>CM076575.1:1203690786-1204290786 GCA_034641835.2 Pinus albicaulis | reverse complement strand
TGGGGTCATATTCTGAAAATATCTCAAAATTCTCTAATGTGTTCAGAATTTGACTATCCTCACTGATTTCGGAAATGGTAAAGACAGGTTGTATAGTGTTCTCATCATCGACCCATTCATTGTCTCCCATTTCTGTGATTGCTCTTGCTGGAGGATACAAATTGAATTTCTTTGTCGAATTACCATTAGAAATGTACATGTCTCCAGATCTACAACTAATAAAAGCATCAGCTGTGGCTAGCCAAGGTCTTCCTAAGATAAGTGGATGTCCTCCTAGATTATTTTTGGGAGTCAAAATCATAAAGTCTACTGGATATTCCCAAGAATCTAAGGAGACTGAAATATCTTCTAATACACCATTTGGTTTAATAACCGATCGATCTGCAAGTTGCAATAAAGTAGGTGTAAAAAGAAGGTTAGGAAGTTTTAATTGTTCCATAGTCTGTCTACTCATAATGTTGATAGCAGCCCCTAAGTCAATCAATGTGTTTGGAATTTCTATCCCATTTATATGTGTCTTGAAAATTGGAATTCCTGGATCTACATACTTCTGCATGGTAATTTTTCCCATCATAATGTCTGCAATCTTTCCTACCAGGTGGATTCTTCTTGTGTCTTTTAGTTTCCTTCCTGGTCTTTTGAAACTCAACTCCTTTATGGTTTTTGCTAGAATAAGAATTTCTCGAATGGCTTGTAGTAATGGAATCTTGATACAAACATTCTTCAATTCATCTAGAAAGTCATAGTTAGGCAACAAAATTTGTTTTTCCACCCCCTTATCAATTTGTAGTCTTTTCGGAAAAGGAGGTGTAGATGAAGATACAGGTTGCTCAACTATAGGAGTTGTGGGTGTTAACTTTTCTTTTTCTTTTTGCATGCTTAGATTTTGAAGAGTTTCTTCCTCAGAACCCTTATTGACTTGAAGAGAGTCCTCCTCAGAGGTATCTTGCTCTTGAATATCTATAGAAGGTTTTTCTAAAACTCTACCAGATCTGAGTTGTACATTGTTGAGAGGAACAATCATGTAGGTAGGAAATTGTTGTCCTTCTACCATATAAGTAGTTTGAGGATTCTTATTGTTAGGATTTGGCAATGGCTGAGCTGGAAGTTGATTTGTCTTCTGTTGGTATGGAAGCATGAGTTGAGGATTTGAATTTTGTTGAGAAGGTTGTTGTTGTGGGAATGGCAATGAAAGTTGTGGATTTGGGCTTGGAAGTTGTGGAATTTGTTGACTTTGAAAAGATGGAGGATATTGATAAAATTGAGCAAATCTCCCATAAGGATTTTGCATCCCTTGTACCCATGGCTGATATGAGTTTTGATGTTGGGGCCAAGGTTGTTGCCAAGGATTCCAATTTGGTGGGTTTTGAAAATTCATAGGGTTGTTAAACCCTTGAGTTTGTTGTCCCTGCCAAGGTCTCCTTGCGACAAAATAGAGAGATTCTACTGAATTTGGGTCTTCTTGAAAAACAGCTTTGAGTCCAGGAATTGAAGGACAATCCTTGATCTCATGATTCTCTGAGCAAATCATACATGTTTCTACAACTTTTGCATCCAAGGGACATTCCCTTAAAGCATGTTTTTTCCTACATTTCGGACAAAAGATGGCTAAAGCATCTGTTTCTGCTTTCTGCTTGTTTTGGATTTTAAGGGTGTCTAGTTGTTCACTAAGGCTCCCTAAGATATCAGTTTTGAACTCATCAAGCATATTACCAATCTCTGCCCTACTTACCGATCCGGTTGCAGATTTGTTAGCCCTAATAAGAGAAGAATCCCTAGGCCCTTTTCCAGTTTTAGATTTTCCTCTTGAGAGATGGATACATAGTTCTGTTATATCATGAAATGGAAGTTGAGAAATGTCTCCTTTCCCCATCATGTTTAAAATTTCTATCCATTCATCTCTAATGGCTTTTAATAGGAGGGCTTTCAAGGTTTCATTATCTAAGTTTCTCATCTTTGCTCTTTTCAAGTTGTATTGAAATATTTCAATTAAGTCTTCCAAATTTTCATCTTCTTTTTGCATCATTTTGAATACCTCATCCTTGTGATTGGTGGGCATACAATAGTCCAAGTATCTATCCAAAAATGTTTGTTTTATATCATTCCAAGTCCTGATAGATTGAGTGGCTAATCCCATGAACCATTTCAAAGCAGATCCCTTCAATGTTGAAGGAAACAGTTTGAGTTTTTGAGAATCTTCCATATAGTCATAAGCTCGGCACACAACTTCAAACTCAAACAGAAATGTTTCAGGATCCTCACTTCGCAATCCATAAAAGTTAGGAAGAACAGATGGTGAGATATTTTTCATTGTTGCATGAGTTTCCTCATCAACTATAGGGAATCCCAACAAATCCCTATTTCTATCATTATTTCCTTCACCATTGTTGTCTCTATTGTTTCCTCCTCTTCTACCTCCACCTCTATTTATTACTTCCTCTGCCATGATAGTTTCTTTAGAGTCTTTATAGTCCTCTAGTTCTTCTACCAAGGAAGGATGAGAGAAAGTCTCTTTGTTTTCTAAGTGGGTTTTAGTAGGTGGTATAGGAGAATCCTCTAATTCAGCTGTTCTTTGACTTCCAAAAATCTTAAGGCTAGGGGTAGATGGTGGTGAATCGGGTCTATGCCTTGAAGAAGATGGAGTTGTGAAAATCGAACTCTTGGCTTTAGCTATAAACCTTCCCCTAGAATCTCTTGCTCTATGCATGTCATTTTTTTTTATTTTTTAAAAAAAGTTGGGCTAATAATTCTCTTTCTGATCTTCCAGATTACACTAGGTGCAAGAAGAGAGCATACTTAAGAAATTACTAAACCAATAACTCTCTTTTCTGATCCTCCAGATCACACTAGGTGCAAGAGGAGAGCATACTTCAAGAAGTTATCAAGTTTTCCCTTCTTTTTATGATTTTATGTTTTTTTTTTAAGAAATTGGCTACCTAGTTACACTTCCCCGGCAACGGCGCCAAAATGTTTGGTCAATTTAGTGTGTCCTAAATTGCCGCATTTAATTTGTCAATCCGGGAATCGTAAGCTGATGAAGTGCGGCGCACTATATGTGCAAGATAACCTATTTCTTAACTTTTTGTCGTTTTTGGTTTTTCTAAGGTGAAATGGAAATTCTAAGATGAAAACAAGTTTGGTTATGTTTTTTCAAGGAAGTGATATCCCCTATAATGATTTACCAACTTGAAACTTTAAAAATCAAATTGAAATTTACAATGACAAGACTTGAAAGAAAATGAAAATGTACTGCTGAAATGAAAAGGAGCTGCTAATCTAATAAATCAAAACAGTAAACTAGTGAGCATGAAAACCAAACTATTCTTGCTGCCAACTAAACACAAAAGAAACTATGCTTAAGAAAATTCAAAATTGCAACAAAATAAATCTAAATCAGATTACATCAATTTATCTTCTGACCCTTCATCATTAGTCCAGCTATGATTTTCGGAAGTAATCATAAACAACTTGTGTAACTGATATTTAATTTGCAGAAAGTAAACTAATACTAAACCATACACTCATGATTCAATCCCTCACCATCAGTCCAGCTGTGGCTTTCGGAGGCAATCGAAGATGTCATGCATGATTTAATATATCTAAATTTGCAGAAAAGAAACTAATATTAAACTACACATTTCATAATGCAATCCCTCACCATCAGTCCAGCTGTGGCTTTCGGAGGCAACTGAAGATGCTATGAGCAGCTTAATATATCTAAATTTGCATAAAAGAAACTAATACTAAACTACACATTTCATAATGCAGTCCCTCACCATCAGTCCAGCTGTGGCTTTCGGAGGCAACTGAAGATGCTATGAGCAGCTTAATATATCTAAATTTAACTACTAAAGCAGATAAGCAAAACTGAAATGTACAAAGCAAGACTGAAGTTAAACAAAAGCTATGAAAAGCAAACTACCAGCAGAACAATGTTAGTTTCATGTCATTAGTCAAAATGCTATGAAAATGCCCGGGCTGTCTATCTAAAACCTGCAATCAAGAAAACTGATCAGTGATTAACAATCATAAAACATGAAAGACATAAATGAAATGGAAATTATGGAAATGTATAAACAGAAATGAAACAACTGCAAAGTATGAACATATGGATGGATTATGATACAATGAATTTTAAAGAAATGAAATGAGAAATATACACTAATACACAAAACCTTAGCTGAGCAGGGGCCCTCTACACAGCCTTGGTAACGATCCTCAAACACGAATTAAGTTGAAAAACAGAGTCTTCTCATATTAAAAAGTAGTTCATTACAGAATGGTAGTGTTACGGCACAAGTGCAGCGTAATCACTACAGAGCAGACTAAAAGATAACAGAGTACATTCACTAACATCAACTATCAACTAACTTTCTATGCGTATGCAAACGCAATATATATAACAACAAACTGTAACTGTCTCCTAAAGTTCTTGCTGGCAAAGAGCACGTAGACCACTACGTCCACAGATATAGGAGTATGGCCGTGTTGGAAAGTGAATCTACGGAAGGTGGATGCTTGAATTCGACTCCAGAGCTCTGCACAGATGTCGATTTAACCTCCGCAGGCTTAGAAACGGCCGTATGGATCTTTATGTGACACGAAACAGAGTCCGACCGACATGAAACTCCATGGTTGACTTCCATGTGGACGCCTTTGACCGCGGCTTCTTTGGACGAGTTTGCTTGAACCAATAGGACACGAACCATGTCCACGTCATTCCTGACCTGCCCATGTGGCTCGTTTCTCTTGTAGCCGTGTGGATCTTTATGTGACACGAAACAGAGTCCGGCCGACATGAAACTCCATGGTTGACTTCCATGTGGACGCCTTTGACCGCGGCTTCTTTGGATGAGTTTACTTAAACCAATAGGACACGAACCATGTCCACGTCATTCCTGACCTGCCCATGTGGCTCGTTTTCCTTGTAGACACCTGTAGCATAGAGTTTCACAAAATAGCTGCGGAAAGTTGCAGCAGCTGCGGAAAGTGGCAAGATTCCGCAGTTGAATGAACAAAATCTAGATCAAATAGCAAACACAAAAATATAATTAAAAACCATGTTAAATGCTCTTTTGCACATGATATTGACAATTTGGGAGGTTTAGGTGAGTGAAAAAGGTATGGAAAAATGTATGGAAAAGATGCAAATTTGGGACTCAACAGAGATGTGCTCAGAAATTCGCATCGGCGGAGGAAAGGAATGTGGAAGAACAAGTGCCGATGTGTGATGGAGCGATGGAGCGATGAGCGTCGGATCTTGAGGAAGATCGACAATGGAGATTTTCATCGAGAGATTGGCATATTGACGGAGAAAGGGTCTGGGAACAAGGGAACGGGAATTGTCGATGCGCCGATGCGATGAAGAGTTAGCGATGTGATGGAGAATGCTGATGCGATGGATAATGCAACATGCCGATGTGATGGAGATGCAAATCGCCGATCCGATTGAAGAATGTCAATGCGACAATCATATCGGCATATCGAAAATTGGTGGAAAAAACAGGCAAAGGCATGAAGAATTTGAAAACGCCAATATGCGATTGTGATTGGAGCTTAAGTCCTTAGCGCAAGGTTTCAGGCCTCGGTTTTGTGGTGAAAAGGGGGCCAAGGGCTTAGGCAAAAGTGCTTAAGGCCTTATGTTAAAAAAGGTCGGAATAGGCCAAAAAATGGGTTTTTTAAGCCTTTTTTAGGAGTTCCGATAGGAATAAAAGGGATGTTTTAAACTAGAAAAAAGGGGTTTTCATGGTTTAAAAAGGATTTTTAGAAGTTTTTTTGGGAAATGAAGGTTAAATGGGGAAAATGGGGGGGGGTTTTGGCAAAAGGATTTATCAAAGGAAAAATGATGAAAAATGAGTATGAAAAAACAATTTCTTTATAACAACAGGGTTTCTTTGAAAGATTTTGAGTGAAGGAAACAACAGTGAAGATTACTCTTAAGTTAGAAAGCACCAGAAGGCTTCAAGAAAGAGAAATTTTCTGTGAAAATAATCTCTTGAAGGCTGAAGACCTGTTTTAGCCATAATTTGCTGTGACAAAATTTACTAATGGCTAACAACCTGTATTGTGGCTTTGTGACAAAGGAACTCCTTTCCTTCACTGAAAACCACATCATATCCAAGATCCTCCAACATAGCAACTGAAACTAAATTATTTTTCAAACGTGGTACATGCATGAAATATTTTAATATGAAAGGTTTACGTGACTGTCTTTGGAAAGTACCTGTACCAATTCCGATGACATTATACCTCTCGTCATCACCCATCTTGAAGTGCATCTAAAGATCCTTCTCCTCCAAGCTACTAAAGATTTCTTTGTTTCCCATCATGTAGAAAGATGCTCCACTATCCAAGTACCACATATATCTAACCACAGTTGACATTGTTAGCACAGTTTCTTGCTAAGTCATGAGTCCATTCCCTAGTTTTATGTTTAGGATTAAAGTTCAAAATTTTCAAAATTAAATAATAATAATAAAAAATTGGGTGCTACCGGAATTTCCGGAAGCACCAATTTTTTAAGCCTTTCAAATAGTCTATTGTTTCCTGTTTCTGTATTTTTATTTTTATTTCTGATGCTACCGAAATTTCTAAAAGCATACTCTGTTTAAAAAAAAAAGCGAAAAAAGCGCTTTCTCTTTAGTCATACCAAGTGTCATAGGGGTAATATGCATCAAATATTTTTAAATCCTTTAAGATCTAATGAGAGGTGTCATATTTCATTCAGTTTTTTTGAGTCAAGTCGTTGTATACGTTATGCCACATGTGTCAATCCATAGTTAATGATCGAACCATTGCCAGTCAGGAATCCATAAGTTTAGGTACGTGTTTTGCTGAGTTAGAGAGATTGTGGTGATTGTAACGCACTTCATAACCACTCTAATAGTTGCACAGCAGTGTTGTCAGAAATTCCAGCCAATCAACAACACAATTTGTGGAGGTGATTTTGTGTCATGAAAGACACTTTCCATAAGCTATCTGAAGATACCATACAGAGAACACAGCCAAATGAAGGTGGTGATGGTGTGTCACATGGTGCACATCATGATCATGAATATTTTTAATGATGGAGATGATTTGCATGGGATGGTGAACCTAGAGTTAGTTTTAAAAACCATCTAAAAAACAGGAATTTTTCATTTGAAGTATAGGCTGTTGATTTTGAATTTACAGAGACTTTTAGTTGGAGGAGGAGTCTGGATTTCAGACAAGATCCCAAATAAGAATATAGACCATGCCTGTAAGGTAAATTCCTCATATTCTATCACCTATCATTTGCAAGGGACATAGTCATTATTTTTCTAAAGATGAATAAAACAGGTGCTAATATAAATCAAATAGAGCCACAAGGTGCAGATTTGGTTGACACTAATTCGAGGGTGAGAACCTTTTTTATGCAGTCAGGATGGTATCCTCTTTGCACTAGGTTAGAAAGCTCACATCCAGGAGTTTATCTCTAGTTTTCTAATTCATTTAATGGATAGGAGGTTATTGTTTATGGCCTCACTTTGCAGGTTTCTAAAGACTCCATTGATGAAGCATTTAACCTTCCCCAAGAAGGAGAAAGGTGGTTCAAGGGACATGTTATCATAGGAGGTGATCTCAAAAAATTCCTCAAGGATTCTCATAAAGATCCAAACTGGGGAAAAGGCATCCCAAGCAGCTACCTTAAGAATTACTAAGCAGAGGTAATCAAACTTATCAATATATACCTCACATGTGAAAGGAGGTATAATGTGTTATTCCTCTATCACATGAGGTTTCTGTTTCATATTGCAGGGATGAAATCATTTAGTCTGCCATTTTTCTTGTTGAAAAGCCTAACCAAGATGTCAACAAGGGTTCGAACCCATAATGATGTTTCTAAGTACAGATTGTACCATAAAGCTTTGATAAAGGTTCTAGTTGAAGAAGATCTGAAGAAGAAAAAACAGACTTGGGACCATTTTCTATTCTATAGGGAAGGCCAACCTGCACCTACTCCTTCAGTTCCATAGTCAAACCTCAGCCTGAAAAAATAAGAACAGAAAGAAAGTCCCAGAAAGAAAATATTCATAAGAAGTCCAAAGGTAAGAAAGAGAAATTTTCTGCAAGTAAAACCGAAAGAAAAGTGGAAAAAGGAGAGAGATCCTCAACAAGCAAGCCCAAGTCCATGAAGATAGTACCCCCTGTTCCTCCATTTCCAAATTTATACACCAGGGACAGAAGAGGGAGGTTTTCATAGCAAATAAGTGAAAAGCGTGGGCGCTACTAGAAATTTCGGAAGCACCTATTCATAAAAGGTTGCAGAAGGAGTATTAACCTACCCAACCAGATGAAGAACTACTTAAGGATGTTGGTTATGACATCAAAATCAAGAAGAAGGAGGAGGAGGCTAAACCTTGCTAGCCAGAAAGAGGCACTCAATAGAGAGAAATAAATTTAGACTGACATCCAAGGCTCTTCTCAGGCCAATCCTATTGACAGAAGTTATTGACATTGAAGATAAACCTAAAGGTTCAAAATCATAGAAATCAATAATAAAATCAAGAACAAGAACCCTTCAAAACAGCCCTCAAAGCCCTCAAAAAGAAGAAAAACACAAAAGGGTACTAAGGAATTGAAAGACCCTATCAAGGAGGCAACTACAAGAGAAACCAAATCTATAACATCAGTTGCTGACAGCAAAACTGATTTAGATAAACTGGCTGAAGCTACAACACTCTTAGAGGAAAAGTAAAAGGGTTATTGGTGTTAATCCCTTTCTACTAATCAGTTATAAAATTTGAAAAGCAGCCTAGGTGTCATGGAATACAAGTCAACACAGAATTTTCAGCATTTTTCAGTGTATTTTAAAAAAGAAACACGGGCTACCAAAATTTTCGGTAGAATTCGAGATTTTGCTCAATTACAGGCTTTTACTGGAATTTCCGACAGCACTTGTTTTAACTGAATTTTGACACTTGTTAACAAGTTTTTACGAGCCATTTAAGGATGGATAAGAACCCATAACTAAATGGATAATACAATTAATTGTGAGAGGTAGTTATGAGGTTGTTTGAGGTCTTATTAAATTAATCTACATGTTTATTAAAGACCCAAGACACAAGGAGAAAATTCAGCAAAAAAAGGGGAAGCATGACAGTAGACTCAGCATTCCAGCCCAGAATTCTTCTCTTATTCTTTCTCCATCTATCATTTATGTTATATTTTGAGGGGATAAGGATGTAATTTCTTTTAACACATATTTTATGTTATAATTAATGTTTCTTTACTTTTAGACGATATGGTTATTTCTACTATATATATATATATATATATATATATATATATATATATATATAGCACTGGTAAATACTATTTCCAGGTTGGATGTAAGTCTACCCGAAGACTAAAAATAATAGAAAAAACATTTTTGCTTCATGCTGGAAAATTTTGTGATTCAAGGAACATCTAATGTGTGGTTTGTATCTTTACTTTTTTAATTTCTTCTAAAATATAAATTGGAGCAACTAGAGAAGTGTGAGTGAGAAGCAGTTGTTAAAGGATTTAACAGTAAAATATCTGCTTTCAGTTTTCTGCAAGTTATATTTATGTAATAGAAAATGTCAGTGAAGATTTCACAAGGGATTTGTGGAATAATTTATACATGAAATTTATTTTCTAAGTGTTGTTTTATTAACATAAATAGATTTTGTGTTAAAGGTCATTAACATAGCTATGTGACTAATTTAGGATAGGAATATTTCTTGAAATAGGTACCAGCTATTCATCTTCTTCCAATTTTGTTCTTTGCACCCTATACTACCTTTTCACCACACAATTTATACTTGCCCAGCTTTCCAAATGAATGAATGTCTTAAAGAAGATAAAATCATTTCAAAATCTTTGAGAAAGCTATCCCACCACTCAAACAACCCATTTAAAATTTGAAATTAATTATGATGTGTAAGGCTTAGTCCTTAAGCAATCAAGGAGTGACTTCTTACACTAACAGACACCATGCATACGATGGGAGAGAAGTCCAACTCAAAATATGAGGCCAAAGCTTCACCCATTGCAGCTCCCAGAGCCTTCTTGTTGTTCTTCTTCTTTTGTGGAAAATTTGTGGCATAGTGTCCATGATCATGATAGTGAAAACATTTCACCTATAACATGTCACGCTTCTTGCCTTCTTTGCAGTCTTATATTTGGAATAGAACTTCTTCCCCTTCCCCTTATTTTCCTTACCATATAAGGCAAAAATTTCCTCATCATCAGCCTTGGATGAGGATTCATCCCTGGTATTCTGCTGAAACTCTTCTTGTACCAAATCCGACCATAGTTGCTCCCAATCTAGTAACTTCTCCCTCCCATTCACAGAGTCCTGGTAACTATTCCAGCTCTTGGGAAGGCCTAGAAGTGCTAGGCTCACCAATTCATCATCAGCTATAGTAATCCCAACACTTCCAAGCTCATCTCAACATTGAGTGAACTTGGTAAAGTATTTCTGGATTGTGTCACCCTTATCCATTTTGATTTTCCCGATCTTGTCCTTGAGTGCCAATTTTTTGTGGTCATTGTTGCTTTAAAATATATCTGTCAAGGACTTCCACATAGCATATTGAGTTTCCTTTTCATGGATACTCTAGAAAATATGATCTCGAACTCCCTTTAATAATATCATCCTCGCCTTTGCAACATTATTCCTTCATGCTTCATGTTGCACAACATCAGCCTGATTGGGTACAAAAACATCAGTGTCAATGAACTCCTTCAACCCATTATCCTCCAATGATGTCTCCATCATGTCCCTCCATGCAATATAATTTGAATTTCCCTCAAGTGCATATTTAAGTCTCAATCTTGTGAAAAACATCCTGGACAGCTTCTAGCTCCAAAGAATGTATGTGCAAATTTCAATATTGTTCAACACAAACTCAATTTCTTATCCACTATTGTGATTCATGGCGCTCTGATACCATGTATAAATTACACCAATGGATTCAATATGATCATGAAATGTACTAAAACAATATATTGAATCCTTCTACAATATTTGCATAATATAAATCATGGTCGCTCAATCACATGCAAGTAAGAGAAAGAAGTAAATCAATCGCACAACACAAGATATTAATGGGGAAATCAACTGATCAAAACCCCTCCATATTTATTGTATAATCAGCCAAGGAATCATGAAACAATACAATGCATGTGTACTTGCAAGAACCCCATGCACTCTACCAATCGTCTCACACTGAGCTAGGAAAAATTGGACCAATACATAACCAATTTCTTGCCCACTTTCAGCCTGCCTTGCTCATGCAATCCTTAGCAAAAACAATTCCTATTAAATAGGAATTCCAACCTTCCTTGACTGCGCAATCCATCATGGGAATCGTGTGGCTTTATAATTTCACTCTGCCATTTCACTAATAATACAACTGATAGTTTATTTACCTTTAAACTTTGTCTCAACTAGATCGTCATCATAATTGACATTTATGCAGCTATTAATTGTGAATCATCAGCTACTTGGTAAATCACTACGTGTGAATTAAATCTATTTTAATTCACTTGACCTTCCACTCGCTCATCACTCAGTTATAACTAGTTAAATTGATTTTAACTCAATTAATTTGAGTTGATTGATTGCACTCACACCACAATAGTGCTACACCTACAACTGGACCCTATAAATAATAGAATCACTCTACATGCATCACCTTTGACCCTCAACTCGAAATTCTTGAGCTAACTAAGTCTATCACAATTATTTAACTATTACAAGTTGTTATGAGATAAGAATACAATTTATTGTCCAATTTATTTAAAAATTAGACACCCACATTTAGCACTAATGTGTCATTAAATTCCTCACTTATGTGTGACCGAAATCCCACACTCATTTTCTTGTTGAATTTCAACACCACGTGCCCAAGGGTAGGGCTGGAAAATCAGTGCTAAAGCCTTATTGGCGTGTTTAAGGAGATGAAAATTTGCACCAATCACGAAGGAATCAACGTCAATCCCAAGAAAATTTGTCCCTCAGTGGCCTTCTAAAAGGCGGAATTCGTTGCCTAGATAGCCATTTTTTCCAATGTGTAGGACATAGAGCAAAGAAATGTTTGAGGAGGCCTAACTTGGTCATTTTCAGTCCTTTTGAGCCCAATAAGAACCTACACAACTATTTTTTGGTGTTCTGAACTTAATGGTAGTATCATTTTGTGATTTGAGCACCGTATGTTGGACAATTTTCAAATCCAAGTCCTTTTTTGTTGCAGACAAAGGTTTTTTTTGGATTTTTGAAGCCATATGGAGACCTTTTTATAGCATGGAAAGAGCCTAGACAAGGGTTTTCCCGCCTTTGAAACGCAACTGCAACATTTGTTTCTTCATTAGATTAGCCATTTTCATTCTATTGTCAATATTATTGTGGAAAATAAACATTTCAACACTTCATTATGAAGCAATTGGATTTGTGTATTTTTATCTCAGAATGGGTATGAGGACCTATTTCCACATTTAGTGAGAGATTCCTTTTTATTTTGACACTGGCATGTCTTTGCTGAAGGGATTCAACTTGTGAGTGATATTTCTTTGAAGGATGTTGTTTCTTTGAACAAGAAACTAAGCCACTCTAGAAGGAGGTTTACTCTATGAGTAAAATATTTGTAATGTACTCTTTTTGTTGTTGAGATCAATAAAGAAGCCAAGCCATTGGAGCAGGGCCCGGATACGTAGCCCAAGAGGGTTGTACTTCGTTATCACTTGTTTGTTCTCTTCATCATTTTCATCATGTTGTGTTTCACATGCTTTTGTTTCATATTTAATTTCATTTTAAAATTAACAATCCATAATTGGTCAAATTATGAACTAAGTGACAGTTTAAAGACCCAATTTTATCAACACTTGCAAAGTGTCAGAGGACGATCAATTTCTAGACGAAAAACCTATTTACAAAATGCTCATGACAAGATTGAATTTTTGGTGTTAGAGTTAAAATTACAAAAGGATGAATTAAAAGAACTAAAGATGAGTTGTAATTTTGAACATTTTTTTGTTCATAACAACCTGTTTGAGCATGACTTGGAGTTAGATATTGATAAACAATTTAAAAGTGATAATGGAGTAGTTTAGTGCACCAAAAAAGCAATTTTATACAAATTTTATTTGCATACAGATATGAAACATGTTATAAGACATTGGGAAGAAATTATTCATAACAAAAACAAAATTGGTGTGGGATATGATAAAAATGTATTTTTTTGTGTTCTTGATTTTTCCAAGCCTATATAGTTTCGTAGTGTTGTATTTGTAGATGATGTTGTCCCACAAAAAATTGTTAGATGCAAACATTATGACAGAGTCGTACATGATAAATATCATTGTCATTATATTCATCCTTGTCAACATTATGGAAAAAATAATCATCATTCAAATAGATTTTTCAAACATAAAACTACTGCAAGAGAGAAAATTAATTTTGGATGGATTGCTTCTTGGGATTGGTCTAAAACTACCAAGAAGATTTATAGGTCATACCATGAGATATGTTCAAGAGTATTGACCAAACTTGCATTGAATTGTACTTCATATTCTCACTATGTATCTGACACTCAAGGGAAGTGTACATCAACTTCTCACCTTGTATATGACATGCTTTGGAAAACATTTTGAGTCCTTGTGCATGAAAATTTTCCTCAAGGAATTTTAAATAATCTCGTCCAACTTCTTAAGGCATCCTTGTGATTTCACCTTTGCATCATCTTCCTCAAGGTGTTTTAATACTCTCGTCCCACTCCCTATCTTAGATATATTTACTTTTTTATTTTGATTCTTCATATTCTTTACCTAGTTTCAATGAGTGTACTTTAGAGCACGCACCTAAATCCAGGTTGGTTAGTTGCAATGAGTGTACTTTTGAGAAAGTATCTAAATCAATTTTAGTTAATTAATAGAGTTCGTAAGGGGAAATTTTGACTAAATTAATCCGACAGAAATCTTGATCATAATATATGTGGTTTCCTTCCATAATGTTTCCATTGAGATTGGCGCCCATGGTTCTCCATTTTAAATTTGGAAGTGCCTCTTTCTCAAGATGATTTTTTTGTTTTTTTGTCTATCTTCTTTAATTTTTGCATGGAAAGAATCCTTAAATTTTACATCCTATTTCCCTAAATTTGCAAGCTATTTAGCGATTTCCTCAAAATTCTTGGGCCCATCATCATTTTTTTGGAAAACATGTGTGAATAAATTCATTAAATCGCCCTTTATTTTACTCTAATTTTCTTATTCTTCTTCTTTTGGTTCACCCAGAAATTGTTTCAATGTGAGGACATATCAAACATTAAATCTGGAGTGTGTTATGCCTACACTTGGCGAGTCATACTTTTGAAGGCACACACTTCCCCTCAGAAGGAAAGTGGGTATTCGTCTTCCCTCCATAATTCTTAATTATTATTCAACCCATGAAACTAACATGTAACTAAATTTTATATCATAACTCTACACAAGGTATATACATCCAATAGGTTGGCAAGAAAATGGACTTTGATACCACCGTAATATCCCTTACTAAAATATGCTAACTCAACTTGCATACATTTTTTATTTGCTCTTTTATGCATTTTGACAAACACTTTGTACACAAGCATTTCGTCAAACATTTTGTATGCAAATAAATGAAACATTTACCACATATATATTTCCTCAAAAAATTTATGTGCAATTAAACATGAAACCATCACTCAATATAATTCCCAAAGCCCAACCACTTTTTTACTAAAATTGACTAAGAAATTGTATGCAAAATATTAATTTTTGGAACATGGAAATTGCTTTAGTAACTAGCACAATTTGGCAGTGAGAATGACAAGAAGAGCATGGCCTCCAATTTACATTGTGGCATCCTTAATAAATTTGGATGCCTCCTCAATCTCATTTTTTCCCTCCAAGAAAGAACTTGACCCCTAAAGATCAACTCGATTTCCTCTAAGAATTCAACCCCCAAAAAGAACTTTGCTACTTCAAATTAACTCAACTTCCAAAAATGAAAATAAGGAACTGGTGTAGACAAATGGATTGATCCCTCCTCACTCTCCATGATCTCTAAAAAAAATATCATCGATAAACACCTATGATAAATATGGATGATTCCTCCTTCTTGACTGGCTAGGGTGGACATGTCCTACCACCAAAACCAACCTTAATTAGCTAGGGTGGATTAGTCTCACTATAAAAAAAAATTCTCACAAGGCTTTCACACCTTTACTCAAAGGTCTAAGATCTCACCAAAATCAATTTAGAAAAATAACCAATGCATACCTAAGAGTGAGATCCCATTCTCTTTCCATAACTTTATCGTTAGAATACAATGGGTCAAAATACCATGGGTCATCACAATACCGTAGTTTTCTCTTTTATAACCCTTTTTAATTTAATTATTAATGTCATCTTTATATGTTTGTTTTTCATCCAAATGAAATTTAAACAATTAAACTAATTGATCCCCTTGTTACAAATTTTAACCTGCAAAAATCAAATAGGATATTGAGTCATTCTCAAAAGTGATCAATGGAAAAGGGGCAATACAGAGGGTAGGGTTAGGGGGAGAAATAAGGAAAATCTGAAATAATATTTTCCCTATTTCTCCCTGTAGCCACACCCCTGTGAGAGAATAAATAAGGGAAATCTTATCCCCCTAATTCCTCAACATTGTTCGTGGGAGCGTTCTCATGAATAATCTTCCATTCTTTATACCCTCACCTCCACTATAATGAGGATGAGGTGTGGAGAGATATAGGAAAAACCTTATTTTACATTTCTTTTATTTCTTCCCTTGCCCCCATCACGAGGGTATGGTGGGGAGAGAAATGGGAGAAATAATATTTAAAATTTCTCCTCTTTCTACCCCTACCATTGTAATGAAAGTTGAGATGAGGGTATAAATAGGTAAAAAAATTAAATAATATCTCTCTTGTTTCTCCCCCCATCTAGTAGGGGTAGAAACATGAACAATATTAAGTAATATTTCTCTTGTTTCTCTCGCCATCCCTTGAAATATAGAAAATATTAAATAATATTTCCCCTAGTTCTTCCCCACACTCACCAAAATAAGATTTCCCCCACCATGATTGTGGGAGAAAAGTAAAATTAAAAATTATTTTTGTGGGTAGAGAAATAGAGGAAATATCTGTTGATCAGCAGTTGTCATTATTGTCAACCCAAGCAGCACCAAGGGATAACCCAATATTGCATGGGAATTTTGACCTACCAAATTAATATATTCTGTGTCAATAATTCTTTTGATGGTTTCTACTTGTCGATATGTTTCCATTGATATATGGCACACCATGTAATTCTTCACAGTTTGAGAGATATTCATGTTTGAAGTTTGTACCCCCAATTAGTGGGCTAAAACCCCATGGGGTTGGGGCATGGGTCATTGAAAAGTAATAATTAATTTTTTTAATCTCCTAAAATCCCTCCCACGTTCACTTGTTGAAGCCCCTCTCAACCTAAGCATTTATATAAATTGTGATCCTCATTTCCTCCTTATGCAAGGGATTTCACCATCTGAAACAATTCATCGTGGAATTTGTGATCTAACTATTTTTCTACAAAGGTTCAGAAGCTGAAATTTTTATGAGGTGAAGCTGAAATCCTGAGGAAGTAGCTATAAAAATTTCAGATCAAGGTGCGAAATAGTTTTGGAGATATGATCTGTTGAAGTCAGGGTTTTTGCATGCTCCTGAAATTCATCTCAAAGAAGTGACCTTGGTAAAATCATCATAACTCTCTCTCTGAGTATCCAATTGAAATTTCGTAAAAAGTGGCAAATAGTGCATAGTATGTAGTTTTTTCTCTATCAATTTTAGAGGAAAATGAAGAAAAATGACATGTGTCATGTTGTACAAGTGCATTATGTTGAAATAGTCCATAATTAGGGAATTCTGAGATATTGGGTATAACTCTCTCTTGAAGAATCCAAATTGGGTCAGACCTATGGAATTGGAAATATGACTCAAAGGAATACTACAGGACCAAAAATTAGATATTAAGGATCTGAAATAACAGAGATACACCAAACTCAATATCGAGCTCCTAGAAGGCAAAGAAATATCTAGATCATTTGTTGTCAAGGGTTGCAAACGATGAGACTTTCTTGGGCAGCAAAGCAAAGCAAGGTGCAGCAGAGGGTAGCATGAAAATAGCATCAACCAAGGTGCATAACAGCAGCAAGAATTTCATCCTATGAAGTCTTCAAGTGGGCATCTTTGCATACAATTATTGTAAAGGTATCATTGTACTAAGTCATTGTATATACATTATTGTAAAAATTGTACTAGTGTCTATCTGCCAAGGGTTGAAGAGGCAGTGTTGGGAGATCTAGGATCATCATTAGGTGGTTGTGTCAAAGTTGTGGTTATGGTCTATTATATATTCTTCTTCTACATCATTCTATATCATTGTAAAGTGGACCATTTTCCCTAGTACGGGAGTCCATTCTTATTTTATTCTTCTATAGGGTGGTAGGGTGGTGCTAGGGTGATTTTTAGCTCACTGGGTGTTGGGGCATCCATTAAATTGACTAGTGAAGAATATCGGGCATTGGAGAATCCATCCAGTGGGATATGGAGAAGAATGCTCTTCTAGATTCTAGGAATTTGGAGCTTTATTTTCAATTGGAGTTGAATATTAAAGAATTATTAGAAAAGCATTAGGTGGTTTTTGTCCCGGAGTGGGTCTCCACCTTAAAAACTGTGTGCATTTTTGTTCCTCTTTTTTCTACCATCATTGTACAAACACTGATAATAATTGAAGATTAACTAATGCTCTAATTGAAAGGAATATTGATTCACTCCCCCCCCCCCTCTCAATATTTCCACCAATTGGTATCAGAGTTTAGTTCCTTCAATAGAAGTTTAACAGCTGGAAGGAGGTCATGGAGCATACCAAGAATGGTGTACCTCTATTCAATGAAAATAATTATGCACTCTGGAAAGGAAGAATGGAGGTCTATCTCTTGGCGCAAGGTTATGAAGTATGGGACACTGTTCAAAATGGATTTACATCAACTATGGATGAACAAGGTAAGAATAATTTGGTAAATGATGAAAAATAAAAGAATATTATTATCAGTGGACTTATTGAATCTGCTTATCATAATGTGTTGGGTTGTAAAACTGCCAAAAATGTATGAGACAAGCTTGAGAATATATATGCAGGTGACTCAAATGTCAAAGAAGCAAAGCTTCAAATCTATAGAACAAAATTTGAGCAACTCAGAATGAAAGAAGATTGCAACATTGCTGCATAATTCCAATACGTTGATGAAATAACCAATACTCTGGAAGGATTGGGAGAGCCAATTGACGAGAAGACTATTATATGGAAGATTCTTAGAACATTACTAGGGAGATTCAACCCAAAGGTATCAGTCTTAGAATATAACGCGAATCTGGACAAACTCAGCAAAGAGGAATTACATGGAGTTCTCATAGCATATGAAATGAAACTTGATAAAGAAGAGGGTACTTCACATCTAGAAATTGCGTTTGTTGCATATAATAAAACCGATAAGGATAAAGAACCTTCAATTGAAAAGACATGCACCTTCAAGTGTGAAGAAAAGGGAGATGATGAAGAAGGTCTTTCAGATGAATAATATGCTTACTCCACGAGAAAATTAAAAATTGGTAAGGGACAATTCAAAGGTAAACTTCCATTGATATGTTTCAGCTGTAATGAGGTTGGGCATTTTGCAGCAAAATGTCCAAACAGAAGTAATGGCAACTCAAAAGGAAAGAAAGGCTTTAAGAAATTCAACAAGCAAGGATCCAAAAGGAACTTTCTCTCTAAAGAAGATAGCTCATCATCCGATGAAGATAATGAAAGTGAATAAGAAGCCAATGAGAGAGTATTGTTTATGGCCAAGCACAATAAACAAGAGGTATCAAACAACAAATAAGAAGGATGGACCATAGAAGAATTTTATGAGGAATTAATCAAGCTTATAAAATATCTCAAGGCGGAGAAGATCTGTTCCAATACTCTTGAAGAATAAGTTCAAGGTCTCAAAATTGAAGTTGAATAACACAAATGCATTGAAGAGTCACTTCAAAAGAAGTTGGAAGAAATCAACCAAGAAAGGGAAGAATTAGAAGTCGAAGTAGTCTCACTGCGTGAGGAAGTGAAGAAAGGAAAAACTATCCAAAACTATGCCAACAACTCAAGGGCATTGGAAGAACTCATCAACAATCAACGATCTTACAACGACAAAACTGGCATCAGTTACAAAGAAGAAGAAGCAGGACCTTCTACAACAAAATACAATGAACCCATGAGATCTGACATGCATGTAGACTTCATTGGACAAGATTCGCAAGAACAGCCTTGGAATACAATTCCTCGATGAAAATTTCCATCCACGTACCAACATATTTTTTATGGCTACTGTTATTCATGTGGAAAATTTGTTCATAAAGCTATAGAATGTCGCACGTACCCTAGGAACAAATACAATTCTGGGAGATCTGTCAAATATGAACCTCTCAGGGCTCAGTGAAACATCAATAGATTTGAACATTTAAGAAATAATATTAAATGTTACAAATATCGAAACTTTGGACACATAGCCAAATACTGCAAACTTGAAAATCCTCCAGAAGAATCTTTGAAACCACAGAATGAACGAACATGGAAGAAGAAGAAGAATGATAATTGTGCTCTCGCTTTCAAGGCTCAAAAGAACAAAGATGTGTGGTATGTTGATAGCGGTTGCTCAATGCATATGATTGGAGATAGAAATAAATTTCTATCTCTGAAAGAGAAGAAGGACAGAACCGTGTCCTTTGGAAATGATGGATCTTAAAATGTTATAGGATCAGGTACTGTCACTCTCAGAAGAAAATATGCTCTAGCCAAAAATGTTTTATTGGTTGAAAACATGAATCACAATCTACTCAGTGTTGGACAAATGTGTGATCAAGGACACATAATACTATTCAACTCCACAAAATGTGAAATCAGGAAAGGCGTGTATGGTGAAATTGTGGCTACAGCAAGTCGAGCTCCAAACGACATATATGTTTTGGATGAAGCAACTAAAGCATGTCTAATAGCTAAAGAGGATGATACAATAATTGGTAGCAATGATGATCGACTAAGTAATAATTTTTCTACAAAGGTGCAAAGTGATTTCGAGATGTCTTTACTTGGTGAGCTGACATACTTCTTAGGGCTTCAAATATGTCAGAAAGAGAAAGGAATATTTATATGTCAAGCCAAGTACATCAAGGAAATTCTCAAGAAATTTTAAATGGAAGATTACAAACCCATCCTTACTCCAATTATAACAGGTTGCAAATTGAACATAGACGACTCATCTAAGGATGTGGATCAAAGGTTGTACAGATCTATGATTAGTATTCTTCTATATGTAACAGCCTCCCAACCAGATGTTATGCAAGCAATTGGACAAGTAGAAATATTCCAAGCAGCACCAAAAGAATCACATATGGAATATTCACCAGCAATGGAATATCTTCACCAGAAGCTTGGGATTCTCCCAATTTCTCATTATATTTTCCTTTTTCAGAATATAAAGGGGGAGTGGAAGTAGATTACAGGTCTGCAGGACGGTTGTGTGTCAGGGGGAGTGGAAGTGTGTACAGGTCCGTAGGATGGTTGTGTTTCAGGGGGATTTACCCTTTTCCATTGATGTCAAAGGGGGAGAGAATGTTGTAGGAAGACGTGTCATGATCGCAGGGGGAGTACTTGTGTTGCCATCAATGCCAAAGGGGGGGATTTTTTATCAGCGGTTGTCATTAATGTCAACCCAAGCAACACTAAGGGCTAACCCAATATTGCATGGGAATTTTGACCTACCAAATTAATATATTTTGGGTCAATAATTATTTTGATGGTTTCTACTTGTCGATATGTTTCCATTGATATATGGCACGCCATGTAATTCTTCACGGTTTGAGAGATATTCATGTTTGAAGTTTGTACCCCCAATTAGTGGGCTAAAACCCCAAGAGGTTGGGGCATGGGTCATTGAAAATTCATAATTAATATTTTTTTAAGCTCCTAAAATCCCTCCCATGTTCACTTGTTGAAGCCCTTCTCAACCTAATCATTTATATAAATTGTGATCCTCATTTCCTCCTTATGCAAGGGATTTCGCCATCTGAAATAGTTCATCATGGAATTTGCGCTCTAAATTTTTTCTATGAAGGTTAAAAAGCTGAAATTTTTATGAGGCGAAGCTGAAATCTTGAGGAAGCTTCTGTAAGAATTTCAAATCAAGGTGCGCAATATTTTTGGAGATATGATTTGTGGAAGTCAGGGTTTTTGCAGGCTCCTGAAATTCATCTCAAAGAAGTGACCTTGGTAAAATCGTCATAACTCTCTCTCTGAGTATGGGATTGAAATTCGTAAAAAGTGGCAGATAGTGCACAGTCTATAGTTTTCTCTCTATCAATTTCAGAGAAAAATTAAGAAACAGTGACACATGGCACGTCGTACAAGTGCGCTCTTCTGAAATAGTCCATAATTAGGGCATTGTGAGATATTGGGTATAACTCTCTCTTGAAGAATCCAAATTGGGTCAGACCTATGGCATTGGAAAGACGACTCAAAGGAATACCACAGGACCAAAAATTAGATATTTAGGATTTGAAATAACAAAGATACACCAGATTCAATGTCGAGCTCCTAGAAGGCAAAGAAAAAGCTATATCATGTGTTGTCAAGGGTTGCAAAGGACCAAACTTTCTAGGGCAGCAAAGCAAAGCAAAGCAAGGTGCAGTAGAGGGTAGCATGAAAAGAGCATCAACCAAGGTGCATAACAGCAGCAATAAGTTCATCCTATGAAGTATTCAAGTGGTCAGCACTGCATATAATCATTGTAAAGTTATCATTGTACTAAGTCATTGTAAATACATTATTGTAAAAATTGTACTAGTGTCTATCTGCCAAGGGTTGAAGAGGCAGTGTTGGGAGGTCTAGGATCATCATTAGGTGGTTGTGTCAAATTTGGGGTTATGGTATAGTATATATTCTTCTTCTACATCATTCTATATTATTTTAAAGTGGACCATTTTCCCTGGTACAGAAATCCATTCTTATTTTATTCTTCTATAGGGTGGTAGGGTGGTGCTAGGGTGAGTTGTAGCTCATTGGGTGTTGGGGCATCCGTTCAGTTGACTACTGAAGAAGCTCGGGCGTTGGAGAATCCATCTAGTGGGAGCTGGAGAAGAATGCTTTTCTAGATTCTAGGAATTTGGAGCTTTATTTTCAATTGGAGTTGAATATTAAAGAATTATTAGAAAATCATTAGGTGATTTTTGTCTTGGATTGGGTTTCCACCTTAAAAACTATGCGCATTTGTGTTCCTCTTGTTTGCTACTATCATTGTACAAACACTGATAATAATTGAATATTAACTAATGCTCTAATTGAAAGGAATACTGATTCACACCCCCCCCCCCAGTATTTCCAACAATATCATGGAATATTTCCTTTTCTTCTCCCTTCACTCGCACGCTCACCATATGCAGGAAAAAATAGGGTAAATTTAAGATTTCCACTTTTTTCCCCTACATCCACCCTTATGAGTATTTATATTTCCCCCGTTTCTTCAATAAATCCCTAAAAATACTAAAATAAATAGTACAACACTTATGTTAAAAGAAAGAAGTGTCATTAAGACACTTCATGGTGAAAACTAGTTCAAAACTCCATGGTAAAAAATCCAATAATGTTAAAAGCTAGTGTGGCCTAAGCTGTGTGTGATCCATGAGTGATTTTTATGCCTTAGATGCCCCTGGATCATGGCTACTCAAGCCATAGGTTAGGCCTTCCAGTGATTTTAGGATTCACATTACCTACCAAACAAACAAACAAACAAAAAGTTTCAATGCATAAATAAAATTACATAAAGGCACTGAACCTTTATAAATTTGAATGAAAATTTTTTGGAGAAACATTTTTGCTCGAAAGGAAAAAGATAATTGTAAGATATTTATGGGTGAATGGAAATTGTACCTTATGATTCTTTATGAATCCCTTCATGTTTTCACTAACAACAAAATTTTTTGCACATCGAAAAAAATTTCATTATAGAATTCATTCAGTTTGGAATTAAGTGCCCTGAAAAATGGAAAGATAAAGGCATTCAAGGTTATCAAGATGAAAATTTAAATATCAAAGGAATTATTTTTTAATTTTTGAGATTTTTTTTGTGAATAGTATTAGCTTATACATGTTCCAAATAATATTCAATGGACATATTTTCTTGTCAACATTTTGAATCCAAATTAGGATATAACATCATGAAAATAAGTAAAGTTATAGATATGCATGGTCAATTTCATTAATATAAATGTGGGTTAATGTTCATTAATTAAAAAATAATGTCTTCATTAACCTAGATTCAACCTAATTATAATTACAATAAAACATTTAATTACTATATCTAATCAATTTGTTATCGTTCCTAGAAGAGTTCCTATGGTTGCTTTGTTGGTCGATTCAAGGAGTCTAATTTTCACTCACATCAAAACCCCTATCGTGCTTAATTTTCTTGTGAGCTTGATAATCCCAATCCCCTCCCTAAAACAATGTTTGTAATAATAGTCTTATTTTGCAGCAATTCTTATACCCTTAAGGAAAACATATTGTTTGATCTTGATGAAGTGTTATGATAGGGTCAAGGTACAAACACATTGATTATAAATACAGTCTTTACAACAATAATAAGTCACCTTATATAAATCCTTCAATTGATATTCATGAATCTTATATTTCATTGGTTTCATATTCCACCTTATTGTTTGAAGAGGTTGGAATGAAGTTAATACTCTTCCCTCTTTAAAACGTTTACAATTCTATCTATGACACCTTAGCACGTAAGGGAGGTATGTTTTCTTGCTAGAACATTGTTACAAGGTTGGAAGCTCCTACCAACTCTTTTATATCTTTAATGGCTCTTTTAAATTCAATACCTTTGTATCTTGTACCTTTAAATAGTTTAGTAAGGTTATTTTTCTCTTACTTAAGACGTGTGTTATCAAAAATTATAACCACCCTCATCACTAGTCTAATAATAACTATGATTCAAAGTTAGCATGCAGATAGTTTTTAGTGTGGGTTTTATTTATAAAATGTTGATGCCTAAGAGTACCATTATCTCTCTCATTAGCTAACACATCAAGGAACATAAATATCTCATTCTCATTTACCTTCATGGTAAACTTAATATCATTTGATTAACAATTGAGGTGCCAAAATAAATTATTAATTTATTCTATACCATGACACAATATCATTTAGTGTCATATATGTACCTTTTCGACCTTTTTGGTTTAGGGAGGTGATAGATATTACTAAGTACCCAAGTAGCTTATATAGGGATGGGGATTTTGAGGTAAGTGAAAATTGAATTATTCTAATCAACCAACAAAGGAACCATTCTAGGAATGGTTAGAAAATTAACTAGGTAAAGTAATTAGTTTTTTTATTTTTACTATTATGAGGCTAGCTCTAGGTTAATGAATATGTTAGTAAGTAATTAATTAATTATAAATTGGATTAATATTAATAATATCAATCATTCAAATCTACATATTGATTTACAATCGAAACAATACATCCTAATTTGGATTTGAAACATTGACAAGCAAACATGTTCATTGTGGATTACTGAAAAAATGTATAAATTAATATTACTCATAATAGAAATCTTAGAAATGAAGAATAGAGCTTTCAACCTCTATATTTAAAATTTCATCTTGAGAACATGTTGTCACTGCTACAACACCTTCCAAAATTTTGGCCTATGCTCAATTTCAGAGCCTTCCTTGGTCTTGTACATTTTCGTTGCAAACATTGAAACTTACTCCATTTGTTTTCTTTAGGTGTTTCGATCCCTTTTGCAAGATAGGTAAAATTTTGTCTTTCTGCGTGTTAGTTTTTGCATAATGTGTATAATCATGTTTTGGTGGTTTCAAGAGGTCATCTTTGTATAAAAAAATTTTCCTAACCATGTCAACGTCCATCACACTCATTTCCAAATTTTCAAGCACTGTCGCACAAGTGTCGGCACGGTCGCTGCAAAGTGTGTATTTATTGTCACACTTGTCGTAAGTTGTCGTAAATATATCACACTGAGGGAAATGAATTTTTCATGTGTCTTGGATGATCAATTTTTTATCTCATCAAGTATTCTAAGTGTGTGATCACAATTGAAGTCTTATTACTATTCACATCAGCCTCATCGATCCTGCACTTAGCCAATTTTTGAAAAAGCTTCCCGAACAAGAAATGTTTCAACCAGCCTCCCTGAACTGCACATTATGCAGTCTCAGTCCTCTAGTTGTGACCTTACCTCTTGATACTATGCAATTCATAGTTCCTACCCCCTAGGACTACTGCACTTCATAGTTCCAGTGCTCAAGCCCCGACCTTGGCTCACAGAATTGTGCAATCCATCTACCCATCCTATCCTCAATTGTGCATTGCACAATTTCTAGCCTCAATATCATCCCTTGATCACCTAAGCTACATAATTTCGCAATGGCATAGCCTCCTCTGCCTCTCGTAATTGCGCAATGTGTTGATCCAGTTCCCATCCCTTCAACCTATCACAATGACCTCCAGAATTGCCCAGTTTTCCTCCTCAACTCAGCAATGCATAGTCTCAAGGCTCAAATTTCACCACTAACTACTTGAACTACACAATTGTTCAGTCACTGATCTCCTCTCCTAGCTTCTTAGCTTTTTCTAGATAATTTAAAGGATCAATATGCACTATCTTATACTAGGGGTTTTTTATACTTATGTCGTATCGTCATGAGTGAATTGTAGATGCAGGTATCTTATCATGTCATGGTGAGATGATGAAGAAGGAAATGAAGAAGGGAAACATGTTTACAGATATATTTGTAGCTAAACATGCAATTTGATCAATCGAGATAAAGAAAAGGGACACCAATTCGCGACCACAACTCGAGACTTGAGATCATTGAAGATTCCTTATCACCAAGCCATGTGAAGGTGGAAAGAAGAGAATTCTCAAGAAGACATTTAACACATGGCATCAATATTGGATTGACATTGCCACATCATCAAGCAGTCCATGTCAGTAGTGCCATGTCATGTCATTTCATGAGTTTTCACATTCCACACCATTATGGTGGACTATGTAGTTCATGTTTCGAAAATGTATTGTAAAGTGAAAGTCCAAAGGACATATATGGAATATGAAGAGTCATATAAAGTTGAAAATTCATAGGAATTAAAACATTCATGAGGGTAGATGAAGGGTCACATGGAAGGTGAAGAATCACCTGCTCACTGTTATATATACGCCCTCATTATAAGAGGAAATCAATTTTCACCTTGGCTCCTCGGACAAGGCATTAGAGGGATAAACTAGTTCTTTTGAGGAGCAAGGAGTGGCGCAAACACTCCACTATTGGAGCTAGTGATGTTAATTTTATACATGTGTCTTGGAAATTCAAATTAATAACAGAAGCCTTCAAGTCCAGCACATTCTTCATACATGGATTATGAATGTTTGTAATAATATTCTATGTGTGTTTGTATTTCATGTTTTCTTTCATCTGTGCTAAAGTAGTTTGAATATTTCGGTTATTTTAGTACTTATATTATTGATAATGTGTTCAAATTTTTATTATCCATGTCCCATCCTTGTGGACTATTCCACAGGATATTAGGCAAATCTTCCTCATTCATTGGTTGTAATTATAGTTTCATCTTTTGTGGACTATTATGTTAGATGTTAGACAAATCCTTCTAGGTTTTAGGTGTCTTTACTAGGGTGGTACTATTGCCTCCCTCTTAGAGGCTCACTTTACTTTTTTCCTCCATAGTAGAAGAAGTTTGACACACTTACAACTGAACACTCACCAAGCACACCTTCTTTCTTTTCGAAGGAACAATTGCGCTCCTTTTTCTTGCTGACAGTTAGAGCCAAGGAAAATATTTAATAATTTGGAAACCAAGTCATACTCTGGATGGGGCTCCTATTCCAAATCGTGTGAGGTCTAATTGGGACCACATATCTAGGATACCCATTGATTTTTGGTGGGTCTAACACTGTCAACATTTATGGCGCTAGAAAGAGGGAGGCCATTTTTTTATGGATGATAACCTCACCAACCCCAGCCTTACATATTTTGGTCAAGGAAGCAACATTCCCATCACCTCCCTTACTCGGATTCCTAAAGTTGGTGAATCCTCTCATCCTAAACTTGTAAGAACTTTTGAAATCTCTTAGGATCAGATCTAGGCCATCCATCCTATAACTCGTAAGTTTTCAAAATTTATTTGATTAATTCTGGGAGTACACAACCTTCCCTATTTTCTAAAAAAGAACCCAAACACCCCTACCGGGATAATGATTTATATGATTGAATATTTGTTTTTTCCGCCCTTGAATAATTAGAAGGCTTTGTGGAAAATGAAAATAAGTCAAAACAACCTCCACCATACAATGGTGGTGACGAAGATAACGTTGTGCTCTCAAACGATAATTTCCACGGGTTGGGAGATGAAGAAGAAGAAAAGGAGACATTAGATTTTGATAAATAAGAGGAGGACGATGATAAATATATAGCAGACCAAGATCTGGATTGGATTTTTCAGGGTCCAATCGCACTTTCGGGTGTTCTGCACAATATGCCAAGACATCTGGAAAATATTTTAACAAAGTATGACATTGAAAAAATAATGAAAGTGGAGAACCATCTAGACAAATTCTACTTACATCTGCAATTGCTAGAGGTACATGATGATGATGTTGCATGTATAATTTTTCCATGCACCTTAGATGGCAGAGCCAACGTATGGTATTATATTCTTCCTTTGAATTCCATCCATAATTGGAATGGGTTTAAGAATAATTTTCTTGAAAAAATTGTTGATGAAAAAACCCCTGCCATGTTGTTGAAAGAGTTGGGAAATCTCAAGATGGAGCACAAATAAAAGGTGAAAGATTTAAATCAAATGTTAAACCAAATTTTTTATAAATTCCCATCAAACACAAAACCTCACAACCCTATCACCATTGATTACTACACATTTTTATTGTCAACAAGCATCGTGAAGAGAATTGCGAAAGAAATTATTGCAGATAACTATGAAAAAAAAAATCACGATTGAAAAGGCTTATGTGTGATTGGGATCATTGTAGATGATGAACCAGAAAAATACTCCAAAGACACAGGCAAAAGGTCTCAGGCCTCCATAAGAAACACCAAGGAGAAATAAGTTATCTCTCTTGAGATCTTGACCCACACCATCAAGTCTTTCTCAAATGATTTAGCAGAATTGAAACAAAGGTCAAGTGAGACCATCATGAGCAGCAAGCCTTTGAGATTTAACATCTTGAGAAGGGTTACCAACTCCGATAGCAGTAGCAATCAACCAACCATGTCTACACAAAGCCTCAACGTTGTGTTAAATGTTGAGAGTACGGGCATGGACCAGTATTGTTCGCTTCACCAAGAATATCATTCAGAAAAGACGTGTCGTCAATGCAACCACAACATGAACGTTCTTGTTACGCATTTTATCTAAACATACTTTCTGATGAGTATACTGATCTTGTGGAAGAAAAGAAAGATATTATTGCAACCGAAAAAACTCCAAGTGTGGGGCATGCAGTGAACATATTCAATTGTGTACTTGCAACTGAAAAGAACATTGTCAAAAAGCACCCATTGAGTGATGGCCTGACCTAGAAGAAAAATAACTGGTATAATTTGAGAAGCCAAGGGTCGATCACCAAACAAGAGTGGATGAATCATAAATTGAAATATAATTTATTAAGGAAGATCAATTTTCCTGTCAACTCAAAACAAAACATTCAAAGCAAGTATGGAAATGTAGTTATGGTGAAATATACTTCAACAAGTAGTAAGAGTAAGTCCATCACTCTGGAAGTCGTGAACCAATGTACTCCTCGAAACACTTCAGAAATATCTCCCGCACTGGATTACAACATAGTTGAAGAGATGAAGAAAGCTTGCAAGAATATTTCACTTTTTTCAAATTGACAAAGATCACAAGCCAACGGGACATGCTCCTAAACACACTCGGACAGTCTACTTAAGGTAATGATGCTTCTTTACGGAAGGTAGTTGGTGAGTCCTATGGTCCCCTCAAATCTGTGCTTAATGCTTTAACGATGGATGCAAACATAATTTTCCCTCACTTTCTTTTAATGTTTGAAATTTTCAACTACAATGTACACAATTGGTTAGTTGATTATGGTTCATCTGTAAAGGTAATGCCATTATATTTCACAGATAAAATAAATGCAAAATGGGATAAAATATATGCACATATCATTCAGCTTGACATGACTCTTTTCCATGCAACTGGTGAACTTAGGAATGTGCTTATTTTCTTATCGTATTATCACCAAGTTCACAAATGTATAAATATAGTAATTGTGTACATTCTGAAAGCATACGGTGTATTGTTGAGCAGAGACTACTCTAGAAATATACAAGGGGTATTTTTCTATGGACTGGTCACATTTATGGCTTCCGTACAAGGGCAGAAACAATCAGATATGGGTGAACTGAGAGCAATACATGAAACACACTGTTACTCCCTTCAATGGTAAGAATTAACCAATGGCTTTCGTGGATCTCATCATTGGAATTTGATTTCTGGAAACTATTATGGGGTGTTATCTAACTTAGCCATCCCCAGTTCCATGAGACACACAATTGGAGCTCCTTCCTACGTCAACTGGTGAAAATGATATTTGTATAGTTAGTAGTAGTTGTAATAATAGTACTAGTGTAGCACGTAGTCTGTGTACATATGATATTTGGACAATGTATTTTGATGGTTCCAAAACATAGGAGGGTTGTGGAGCTGGTTTTTTTTAGTAGAACCGCAACAAACGAAACATATGATCTCTAACAGCTTGGAATTTGAGTGCATGAACAACACCACATAATAAAAAGCCCTCATCTTGGATTTTCAAAGAGAAATTGACCTAAACGTTGCATTTCTCAAAGAAATAGGTGACTCAAAAATTTTCGTATAACAGGTACGTGATACCATACATTGTCTGTCACCTCATCTCAAAAGTTACCAACAAGAGGTATGGTGTTTTATTTTGTATTTACAATCTTTCAACACTATTTATATTTCTATAATACATAACGTGACTATGGATACATTGGAAAATGTTGTTACTAGGTTATCACTACTTAGGGATGGTTTTTTTGTAGAAATTATTTATAAAAATTCAGTCCCTAACAATATTATTAATTTATTCATTTTCAATAATGACCAATTGATACTGCACTTTATGGTGAATGTTGATGTATTCAAGGATGCAGTTATCAACGAATATGAGCATGATAAAGCGTTGTAGGATGCATCTTGTGCAAGCAAATATAACCCCATGTCGAAAGGCATGGTATCATTGGAAAATTTTTATGACTTGCAGAATCACTTCCGAGGGCCAATCAGTGTGAAAAACCATAGCTCAACATTGTCACGTGAGAAAATAATCTATGAACAAAAAAGGATCTGAAGATTTTCAATGTTGGTACTTGTTCCACGCCATAGGATCGGAAATATTTCATTATCTTATTCAAATAGTACTGAGATGTATTCACATGGATATAGGACGAGCTCAAAACTTATGACACATGAATAATCCAACATGTGATTCCAATCTAAAAGGGGCCAAGCCGTTTCAACAAAAGTTGCGGAAGGTACATCTGACGTTTGAGCCTCTGATTCAAAAGGAGTTGAGGAAATTTTTGGATGCTCATATCATATATAAAGTGTGATAGTCTACCTGCGTATCAAAATTGGTCTCGGTAAGAAAAAAACTGGGGAAATCTGCTTGTGTGTCAATTTCCTCAACTTGAATTCTGCCTCGGTTAAATATAATTACCTTGTGTTTTCTATGGAACAGATACTGCAAATAGTATCGGGGTCAGAGATGTTTTCTTTGTTGGATGGGTATTTCAGTTATAACCAGGTTCTAGCCTCAAAGCCTAACATACTAAAGAGAATGACATTAGTGGGGAATGTTTGCATTCAAGAGAATGACATTTGTGTTGATAAATGTTGGTGCAACATTTCAATGCGCCATGGAAGTCACATTATATGGAACGATTGCATAGAGTGCAGTGGTCTACCTCAATGATGTCATGGTTTTTTGCAAGAGGAGATCCGACCACATACGCCACTTGAAGAAAATTTTCAACCGGTGTCGCAAGTACGGGATATCTCTTAATCCCAAATATATAATTTTCACAGTGTCTAAGGGTAACCTCTTGGACCATTTCATTTCCAAAAGTGGGAATAAATTAGACCCATAGAGGTTCAAAGAATTTATGTAGATTCCCTTCCCTATGAAAAATTGATCCAAGTGGATATTGGTGGTCACCTGCCTATTCCACTTGGGGCCCCACCATTCTCTCTTTCATTTTTTCAGTTTCAGCACAACTTACTATTTTTAGCAGTTTTTCGGGTCCTAAACTTCCGGGGCCGTTTTGAGGCCCTAAACAAAGTTTTTTGGGAAAACTAGGAGCAACGTGGGTCCATGGACTACTGTTGCTCACTCAAAATTTGTAGTCCTTGGATATATATTTCTAACGAGGTATGGTTCGCGTCAAACGAATATCGTATGCCAAAGTTACGTCCCCGGGAAGTTGAAACACCAATTTACCCAAACGGGACCCATAGTTTTGGCGCTTCGTCTCCTAGGGTTAGGGTTTTGGACTTTTAGGGTTTTCCATTGTTTCTAAATAATAAATATGCCCTTGAGCCTCATTGTAACTCAGTTCAGAAGCCTGTAGCCACCACATCTCTTCTCAGAGATAGCGTCCAGCGCCCTAGCTAGTCTATTTACATTCTATCTGTAAGAAAATTTCAGTTCTTTGATATTAATGAAATGAAGTGTTATTTCTACTGCATATTTGTATTTGTGGTTATATGTTTATTCTATTTTGTTCCTACATAAATCTGAATCAGTGGTATCAGAGCGGTCTGCTTTTTCTCGATCCTTCTTTGCATATCCCCAATGAGGTCAGGATATAAGGAGTTAGGGCTCGATCTGGTGGAACCTTTGCAAGATCAGCCTCGCAAACCCCAACGGACGCCCATGGGGGATGAAAAGAAAGATGAGGGAGCAGGAGATCCTATCAAAATATTTCTCGAGGAGGTCCTCAAAAAAAAAGGAACGCGATGATGGATAACTTTTCCTAGATCCTTCAACGGTTGCCCACCTGCGGCGCACCTGCATCCACCAGCCACTTTGGAGGTGCGACTCCTTTTAAGGTACAAGTAAATTTTCACATTCCCATATTTGAGGGTCAAATAGATGTAGATGCCATATATATATGGTTCAAACTATTAGAAGGATATTTCTCGGTTCATGACTTTTCTGACCGGGAGAAGATTATTTTTTCACTCCTCAAAGCTACCCCCCATGTCAAGGACTGGTGGGAACCTACTGTGAGAAATAGGACCAGATAGAACCCTCTCTGTTCTCAGCCGTACCAACTTGGAATTATTTCTGAGACACCATCAAGGAACAATAATATCCCGTGGGGAGCTATGAGGACAAGTGCATACAATGGACCAGGCTGCGACAACAAAGGGATCAAGATGTGCATGAGCTGGCGAATCTATTCCATACCCTGTGCAAAAAGTTGGGTATCAAAGATTCAGAGAAAAATATGGTGCTGAAGTATCACAGTTGTCTACACAGATATATTCAGGAGGAAATGGAGTTCCTTGACATCTCCTCGCTTGGTACGGCATTACCGATATGCTGCCAAGATTGAGCAGAAATTCAAACAAAAGAAGAAAGACTTTGGATCTGTGAATCAAAAGAAAGGGAAAGGTGCTCCCAAATCATAGAACAAAGGACAGAGCCAAGGCATGGTGGCTCAAGACAACCTATCGAAGCCACAAGAAAAGAACAACACTGCAAAGCCAAAGAAGGACACGCAAATGTGGTGTGAGTTCCATAAGAGCTCCACTCACAACACAAGTGAGTGTCGGGCCAAGCAGTCACTAGTGGCTGAGATGAGGACTTCTAATTCAGATGCATGCTTCGACTCTGAATCAGAACTTGACAAGGGGAATGAAAAATGGAAACAAATTATTGATGTGGAACCCAACGCCACTGTTGCCACTATGAAGATCTAGAAGGAGGAAACGGAAGATCCAGAGGAGGAGGAACGTCTCTTTCACTCCCAGGTGTGGCTAAAGGGCTCCCCGGTACAGTTCATTGTCAAAAATGGCAGCCAAAAGAGCCTCATTTCAGCAGATTTTGTGAAGCATTTGGGCTTGCCGACCACAGCTCACCCACATCTATACACCATCGGGTGGCTTCACCAAGGACGAGATATCTGCATCAGCCAGCAGTGCTGCCTCCCCTATAGCATCAAGCCCTTCACGGATGAGGTATTATGTGACATTGCTCCTATTGATGTTTCTGATGTATTAATAGGATAACCATACTTATGAAAGTTTCATGTTGTGTATGAGTATCGGCCTCGTATTGTTATTGTTACTTTTAGAAATAAGTTGCATAGGATACTAGAGCTACCACCTCCTGTCTCTATCTCTTTGGTTACTACAAAAAAATGCAGTAATCTCATTTCCCAAACCAAGAAATTCATTTTCTTGATGATCTGCCCCCAGGGCAAGAAGAATATTGTGGCCACAACCTCCAGACAAGGCTCCTCTACATGACAAAAACAAATGGAAAAGTTTGTGGAGGAGTATGGGGACATCTTCACCTCACCCATAGGGGTTCCTCTACACTGTCAGGTCAAGCACCCGATTGATCTGAACCCAGGTGCACTACTACCCAATGGACCGATCTATCGGCGCTCTATTTTGGAGAACGATGAAATCAACAGGTAGATTTAGGAGCTACTGCAGAAAGGTCACATCCGTCCAAGTTCATCGCCCTGTGGGATCCCGATCATGTTGGTACAGAAGAAGGATGGGACGTCGAGACTCTATAATGACTATCGGGTGTTGAACAAGATCACTGTCCGGAATAGGTACCCGATCCCATGGATTGATGACGTTCTGGACCAACTCAAAGGGACGAAATATTTCAGCAAGATCGACTTGAATTCTGGGTATCACCAGGTACCAATTGAACCCTCCAATGTGTGGAAGACTGCATTCAAAGCCAAGGAAGGCCTTTTTGAATGGATGGTCATGCCTTTTGGGTTGACGAATGCTCCTGCAACCTTCATGAGGTTGATGGATGACATCTTGCGGCACCTCACTAACTCATTTGTAGTGGTGTACTTGGATGACATTCTGATCTTCAGCCAGACTTAAGAAGAGCACCTCCACCACATCCGACAAGTCCTCCAAACACTGCAGCAACACAAGTTGTGTGCCAATTTGGAGAAGTGCACTTTTGGCATGACCCAGGTTCAATATCTGGGATACATTATTGATGAAAGGGGGGTGCATTTGGATCCAACCAAGATCCAAGTCTTTCGGGATTGGCCAGCCCCAACCACTATAATAGAGCTTCACAGCTTTCTGGGTCTTGCTAATTTCTACCGTAGGTTCATGTCGGGATTCTCTCATATCACGTGGCTCTTGAGTCAAATCACCAAGAGAGGAGCGAGAGAAAAATTCTCTTGGTCAGAATCTCAACAAAAGTCATTTACAGAATTGAAAAATCGCCTGTGTTCTGCCCCAGTGCTTACATTACCAGACTTGCAACAGCCATTTAATATCGAGACAGATGCCTTTGACTATGCTATTGGGGTAGTTCTTACTCAATAGGGACATCTAGTGCCATATCACAGTGAGACATTTTTTGACACAGTTCACAAGTATCCCACTTATGACAAAGAAATTTATTCCATTGTGAAAGCTTGTCGACAATGGAAACATTACATTTTGGGGAAGGAAACAATCATCCACACAAACCACCGGCCCTTGCAGTTCATACAGACACAAGGGAAGTTGCAGAATGATCGCCATCAGAAGTGGTCCACATATCTGCAACAGTTTCATTTGAACATCAAGTACAATACGGGTAGCACCAATAATGTTGCAGACTGTCTCAGCTAACCACCGATCGTGGCTCTCACCACCATTCTCAAATCTTATGGGCGCGAGACTTATGATTGGCCGCTTCTCTATGAGAGCGACCCAGAATTTGGCCACACATACAAGGCACTCTTGGGGGGTATGCAAGTTCCAAATTTTCACCTCCAAGATGCACTTTTATGTCACCTGGGACACCTTTTTGTTCCTTCAAGTGAGCGTGCCAAGATGATATGGGAAGCACACTACATTCGAGTCAGTGGGAATTTCAGGGTCGAGAAAATAGTAGTAGTATTGTAGAATTATTTCTATTGGCCGAACCTTCGAAAGGATGTCGGGAAGCACATCAGATCCTACACTACTTGTGCCATTGCCAAACTGACCATCAAGAAGCAAGGCCTATATACTCCACTACCTACCCCTAGTCGACCTTGGGAATCCATCTCCATGGATTACATGTCGGGCCTACCTTCTACTAAGCCTAGAAATGACTGTGTTTTCATGGTCGTCGTAATATTCTCGAAGATGGCCATTATGGCGGCCTGTAAGAATAATATCACAGAAAAAGCCATTCCTAAACTCTTCTTTGAACGAGTGTGGGTGCACTTTGGGATCCCATAGTCTATCATATTAGATCAGGATAGCAGGTTCCTCAGCACATTTTGGTCCAGCCTCTGGTCAATGCTGGACACCAAGCTCACCAAGTCCACAGCTTTCCATCCCCAAAAATATGGCCAGACAGAGGTCGTCAACAGAATGATTGTACACATTATGTGCATGTAAAATTACAAGCATCCACGCACATGGGACAAGAGTCTCCCCTATGTACAACACAATTATAATCAGGCTCTCCACAGCTCAATCGACCACAGCCCCTTTCAGGTGGGCTTGGGATTCCAGCCACTATGTCCCATTGATGTAGCCATGCCATTTGCAGCTACTCAAGCCGATTCGGATCATGTCCAGTCTGAAGTTGACAAAGAAAATAGCTTCATCGAGCGTATTCAACACATTCGGAAATAGTTTCATTCCATATTGGACAGAGCTAATGCTAAGTACAAGCAACACCATGATCAACATCGGGTGCAACACAACTTCTAGGTGGGCAACAAAGTGTCGCTACATTTGCAGAAGGAGTGCCTCACTGGACCCCACCGCAAGCTTCTCCCGCTCCGATACGGGCCGTACACCATCACAAAGGCTGTAGGGAATAATGCCTTCGAGCTCAGTATTCTACCATTCCTTGGTCTGCACCCATTATTCAATGTGGACCACCTTCGTCCTTACTTCCCACCTCTACTGGACACCTCTGACATTGTAGAGCAACTCACACCAATAGAGTTAAACCCAGACTGCATGGAATAGGCCACCACAGATTGTATCATGGACATGAAAATCAATAACACTCACCAACAGAAGATCCAACTGTATCGGGTTGTCAAAGTTGGCCAACTCCTGCACCAAGGAAAGTGGTTCACCAGGGACCAAGTTCAGCGTAAGTTTCCTCATCTCATGGAAGAACTTAACGCAATGGGGACCATTGCTTCCTAAGGGGGGATGAATGATCCAGGTGGATATTGGTGGTCACCTGCCTATTCCACTTGGGGCCCCACCATTCTCTCTTTCATTTTTTCAGTTTCGGCACAACTTACTAATTTTAGAAATTTTTCGGGTCCTGAACTTCCAGAGCCGTTTTGAGGCCCTAAATGACGTTTTTTGGGAAAACTAGGAGCAACATGGGTCCATGGACCGATTTTTCTCACTCAAAATTTGTAGTCCTCAGATAGATCTTTCTAATGAGGTATGGTTCGCGTCAAACGGAGATCGTATGCCAAAGTTATGTCCCCAGGAAGTTGAAACACCAATTTACCCAAATGGGGCCCATAGTTTTGGCGCTTCATCTCCTAGGGTTAGGGTTTTGGATGTTTAGGGTTTTCCATTGTTGCTAAAGAATATATAGGCCCTCGGGCCTCATTGTAACTCAGTTCAGAGGCTTGTAGCCGCCACATCTCTTCTCAGAGATAGCTACCAGTGCCCTAGCTAGTCTATTTCCATTCTGTCTGTAAGCAAATTTCAATTCTTTGATATTAATGAAATGAAGTGTTATTTCCATTGCATCTTTGTATTTGTGGTTATATGTTTATTCTGTTGTGTTCTTGCATAAATCCGGATCAAAAATAAATTCATGCAGTCCTTCGTGGGGAAAATTAACTTCCTCAACAAGTTCATATCCGATTACGCTCTGATCGTGAAGCCAATACAGGAGATGGTAAAGAATGATGTGATATACAAATTGGATAAAATGGAAAAGTACGTTTTTTTCATGTATTAAGAAAGCTATTGAAGAAGCACCCGCTTTGTACAACCTAGATTTCAGCAAATATTTCCTGCTCTATACTTTCACTTATGACAATTCTCTCGTTTTTGTGCTTACACAAAAGGATGACCAAAATAATGAGCGGCCAATATATTTCATGAGTGCTAGCCTCCAGGGACCTGAACATAACTATCCTGCCATTGAAAAACAAGATTATGTAGTATAAAAGGTGGTGAAGCACTTATGGCCCTATCTCTCGAAATATCATTGCATCATCTTTGTGCCACACCCAGTAGTCAGATCATTTTTCATTTAGCAAGATTTGCATGAGATCAGAGAAAATTAGATAACTGGTTTATAGGACTGTGACTGTTGTGAAACTAGCTCCAAAAATAGAAGAAAATAAATATCAACGCCTTAGAAATAAGCCACTTCGAGGGGGAAACCTCCAATACACTACATGAATGAATAATTCTTGGATGATACAAATTACAAAACCTCCTTTCTATATGTAGGAGTCCATGGGGCCATAATGTAATCCTATCCGACCTAACAATAATAATTTAAGGGCACAATAATAACAATATGGGGGTTACAGGGGCACAATAATAACAATAAGGGGGTTACACTAACAATAATAAGGGACTATACTAGTAATATAGGGACCTAACATACCCCTCTCCTTCAAAAAAGTGTTTTCGTCAATGCTTGAGTAGCTCTGGGTGCTTCTGTATAAAATTCTCATCCTCCCATGTAGAATATTGAGTGGGTAAGTTCTTCCACTTGATGAGATACTCTGAAATTGATCGATTATGTAGTTGTCGAGTTCTTGTTTCTGTGACCACTTCAGGTTCCAATATGATTTTTCCTTCCTCATCAAGTTCTGGAAATATTGTTTGAACTGGAATATTTTCACCTATAACCTTCTTTAAGCATGAAACATGGAAAACTGGATGCACTCGTGAAGAAACAGGAAGCTCCAATTTGTATGCCATAGTACCAATCTTTTGCAACACCTTGTAAGGACCATAGTACTTTGGCGATAATTTATTATCCTTCTTAGCTTGCTTCAGGGACATTTGTTTGTATGGTTGTAGCCGTAAAAATACCCAATCTCCTACATCAAAACTTCTCTCGCTGCGATGTTGATCTACCTGTTGTTTCATTCGATTTTGTGCCAAATTCAGGTTATCCTTTAAGAGTTGGAGAACTTATTTTTGATGCTCGATGTGATCTTCCACTGCTTGAACCTTCGAATTTTCTCTTAAAGATGATGTGATGGATGGTGGATGATATCCATAAAGTGCCATAAATGGGGTCATTTTTTCTGCAGTATGGAAGGAAGTGTTATACCACCATTCAGCGAGAGGTAACCACTTGATCCATTGTGTTTTTTTATCATATACAAAACAACGAAGATATCCTTCCAAAAATTTATTTACTATCTCAGTTTGACCATCAGATTGAGGATGATAAGATGAGCTATGAGCTAATTGAGTACCCAAACAAGAAAATAACTCCGTCCAAAAATTTCCAGTAAAAATGGGATCTTTGTCGCTCATAATAACCCTTGGGCTTCCATGTAGCTTTTGAATTCTATCCATAAATGTAGTAGCAACTGTACTTGCTTTAAATGGATGAGATAATGCACAAAAGTGTGCATACTTGGCAATTCTATCAACTACCACCATGATGACACTCTTTCCTTCAGACTTAGGTAAACCTGTGATAAAATCCATTGAAATCTCCTCCCAACGTTGACTTGGAATGGATAAAGGTTGTAGAAGACCCGGGGTCTTAATTGTCTCAACTTTATTCTGTTGGAAAACCAACCATTCTGCCACAAACTTTTGAATATCAGATTTAAGGCCATCCCAAAAAAATTCTTTCTTCACCTTGTGGTAAGTTTTTAAAAATCTTGAGTGTCCTCCTAATGGAGAAGTGTGAAATTCCAAAAGAATATTTTGTTTTAGTTGGGAATTCTTACAAATATATAAGCGATATTTGTACCATAAGGAATCACTTTTCCAACTAAATGTATCAGATGTACTAGGATCTTCTTGCAACTTTTGAATGAGTGTCCACACTTCTTCGTCCTTCTCCCATTCATCTCTTGCTTCGGTTATCCAATCTGGTTGGATAATAGAAATGGCACAAAGCAATGATTCCACCTCTTCATTCTTTCTTGAGAGTGCATCTGCAACAACATTTAGCTTCCCTTTTTTGTAGATTATTTCAAATTCATAACCCAACATCTGTGCGACCCATTTTTGCTGCTCTTTTGAAGATAGTCTTTGTTCCAAAAAGTGTTTAAGACTATCATGATCAATTTTTACCTTGAAGTTTATTCCCATTAGGTAAGTTCATCATTTCTTTAGTGCATGTAGTATTGCTAACATTTCCTTCTCATAAATAGGTTTCTGTAAATACTTTCCTTTGATTGGACGACTTTCAAAAGAAATGGGTCTTCCTTCTTGCATTAAAACAACACCAATTCCATTTCTCGAGGCATCACATTCCACAATAAAGGTTTTTGTGAAGTCTGGCGTAGCTAAGACCGGTGCTAGGCACATTGCCTCTTTAAGATGTTCAAAGGCCTTAGTTGCTTCAGGAGTCCATGAAAATGCATCTTCTTCAATAATGTTGTTAGAGGTGCTGCTATTCTCCCATAATTCTTAACAAACTTGCGATAATACCCTGTTAACCCGAGAAATCCTCGCAACTGCTTTATGGTTCTGGGGACTTTCCATTCCTTAATGGATTTAATTTTGTTAGGGTCTACTTTAACACCCTCATGAGATACAATATGACCCAGATATTCCACCTCTTTTACTCCAAAGAAACATTTGGATATTTTTGCATATAATTGTTTCTCCTTTTTGTTCTTGATATGTCCTTCTATCTTGAGAGTTTGAGGAGTAGTAATTCCTTCCAATGCATTATATGATATGGTCAGACTCATTTCTTCCTCTTCTAGGGCTGGTTCCTAGTGTATATCCTTTTCTTGTTCATTTTCTTCTTCCTCTTCACAATCTATGTAAAATAATTTCTTCTCAGCACACTTATGACCTTTAGTGTATTTGCTATCAGAACTGTAGCAAAGCCCTTTTGCTCTTTTTTCTTCCAATTTTTGTGGTGTCAAACTTGTACGTTGTGGAAATCTAGGAGTAGCAACACTTCCATCTTTATAGAAGTGAGTGGTAGGCTTCCTTTTCGCCATAATTTTACATTCAATTTTTCTTGCCAACATGAATGCCTTCTCCAATGAATCAGGTTCCAAAACACGAACTTCATGCTGGATGTTATCCTTTAAAGTACCTATGAAGAGAGCAATCCTGTGTTCCTCTGGAATATCAGTTACCCTTATATTCAATTTTTGGAAGTCCTCAATGTGCTCCACTACTGAACACTTTTGTTTGAGATTTATCAATTGGCTAAAGAAAGTGTTGCTCTTTGTATCCTCATAATGTGCTATCATTTCCTTCGTAAAAATTGACCAAGTGACAATTTTTTTACGGGAGCAAAGCCATCGATACCATACAAATGTATTTTGTTCTAAATGTAAAGTTTTAATACGTACATTTTGTGTGTCTTGCACATTATTGGAATCAAAATATTGCTCCATATTTAGTATCCATGTTACAGGATCCTTTCCATCAAACTTCCTCATATCCGTTTTTGGAATATGGTGGTTCTTCCCTCCAAAATTAGAGTTTATGAAATCACGATTAACATTTATTTTTTTCTCATCATGAGTTTCCTCTACTATATTTTCACCATTAGGAAAAATTTCTTGTATCAACTTTGTCAAACCTTCCATGTCTGCTTTTAAATCATTCTTCATGTTTTCCATCTTAGCTTCCATGTCATCCATCTTAGATTCCATGCCAACTTCCATGCCATCCATATTAGCTTCCATGCCATTCTTCAAACCATCCATCTTAGATTCCATGCCTTTCTTCAAACCATCCATCTTAGTTTCCATGCATTTTTTCAAAACTTCCATGTCATTTTTTGTTGCTCTTTACGAGAGCTAAATTTGTTGCACTTTCTCTTGTAATTTTGATATGTCATGTTTCCATTCTTCGTCTTCATGAGTCATAGTAGATCCTTCTAAAGGATTAATGAGTGTTGACTTCTTTTTTAGGGGGCATTTGAGAATCCAATACTAATATCTATTCTACAATATGCATGTGGAATCAATTCAACTTGATTCTTCAAACACGAATTATGCAATTCGGAAAAAAAAAAATGCACACCTTTTACTTGCTTTTTAGGAGCTCGATATTCAAATTGACTTATCTCTATACTTATAGATACTCAATATTTAAAATTTGGCCCTGTAGTAGTCCTCTGAAGCTTATTTCAAATTCCATAGGTCTGACTTGACTTGGATTCTTCAAGGCAAAGTTATGTCCAATATCCCACAATGACCTAATTATGGACTAGTTCATTAGAGCGAACTTGTACGACTTGCCACGTATCATTGTTTTCTCCTTTGGCTTTGAAATTTATAGACAGGTAACTACAGTTCATGTAATTCCATTCACTACTTATAGAATTCCAATCCGATGCTTAGAGAGAGAGTTATGAATATTTTCCCACGATCAACTCTTTGAGATGAAATTCGGGAGCCTGAAAAAGACCTAACTTCCACAGATCATATCTCCAAAAATATTGCGAACCAAGATTTGAAATTTTGCGAAGATTTTTCCCAGGATTGAGGCTTAACGTCTAAAAATTTTAGCTTCTGAACCTTTGTAGAAAAAATGTTATAGTGAAACTTTCGCGATGACCTTTTTAAGTGAAATTTAGGAGCCTACAAAAAGCCCTAACTTCCACAGATCATATCTCCGAAAATATTGCGAACCAAGCTCTGAAATTTTGCGAAGATGTTCCTTAGGATTTCAAATTCGCACTCTAAAATTTTCAGCTTCTGAACCTTTGTAGAAAAAAATTTATAGCAAAAATTCCATGATGAATTTTTTGAAGCAACGAAACCCTAGAATCCAAATCTCTAATACCAAATTTTGTGAAACCAGCTCCAAAAATAGAAGAAAAGAGATATCAAAGCCTTAGAAATAAGCCACTTTGAGGGGGTAACCTCCAATACATTACATGAATGAACAATTCTTGGATGATACAAATTACAAAACCTCCTTTCTATATATAGGAGTCCATGGGGCCACAGTGTAATCCTAGCTGACCTAACAATAATAATTTAAGGGCACAATAATAACAATATGGGGGTTACAGGGGTACAATAATAACAATAAGGGCATTACACTAACAACAATAAGGGACTATACTAGTAATATAGGGACCTAACAATGACTTGGAGTTTAATCCATTTTATACAATCAAGGGCCACTATCTATGTTAGCTAGCAGTGGATGCAAAAGAAGAAAATCCTTCCAGATGGGAGCAGGAGATCGAAATGTACAACATTGAGCAATATCCTCCCAGTACCATCATGAACTCTTGGTACGCAGATGTGCACCAATACCTTGAGCATGGAACCATGCCCTCCCATTTATCTGCATGTTAGAAGAGGGAAATCATACTTAAATCATTATATTATCAGTTGTTCCATGGGGTGATTTTTAGAAAGAATCATAATCGAGTATTTCGCAGGTGCCTGGAAGCACATGATTCAGAGAAATTATTATGTAATCTTTACAATGGATCATCCGGGGGACACTTCCCAAGTAACATAATCACGCATAAAGTTATGTGGGTTTATTTATATTGCCTTACATTATTCAAAGATGCTCATGCCTATGCCCACAAGTGGCTGGTCTTTCAAAGGTGTGTCAGCCAAAACAAGAATTCAACCACCCCATTGTAGCTTATCGCAGTGGAAGAACCATTTCAACAATGGCGCTTGTATTTCATTGGAGAAATCGTTCTGCATTCATCAAAGCAACACTGCTATGATCCTCACCGCTACAGGCTACTTCACTCAATGGATAGAAGAATTTCTACTTAAACAGGTGAATGATCAAGAATTCATAAACTTCCTTAATTAGAATATCATTTCCAGGTTCGGCATTCCAACTTCACTTGTTTTCGATAATGCAATGTATTTTTCAATGTATTATGATTATACTTATCATCAAAAATACATCTTATTTTAACAAAGGAACTGGCACTCCACTTTGGTAAATGCCTTATGGGCTCTTCGGGTCACGTCAAAGCCCTCTATGAACACCTCCCCTTACTTCCTAGTGTATGGAAAAGAATACATACTTCCTACTAACATCCACTTTCCCGCCCTCTAAATTTCACAAGAATACTAGGGCAATCCATTTTTATTAGTTCAACGTAGGATGGACATTCTTCAAAAGGTACAGGAAGAAAGGTTTAAAGCAAAAGAAAAAATTTCCCTTCACAAGAATCATATCAAGAGGTGATTCGACAAGAATTTTGCAAGGAATATTAACTTCAATGTGGGTGACTTAGTCTTGACGTGGGACAAATCCCAAGAGGACAAAGGAAAACACACCAAGTTTCAATCCATGTGGATTGGATCATTCACTATTCATGAAAATTTTGGACAACACACATAACATCTACAATCACTAGATGGGAAGATTGACTCTCTCTGTTTCAATGGCCAAGACTTGAAAAACTATTTCCAATGATCATCTGAGTTTATTCCCTACAATATGTACATATTATTTTCTTGTTTGGTTGGTTTGTGTTTTGTTTTCGTCATAAGTATTGTGTGTGAACGTGTGTTTTGGCTTCTTTGTCTATGTTTGAATTGAAAATAGTCATGTGACACTTAAACATTTGGCTAACCTTTGGTCCATCTTCTTTGTGTTGGTTATATATTTTTTTCAATGAATTTATGATGGAAAATATGATCCATCCATGGGAATAATTTTGGTTAAACCATGAACTGGTGTATATTCAGGAAACCTTACGCCCACATTCGATTTGTATATTTCATTTTTTTCATGCTTATCCAATTAATAGAAGAGGAGAAAGGGAGTAATATAAATGAGCATACCTAAATCATAGGTCTCTATATGCTTATCAAAAGGAAAAAAACCTCTTCTGCTCTCAGTAAGTCAGTATCCCTCTTCCATCCATAAAATGAATCAAGTTCCAATGCACAATCCTATAAAAATAAGTAAATAAAGGCGAAATAAGAGAAAGGATTTCAACATAGAGAGGTGAAGCAAGAAACTCTATCGGGTTACTGACCAAGCTCGCTAGAAGTGGAGAAATTTTTGTGTTCCTATAGTGACTCTTTCGAGGTACTATCCAGGCATACTGGTGGCATAACAACACCAAAGATGAAAAATTGTACTCTGAAAATATAAAGCTCGCAAACTTCACTACCCCTCCTAAATAAAAACATTACAATATTTTTTAATCTTATGTTGTGTTCGACCGATAAGGTATAAAATGGACCAATTTTATTCAGGGGGTAAGTGGGGACACCAAATTAATCTACACAATTAATTAATACTCCCCAAAGAACCAAGACCCTACATAGAAAAATTAACCAAGGAAGAGAATTTGGAATTCTACCAGTGTGTCGCCAAGTGTTTTTGTTGCTACAAAACCCTCCAAAACTTTATCCTACGCTCAATTTTGGATACCAAATGTTATGAAACCCTCCAAAGCTCTGATACCAAATGTTATGAAACCAACTCCAAAAATAGAAGAAAAGAGAGATCAACGCCTTAGAATCAGCCACTTTGAGGGGGCAACCTCCAATACATTACATAAATGAAAAATTCTTGGATGATACAAATGACAAAACCTCCTTCTATATATAGGAGTCCATGGGGTCACAATATAATCCTAGCCGGCCTAACAATAATAATGTAAGGGGACACTGTAATAACAATATTGGGGTTACAGGGTGTTACACAGTAATTTGTCACCGTCCCTGCCATCCCATGTCCCGCACATTGGAGGGCCTATTATGTGACCTGTGAGCAGTGACATGACCTGAAATCACTTTCATGGCATCCCCCTTTACAAGGACAATCATTCCTCTGAAGACAGTTTCCTGTAAAAAGCCCTAAAAATAGATCTTTTGGCCTTGTCCCGACCAACCAGTTCAGCCCTCGCGCCAATGGGGGAAATCCACCAAAGAGGGCGCACCAACTAGCGCTCTGTCCCAATGTATTACTCACGCCAAGCTTAATAAGGATTGTTTTTTAAAAATAAATGGCGGAAGTTTGATTCCAACCAACTCCTGAACAAGTCTCTAAAATGAGTTGGGAGGTTTGGCTCCGGATCTCCATTTAGGGGAAGTGGTTTTCCACCTATCATGGAAGCTTCCTTGAGGATAGGGCCAATCCCACCATTGTAGGGATCCCAACTCCCCTTCCACCATATATATAAGATTTCCATTTTCCCTTTGCAAGCTAGCCTGAATAGAGTTGAATCAGTAGTAAGGAGACTATCGTCAGATAGCCTCTGAGAGCCAAAGCCAAAGAGAGAGAGAGATTTTTCCCACTCCCGACGAGCTTCATCGAGACGTGCTCCGTTGTCGACCCACCGAAAGAAGATCCAGCGTCAGAGCTCAGGTTGTATCTTTCTTTCATTGTGATTAATAATAAACGACTTTGATTATGGTTCCATTCATATGTTCATGTCTTATGTTATGAATTATATCTTCTCTAACTGATATATGGTTGCATGTATTAGGTTTTACATTGTATGTTGTTTCTTCGTGTACGTGTAGGTGTTCAAACATGCTAGGCGGGAGAATTGTGATCTACCAAAGCGAAGGACGGAAGCGCCATCTTCTCTACAAGAAATAGCAGCGTGGGAATTAAGGTAGGCCTCTTGTCACATCTTGGTCTTTTGTAACTAGGAACCTGCGTCTTAGCATGACTCAGTTGTTGCTAGACCCGATCTGGGCTAGTAGGGATCGCCTCTGTCCACAGAGGGGATTTACCTCACAAACATAGGGGTACAACAATAACAATAAGGGGGTTACACTAACAACAATAATGGACTACACTAGTAATATAGGGACCTAACATGCCCCTTGTTAGCATGTGACTACACATGACATCGAACAACGTTCCCTATAAGAAAATCATAGGGCAGAGGTAGAGAAGCAGTTAGAGCGAAACAACAACAAATGGCAGAGTCATGCATGCATGCATGCAAGACAAGTCGTGAAGGTGGGAAAAACTATGAAAGGGGCAAGAATTCCATGAACAATCGTGTTATATTAATCCTTACTATTATATTATATATAGGAAAAAACCCGTTTAAACCTTTAGTGGGACCCCAGATTCCTCATCGCATATCGTTGTCACAACATTTTTTGTTATAACAATTATATGCCAAAAATTATAAAATCACCGATGTGATATGATGTGGGACCCAATCCCCATAGCCATTTCCTTTCCATTTTTCCTTTGAAAAACATCAAACTTTACCTTTTCATTGCTTTTCCCTTGCTCTGCTTCCCAATTCCCGGTCACGATCATAAGTGGGCCTTTATTGCATTTCACAAACTTTACATATTTGGCATGGAGACTAAAAATATAAATATTGCAATCACTGAAATGCGATTGTGATATTGCATCACATTGACTTACCATTATGCTCGCCTGCAAGTCTATCCATTTTACTTTGCAATGCGGTAAGCCAGACCTACCTTCGTAGCTCCGCCTCCACCTCATAAGCCATTGCAATACATATATCATATAAAATTTATAATACTTACCTCTCAAACCTTCGCCAATTCATAACACTCTGTCGATAGCCAGTGGGTCCCTCTCCCTGCACATAGCAAATCCTGAAAATTGACCCCCGCTGCATATAACTAAAATCTAAAACTTGCTATATGTGTTGCGTTTTGGTCCCACTCCTTCCCTGCCACATCATCCTTCTCCTCCCTCGTGTGTCGCACTTCGCATTGTTCAGTATTTACACCCTCTACTCTTATAGCTAAACGCTATAAGTTGTGATATGTGTTGTGTTCTTGTTACACAGCAATTTGTCACCATCCCTGCAATTCTCCGTCCCGCACATTGGAGGGCTTATTTCGTGACCTGTGAGCAGTGACATGATCTGAAAACACTTTCATGGCATTCCCCTAAACATGGACTTTCATTCCTCTGAAGACAACTCCTTGTGAAAAACCATAAAAATAGCCTTTTTATCCTTGGCGCGACTGCTCAGTGTCATACCCGCGCCAATGGGGGAAATCCTCCATATAGGGCGCGCCAACTGGCGCACTGTCTCAGTGTTGTACCCGCGCGAGGCTTAATAAGGAGTGTTTTTTAAAAATAAATGGTGGAATATTGACTCCAACAAACTCCTGAAATGGACTCTAAATCGGGTTGGGACGTTTAGCTTCAGTTCTCCATGTAGAGGAAATAGTTTTCCACCTCTCATGGAAGCTTCCTTGAGGATAGGGCCAATCCCATGATTGTAGGGATCCCAACTCCCCTTCCTCCATCTATATAAGCTTTCCATTTCCCTTTGCAAGCTAGTCTCCAAGAGCCTTCATAGCCTAAAGAATGTTGCAAGAGCTTTGATAGTCCTCATAGTGCCAAATCCATAGCAAGGAGATTGACGATCGAAGAGAGAGGCTTGTCCCCACTCCCGATAAGCTTTACCGAGACGTATTCTGCTGACGACCCGCCGAAGGAAGATTCAGTGTCAGAGCCTGGTTGTATTTTCCTTTGTATGAATTAATGATAAGTGACTATTGGTTATGGTTCCACTCGTATTGTTCATTATGATCATGAGTTGTGTCTTCTCTGACTGATACATAATTGCATATATATCGGGTTTTACGCTTGTGTTTGTCGTGTTTCTTGCATGTGCAGGTGTTCGTTCGTGGCGAGCGAGAGGATTGTGATCTGCTGGAGCAAGGAAACGGGAGTGCCATCTTCTCTACGAACAATAGCGTTGGACTTGAGGTAGGCTTTCATCGCAAGTTGGTCTATTGCAAGTAGGAACTTGCACCTTAGCGTGATACGATTGTTGCTAGACCCGATCTGGGCTAGTAGGGATCGCCTCTATCCACAGAGGTGATTTACCTCTACAACAGTTCCAATCCCACTTACCCTCCACGTCATTTCCTTCCCATCACCCTCCATCTTTCCTTCATCTTCGCATGCCCATCATACATTCGACAGTCCTCGTTGCATTTCGCACCCCTCATCCAATATCGCAAACCACTCTCGCCCCCCTCCGTAATTTGGATTTCGGTTTGTAATTCAAATACAGCATGGGATTCTACATGTAACATGTAGGAGTGGTATATTCAGGTTTCTTAGGATTTATTTGCTAAAGATCCAAGCGCACGCAGTACGACTGCCACTTCGTAACGGATTGAGTGGAAATCAGAGGACTGAGGGAGTGGAAACTTTCAAGTAACAGGAGGAGCTGTATGATGACAGCCATGTCCACCCACCTACAACTTCTCCTCACCATCCCATTATAAAGGCCCCCATAATTTGCCTCAATGGGCGACCATCTCCTTTCTGTTTTTGGTTAATGTTAATGATTTTACTGGTGAAATCTCAATTTCACTCCCATTCTTGTTTAATTCTCTCGGTACAAAATTAATTGCTCAATGTACGCTTTACAAGTTAGGTAGCATGTTTTGATTTCATAGATATGGGTCGAACATAAATTATTAATTACCATAGACCCTCCAAGAAAACTCTATATATAGTAAGTTCTAAGATGAAATTAGGGTCCTGGAATTTTGGGAAGAATTTTGTTGTAGCTTTGTGTGATTGTGCTCCCTGTGCTCTGAGATACATATTTGGGAGAGTTGTTTGAACTCAATATAATACAGAGATGATATTTGGATTCCAGATGGAGTAATGAGCAATATGTATTTGTTTTATTTTTTTATCAGTAATATCCTCTTCATGTGTAATCATATTTCATGCTATTATGCTTTGATGGTTCGTGTAATGTAGTTTTCGGTGATCTACAATTTTATTCATGAATTCATACTTGTATAACACTTACATGTTAATGCTCGTGTATTAAGCTTGTTGCATTCCCTTAATTCGTGCTCCACGAACCTCTATTGTTATCCATATCTCATTTATATTCATTTCCTTTGAGTTCATAGGGGACATATTCTTAAATATCTTAAGCCTGACTCTCGTGGGATCCTTCTCCGTTCTCTCTCAACACCTCTACACATTTTAAGATTTATGTTCATTGTTTTATACTTGGCCCATTTAAAATCCACCAAGCCTCACAGCTTCTTGAGCCCTCTCATAGTATAAGGAATTCACACAATCAACTCCAAGGTCTTCTCAATCCATGAACCACCAAAACCATTGTCCTCTTGACATATATCCCATCAGAGGTATCTATACCATTGCCCACTTTTAACCTCTGATTTTAAGATGTCCTAGGCACTAGTCTTTTGCAACTCGAGGCTGTCTCTAGGAGCGACAACATATTTTTGGCGTCGTTTCTAGGGAACAAATTAGAAAACCTTTCCCTGGGATAGGACATTATTTTCACCCTTCAATCAGGTGAGCACAAAGGGTTGAGAGTTGCATATCCCTCACCTTGGTGACTCCACCGTTATTAAATTTCAAATCAAGTGTAATCCTGGCTTACACCGGGCCTCATACCCGAGCAGATATTTCTCAGCAAAAAACCTCTCTTGTATCTGATCCTAAAAATATTATATTTAAGAGATTCTGGAGGGAGAAGTAGCCCATCCACACTGACCCACCCTTATTTTCTCTAGAGTATTCACCTTCCTCTTCTCAGAGAGTGGATATCTATGGTCTTGGTTTGTTGGCTCGAGGGGTCCTGACCCAGGTTCGGTAAGAAAGGTTTGCCAACAAACCCCTATACTACTGGCCCTTTCGGCAGTGACCTACTTCCACAGGTCAAATTCTCACCCAAAGTAGTATGGGTGGGTTCTGGAACCAGGTTTCCGCACCATGAGAAAGGATGGGTAAATCAAGCAGAGCAGTGCTAGATCCTGTAATCTCTTATTACCTTATTCTACACAAAGTTAATTAAGTCTCGATTCGCATCCACATGTGCTAGATCTATAGTTATATGCTTGTTATATCATCAATACAATAGTACATAAATAGAACATGACAGACCTAGATCCAAGAACACAGTACACAGATCTTTCGCGGCTTAAGGATAGAAAATGCACAATATAGCAATTACCAGCAATTCATATAACAGTACTCACATATTCAGTCTCTAACAATCTTCTGCATTCATTCATTCATCAATTCTTCCTTACAATTCTAATTCCCTTCCCATCCTGCGCACACAGCAGCAGGGTTTGCACACAGCTGGACTAGGATCTCCATGCACACAACCAGCAAGAGTCCTTTCCCCAAAACCCAAATAGATCGCTTAACAACAGATAGCGTCAATAGCTCCTCATTTTATATCCTTTACAATACAAAATGCATCTCTATTTAGAACAATCTAGCCTCAACTTTCCTATGGTCCGCAACCCATGGTTTTCAGACCCCTAGTTTACCCTTTGACCCATTACAATGCGTTCGGGGCTTTGACCCACCCCAAAACCCCTCCGCTAGGCTAAATATAATCAAAAATATAAAAAATGTACCAGTTTGGCAACTTGTTAGGAGATCCTATTCCAACAGTCCCCCGATACAATCTTGTGACTCGCCCCAAGTCACTACGGTGGTGAGGCTTCGATTTGCGCACGCAAGGTATCAAGAGAACTGCTAAGCCGAGGGAGTACATCCTAACTCTGGGAATCAGCATTCTGTGCAATATCGACCAGCTTCTGGGAGGGCGGATCTTCAGCAACCGTGGTAACGCTCTCAAGAAGCTGATTAAGTCGCTTGTTTGCGCCCTCAATGTCTTGTGACAATCGGAGGGCTGAGGTAGTCCAGGGCTTTAGACATTCAGCCACGACATGATGTTTGTGCTGGAGTTTCTCAAGCTCATTCTGGAGGTCATGGCTGGCTTTTAATCGAGCCAAGCATTGGGCAGGCACCAAGGTAGGCAGCGTAGCGTTGATCTATTCGAGAAATACTTCTTTTTGTCGTAAGTCTTGATTGATCTGTTCGAGGTGTTGAAGATTGCAACAAGAAACAATGAAGGAGGCATCCTGAAACATATTTCCTGATCCTAGTTGGAAAGTGATCACCAAAACTAGGTGGGGGACACATAGGTGATTTTTGTCGCAAAGTCTATTTTTAGACATATGGATCATGTTCTATAAGTTGCAGGATGCTATATGTGGATGGTTGGTCAAGTTGGAAAAATAGATGGATTTCTATTTTTAGACATATTGGGTGGAATCTATTTTTAGATTGCTAGTCTAAAAATAGATATGTCGAATATTATTAGCTCTTAATAATATTTGGACTATAAACATTATCTTATTCTCTTGGAGCATTTCAGTTAAGTGCACAGATGTGGCACAGGAGCTGACAGAAGGAATTACGCTATTCCTGAGGGTTAAGTGGAGCTATTGCATGGATACTTCAGTTAGAACTCATGTGACAGAGTTTGGTGGAGTTGATTGAGGAAGTTAATGGAGTTGTGTTCAGTTTAACTAATCTAAACATAGTTGAGATATTTGTATCTAGTTTAACTAATTGATACAATTAGTGAGAGTGGTGTGAATTAATTATTAATTAATTCACTAATTATAAACTCATTAATAAACTAAAGAATACATCAGTTAACTACATTGCATGGAAGTTTCAGTGGAGACCAGTGCAAAGATAGGTGAAAGGGCAAGTGTGACTATCAGTTGTGACTATAAGTGATGCATGGTTTGCATCCAACACTTAGTAGAGATACCTATAAATACTGCGTGAGCAAGGCTGGGGTAATAAATTCTCATCAAGAGGCATTCTTCAACATGGATTGCGCATTAGAGGCAGGCTATCAAGTGGCAGAGATTGGAGCATGTGTTTTGCTAGATCTAGCTTGATTAGTGTGTAGCAAGTGGAGATTATACTAAGAGCTTGTGAGGAGCTTTGTATAATGATTGTTACATGATCTCTATGACATATATAATATACAAATAGTTTGGGGTTTTTAGCTTTAATATTTCCCATTACATATTGTGTTCATATGTGTGAATTTTTATGGCTTTAATGTGTGCATGCAATTGATTTTATTTCCGCATGTGATGATCAATGGTAGAAGAGATTCTGTATTGTGCATGAAGTTAAAATAGTGTGTGATTAGGAGAATCTCGGTGAATAATATATCATTTATTCAAATTTCTACAGGAGGACTGGATCGCAGCTTATCCAAGTCCAACTGAATATCTGTGGCTATCGAGGGATGTGAGCCGACCACAACATTGTCATGGATACGCCAAAGATTACTGGCCTCTCGGAGTGTTGCCAGACTGTTGTCGACTGACAAGGGTTTTTCCTAGCCTCCATTGGTCGGGGGTTGATCCATTTTGATCTGGAGAGCGCAGAGGTCGACCTGAAGGGAGTCGACCCCTGCCTTCCACTGGGTCACGATAAGTACCCACTTATCCTCCATAGCCATGGTGACCGCATCCGCGATTTGCTCCACGTCACCATCCATTAATGTGACGGTCGCATCGTAGTGTGCGCGGTAGGCGTGCTATTTCTTTCTTGGTACTGATGTCGATTGCCCCGTCCTCTTAGTGCTGGAAGGAGGGGTGGTGGCAGTATCTACCTGAGTCAGAGTTGTATTGGCCTGCTACGGTGGGTTACCTCTGGGTTCGATTATAACTGATGCTCGAGTGTTGGGGAGACCTTTTTTCCAGGCGGGGGGCTAGAGTGAGATCAGTAGATCGATTTCTTCATCAGGTACCATATAAGGGAATTTCTTCCATGCCTAGATGGCAAGGCTACGAATCTGGACCTGGTGCATGGTGATTTGAAATGCAGCAATATGCTTATATTTTTCGTATATGGTGGGGGATAATCGGGGTCGAGAGTTTATGGCGGTGGCGACACTGCTTTGAAACAGGACCCAAAAGACCTTGTTATCCTTGATACACTGCTTATCATTAGAGTCCCACAAGTGAGCATATCGGGTGCCTTCACACATCCCGGTAGGGAACTACAGAAGGACCGACTCCTCTGGTTTGTCCCAGGTAATGCTATGAGAAATAATAGCCATGAATAGAAAAAAGAGGTCACATGCTCCTAAGACTCACGAAAATTAGCGAGAAATTCATCACACAAGTATTGAGCCCAATTAGAGAACACACCCTTCGCACACTAGCCAGCTAGCTAGATAACATAGGCGGGGACAGTCGCAACCTGGCATCTCCGCATGAGTTTGCAGGCTAACAGCTGAGTGCCCATCTGTGTAGCAGGGTCGTTGATGGTTAGAATTACAAATCCTTGCTAATTTCGCTGCATTGCATAGGTCTCCCAAACAAACAGAGCGGTAGCCACTTCAAACTTCTTTCCAACTTTCGCAAGTGGGTGCAGCCCCTGCATCGAGAGGCTTGTAATCTTGTGGACCAACTCAGCATCGATAGGGACCTTGTCACAAATCCATAATAAGCCATTGTGAATGAGGGTGAGTAACTGGCACACCAATCGATCTTTGATGCTGTAACGGCCAAAGTGGGGCATGCAGAGCAGATTCAGGAGTCTGGATCCCGCCAAGCCATATACCCATCGCTGAGGTACTACTGTGATTCCATCATCCTCATAGATTGTATCAAAGTATAATTCAGAGGCCAATTCCGGGAAATCATCATGGTCTTCCAGATCATGATCCTCGAACTTGACCTCATGGAGGCGTCCACAGGGATCACCGATGATGGGGACCTCTCATGGGGTTAGAGGAGTTTGCAAGTAGGTGATCAAGCCATCCAATTTTTTCGGTATCTGCATAGACATTCTGTGTGGTCGAACGAAGGGGGGTAACCAGTTGATCAAATTGGCCGACAGAGCCCCCTCCTGGTCATCTTGTTCTGAGGGCAGATGACTGGCATGTCTGGGGGAACTTCGAGGCCTTTTTGCTGCCTGTGGGGTAGTCCCCAAACTCTGAGATTTATACTTATCTTTCCTTGTGGTCCGTGCAGGGGGGACTTCTTCTAGCTCAGGCTCATCTTCCATAACTTCTTCAACCTTAGGTTCTATTGGGGAGGAGGTTTCGGCAGGGGTAGTCGTCAGTATCCTTGCACGAAAAATGAGTCCTGGCTCAAGGTGACTACTACCTGATGGAGGAGGTTTACCAATCATGAGAGGGGTGCAGAAATTGCAACAAAGTTTGTTGCTTGATTGATTCTGTCAGACACGTAAAGTAGGCCGCTTGTTCACATGAGACACTACCACTAACCAGACTATCCCGCGCCTTTTTAAGCATTGTCCATCGGAGAAATATTTCACGCGGGGCAGGTTTCCCAAGGAATGGTAAAAACTTCCCGTAACTTGATCTTCTAATGGCTCAGGAGTCGCTTCTCTCAATGGTAACTTCTGATTTTCACCAAAGGGTAAAGTCCCAATGGCTATTTGTTGTGTCCTCAGTAATTTATGCATACTCATTACGCTAGGGTTACCAATAGGTGACAGCTGCCTGTCTTCCCCCAACATAGGCTTGCTCCCTCAATAGCTCGTGACCTAAGACCAAGAGATTTTTATTATTTTTTCTACTAAGGCTTTAAGGGGGGCTGACATCATAACCAACTGCCTGACCCCTAGCTGTGTCACCGTCGTGGGAGTTTCTCGTTGCATGGGCCGCTACCTGCGGAACCTACAGGTGTCATAGGGAGCCTGTTTCTTACTTGTGGGTCAACCAAACCCGTACAGAGGGAATCCCTTGAGATACGAAGACAATGCAACATAGAGGCTTCTCCTATCTGGGCCTACCAAGCTTCTAGATCCTTACTGGGATCCTCCATATCCTCCTGGTACCATGGTACCATGTCGCACGCTGAAAATTTATAGACATAATCCCCATCCCCCTCCTTAGGTATAGGTTATGCATAACATTTTCCTTCTACCAGGTCTAGAGGTAAAAATGACCTGTGTGCCCTTGTTTTCAAATATCATGCTGCGATTTTTGAGATTGATGATGCCCCTCTTGTCTATAGCCCAATCCAGGCTGAAGAGCGTAGGTAAGGATCCGCATCTTCCACAATTTCTATCACTTCAAATTCAGTTAGGATCCTTACCCCTGTGATGTCAACCACAACATTGGGGAGCCTACCTAGAGGAATGATTTTTTGTTGATTGGCCATTCGAAGATGGATGGTGGGTTGCTCCAGCTTGGGTTCCCCCATGCGTTTCCAAGTGTGCTTAGGTATTATATTAGCATCTGATTCAAGGTCTAATATAACCCTATCCATCTCATGGCCACCGATTTGGACTGTCAACCGCATTTCCCTGCCAGTACGTCCTTGGTATTGGTATAATTTATGCACATCCTTGATGTCGCGTGACCTGGCAGCTCGTGTTGTGCAGCTTTTTAGTAAAGCCTGCAGATTTCATACTGCCTGAGGGTTTCGCAGCAGCCTCACACATGCTTTTAAGAAAGGTGTAACTTCAATAGTTACTTCCTCAGCTCCCAGGTGTGTAGAGCGTGGAATATTAGTTTCAAGAAAGTCCTTTTGAGCCTCCATAAACGTCTCCCTCGCTTTGCCCAGGTCTAATCCTTCTTGATTTCTAACTGCCTTGCGGATCAGTGAGTCAGTTTTGGCTTTCTCCTTAGCTCCCCCAGTTGCCAATCCACTGCGCGTTACTACATTTACCTTGATTTCCTTTCCCCTTAGCCTGGTCTGGACCCTTCGCACCTTCTGCGTAGATGGGAGTTGTTTTTCTTGTATCTTTTATTTTAAGGCTGGGCATTCTTCTAGTGTATGGCCCCACTGCCTACAATACCTACAGGACTATCTTAAAGGGTTCAAGCAATCCTTCGCCAGATTCCCCATGCCTCCACAGTTGTAGCAAACCGACTGGCCTCAACCCCGACCTGCGCTTCTGCTCCGGCTCCCGTCCCTTCCTCCAGGGGGGAGTCATCCTTTCCCAAGGGGGTTCTTGGTGAGGTAGGATATTTTCCTCTATTTATCATTTCATTAGTGCTTCAGCAGTCCTGCTCCTCATGGCCTATCGATCGGCAAGAACGAAACCATCGTCTCTTTTGTTCAGAAACAGGGGTGCCATTATAGGGCCATTGGTAGATACTATGCAATCTTGATGCGCAGCTCCCTCCATGCCATAGCGTAGGTTCCCTTGAGCCCTGCTGTCCTGGGCTACGTGCTCCTGGTCCCGGGTGGCCTACCGTGTGATCTAGTTTTGTGCCAACCCCTCTTCCTTTCTCCTACTGTGGATTCTGGATTTCCTGGTGCATAGCCTCAAGCTACACCTGGATCTGTTGTACTTCTACCGCAACATCCTTTAGAGGTGTAGCTTCTAATTTCATCACAGCTCCCAAGGTCTCATCCTGTGAGTCAAAATTCTGGTGGCCCATAGGTATGCGTAAATGAGGGAGTAGCATGGTGATGAACCATTCCGTAAGTTGTTTTTCGTCGTACCAAAATCCCCCTTCTCTGATAGAATTTTTTAGGCATTGATCGGCTTCCCATACAGATTCAGTTGGCCTTTGCTTGAAATATTTTAATTCTTCTATGACCTAAGATTAGGACTTAAGGTTCCGAAACTACTTTTCCAGGGCATCTTTAATGTTCTGTATAGTTTCATTCTTATTTTGGGATACATATCCCATATACCAGTCCATAGCCCTTCCTTCAAAGGCTAGGGATAGCTGCGCTTTTTTCATAGTGTTTCCCATCACGCCCTGCGCAACCCATACGGACTCTGTCACAAACCAAAACTGCTCCATGTCTTCATCGGTCGTCCCCTTGAAGGTAGGTATCTTCAAGTGCACCATCATGGCTTCCTAAGGGCCCTTTTTAGGTGCTCTTCTTCAATTTTCTTCTATCAGTACCCAATCCCTTTCTCACATTCATGTGGTCCGGGCAATGGAACCATTTGTTGGCTACGATGGATCCTGACCCAGGTTCGGTAAGCAAGGTTTTCCAACAAACCCCTATACTACTGGCCCTTTCGGCAGTGACCTACTTTTGCAGGTCAAATTCTCACTCGAAGTAGTATGGGTGGGTGCTGGAACCAGGTTTCGCACCTTGAGAAAGGATGGGTAAAGCAAGAAGACCAGTGCTAGATCATGTAATCTTCGATTACCTTATTCTACGCAGAGTTAATTAAGTCTCTATCTGCATCCACGTGTGCTATATTTATATTTATATGCTTGTTATATCATCAATACAATAGTACATAAACAGAACATGACAGACCTAGATCCAAGAACACAGTACATAGATCTTTCGTGACTTAAGGACAGAAAACCTACAATACAGCAACTACCAGTAATTCATATAACAGTACTCATAGATTCAGTCTCTAACAATCTTCTGCATTCATTCATTCATCAATTCTTCCTTACAATTCCAATTCCCTTCCCAACCTGTGCACACAGCAGCAAGGTCCGCACACATCTGGACTAGGATCTCCTTGCACACAGCCAGTAGGAGTCCGTTCCCCAAAACCCAAACAGATCGCTTAACAACAGATCGCATCAATAGCTCCTCATTTTCTATTGTTTACAATACAAAATGCATCTCTATTTATAACAATCTATCCTTGACTTTCCTATGGTCCGCAACCCATGGTTTTAGGACTCATAGTTTACCCTTTGACCTATTACAATGCATTCGGGGCTTTGAACCACCCGAAAACCCCTCCACTAGGCTAAATATAATAAAAAATATCAAAAATGGACCAGCTTCGCAGCTTGTTAGGAGACCCCATTCCAACATGGTTCTACAACTCGTGTACTTGAGTACCCTCCAGAAACCTCTACTTTAGCTAGTTCATACATAACAAACAAAGCCTAATCCAATGATACTTCTTTACTCCCCTTGCACCCTACTCCAGAAGTTGTAGAATTCAAAGAATTTATAGCACCTCAGAGCTCATTACAGACAAATATTCAAACCTCTACTCAGCATATACCTCTTGTACCACAACCAAATAATCCTCAAAACTTACCACCACCACCCCTCATGGTTGTACTCGGCTTCCTCCTCCATAAATATGCTCCATTGTCTTTATCTCAAGTATTGCATGACATGCCTCAAGATTACCTAAAGCTCTTGCCTCGGTTCACCGGGGAAGATAGCACTTATGCATAGAAAAATATTGAATACTTCTACGCCTTTGTTGAGAACGTGAATGCGGAGCACCTAGATGTGGTGTTGAGGCTTTTCATCCAAATTCTTGGATGGAGAGACTCAAAAGTGGTTCAAAAATCTTGCTAATAATGTAGTCACCACTTGGGAAGAAATGGATAATTTCTTCACCCAAAAATGGGGAGAGAAGAGGGACTACGGATATGTCCTCGCCAAGTTCAACGCTCTGAAAAAGAGACAAAATGAGGATGTAACACAATTTATAAAGAGGTCCAATAAGCTCTATAAAAATCTTCCTGCTGAAATAAAGTCCCCCCAAGCAGTCGCTAAGGTGGTTTTCGTAGGAGATTTTGAACCTGAGTTTGGGTTCACCCCGAGAGAAAGAAATTCCACATATCTGGATTAGATCCAGACTAGTGCACTGGAGGTGGAAGTAAACTTTGCTTCTACTAGTATATTCAAATGGAAGACAGAACATGAAGCAAGAAGAAAGAGCAGGGAGGAGGCTTCTACTTCTAATTGAGAGAGGGACTCACAGGAGTACAGAATTGAAGAAATAAATAAGATGATCAAGAACCACTCGAATAAGCTGGTAAAGCTTGAATTAGAGGCTAAGAATTCCCCTCCTCATTCCAACCAAAGGATTCCTAACTAGGGATTTAATCCTCAATATCATAGGCCCCCTGTGCAGCTGTTGCAACAGGCCGAGGAATTCATAGACAGCCAAGAAGATCAATTCCTCACCTACTCTGATGACGAGGACAGTGAACCCATCCTGAAAAGGGAACAATAAGAAGAAGAAGTCCCTCTAGAGGATCAAGGGATTGATAGTTTCTGTAGACAATTCGTAGATTTCATGCAGGCTCAACTCAACAAGAAGTATGACCTCAAGTCCTCCAGAAAGGGAACCCGGGGACAAGAATAAAATGAAGGGTTGATATCAAGAGAAAAAACCACTCCTATTCCTTCTAGTAAAGGGAAGAATTTGTTGGAAGAGTCAGCCCCTCATAAGGCCACTGCATCCACTTCCACAAAGCAAGGAGTTGATCCTCCCAAGGATAATAAGCCTGCATATATACCCTTGAAACCGCCTAACCCTCCTAAAGAGCAGTTCGAAGAATCCATCACAGAAAAAGAGCCCACTCCCTTCCATCTCTGAGAAGAACAACCCATGGTGGTTTTCAGCCTGAATGTAGAGAATCAGCTTCTAGACTATGTTGAAGAAGAGGGAGCAGAGATTACCCTCCATGAAAAAGGGGAAGAGCTAGAGTGTTTCCCAGGGAACAGCACTAAAAATCAACAGCAGTCTAATGATCTGGGAATGGAGGCAGCAGAGCTTAATTGTCTAGATCCACAAGAGTATCTTCATCCAGTAGTGTAGTATTCAGAGATTGAACACCAATCAAGCCAAGAAATATTGCGAACAGAAGACCAATCAAGTTTGTTTCTTAAATACCAACCATATTCTCTTTCCAAGTTTTCTAACCTTGAAGAAAATCTTAAAAGTTCTCCATCATTAATTTCTGGTTGGGATGTTAAGGAAGAAATGCAACATATTGTTACTAGTTATGATCCTCTACCCAAGGTGATTGGGAGTTCGCAGCTCCCCTGCAAGCTTTTGTATGACAAATAAGATGATAAAGAGCACACCAAGAAGTTGATTATAATGGAAAATGAGAAGAAACAAGAGTCATCATTGTTGTTTGAAGATAATCAGTGGCAACATAGAAGCAAAGCAGCAGTTTGGAATGAGGTTTGTTTTCTTGCTACAAATCCTCCAGAAAAAATCATGTTGCATGTTCACCATGATCCTTTAGTTATTATATTGCAGTCATCAGTAAAGGCATAAGATGAGGTATGTAGCAGGATTTTTGTTCCACCATGGCAAGGTAAAGTTCAAATTGGTTTGAGAATCTTTCAGCTGCTAGCATGAGCAATTTCCATCATTGCATACAATTTTTCATAGGTCGATGGGTAATCATGGGAAATGTATTTCTTATCATAGAAGAGTATGAACATTTAAAAATACAGCATGGGGAGACAGTACAATATTTTTCATCCAAGGTAAATAAGAAGTATCATTCAATGCTTGCTAATATAAGGCCACCCCCAGGAGTAGCTCTCTTGTAATACCCTGATGCCTTAAATTTAGAGGTGGCATTCCAAGTAAAATAAAGACACTGAAATCCTTAAAGAAACACAAAATATTGTAGTTGATGTGGAGGTGAACCTGTTGAACAGAGAGGCGAAGCTTAAAACAGAGGAATAATTGACTCAGTTTGATTCTCCTCCACCCTTATGTCTTAATTCCTCAGATAAAATGCAAACATGTTCTAAGTTGTTTGAAAACATGGAGAACACATTTTTTGTACCAAGTTGTGAGGTTGGATCAATTGGGTCAGAATATTCAGAAATAGGTCAAGTGTATCTTGATCTAGTAGTTGCCTATATTGAGAAATTATTCGTTAGAAATCCACCATACCTTTTCAGCATTTCTGTTGTTGTTCAGGTTTACTAAGCCCCTAGCAATGAAGACCAAGCTGGGAATTCCTATCAAATACCAGTTAACAGGTTTGTTCCTGAGTCTGGTGGAAAAAAATGAAAGAACAAAATTATTAGAGAAGTTTCTTGCCTGGTTACACTGGTATTATTGTATCATTTAGAATAGTAGTAATTCCAGCAGATTAGGGTAGGTAGGTGTGCAAATAAGCTCAGTGCTATGAACATCCTTTTAGTTTGGTTTGAGATTGCTTTGCAATTTTCAGTACAAGTGTGCTTTAGTTTCCAATTTCAACATAGTTCATATTTCAGTATTCAAAACTTTCAAGGTGCGGCACTGATTTATTTTTTATATAGTTGGTAGTGCACAACTCAGTTGTAGTTTCACTTCATGCTTAGAGTATGCATTTTTTACTCCATGAGCCCAATAACGCACAGGAATTCAGGTCTGCAAGTTCTCAACGCACTATAAGAAACACGTTGTCCCCAGATGGATCCAATGTTAGCCTATTACTGCACATGACATGGAACAGTGTTCCCTATAAGAAAATCATAGGGCAAAGGCAGAGAAGCATTTAGAGCGAAACAACAGCAAATGGCAGAGTCTTGCACGCCTGCAGGACAAGTCGTGAAGGTGGGAGAAGTTGTGAAAGGGGAAATCATTCCACGAACAGTCGTATTATATTAAGCCTTACCGTTATATCATATATATGAAAAAACTCATTTAAACCTTTGGTGGGACCCCATATGCCTCATCGCATATCGTTGTCATAATATTTTTTTTATAACAATCAAATTCCAAAACTTATAAAATCGTCGATGCGATATGATGTGGGACCCAATCCCTGCCACTCTTTCCTTTCCATTTCATTTTTCCTTTGAAAAACATCAAAATTTACCTTTTCATTACTTTTCCCTTGCTCCGCTTCCTAATTCCTAATCAAGATCATAAGTGTGCCCTTATCGCATTTCGCAAACTTTACGTATTTTGCATGGAGACTAAAACTCTAAATATTGTGATCATCGATTTGTGATTGTGATATCGCATCGTGTTGACTTACCATTGTACTCGCCTGCAAGTCTATCAGATTTACTTTGTGATGCAGTAAGCCTACCCCACCTCCGTAGCTCCGCCTCCGCCTCATAAGCCATTGCAATACATATACCATATAAATTTGTTAGGTCCCTATATTACTAGTTTACTCCCTTATTGTTATTAGTGTAGCCCCCTTATTATTATTGTTGTACCCCTATAACCCAATATTGTTATTATTGTGCCCTTATGTTATTATTGTTAGGTCGGCTAGGATTATGTTGTGTCCCCGTGGACTCCTATATATAGAAGGAGGTTTTATTCATTTGTATCATCTAAGAAATGTTCATTTATGTAATGTATTGGAGGTTTCCCCCTCAAAGTGGATGATTTCTAAGGTGTTTATCTCTCTTTTCTTCTATTTTTGGAACTGGTTTCACAACATTTGGTATCAGAGCTTTGGATTCTAGGGTTTCGTTGCTTCAAAAAAGTCATCATGGAATTTTCGTTATAACTATTTTTCTATGAAGGTTCAGAAGCTGAAATTTTTTTAGCACGAAGCCAAAATCTTGGGAACATCGTCGCAAAATTTCAGAGCTTGTTCCACAATATTTTCGGATATATGATCTGTGGAAGTTAGGGCTTTTTGCAAGCTCCTCAATTTAACCTAAACAAGTCATCGCGGCATTTTCTCTATAACATTTCTATGAGGCTTTAGAAGTTGAAATTTTCACAAAGTGAAGCTGAAAGCCCGAGGAACATCCTGGAAAAATTTCAAAGATTTATTCGCATTATTTTGGGAGGTAGGATCTGTTGAAATTAGTGCTTTTTCATGCTCCCGAATTTCATCTCAAAGAGGTGATCATGGGAAAATATTCATAACTCTCTCTCTCTCTGAGTATCGGATTGGAATTATGTAAATAGTGGCTGCAAGTACACGGACTATATCTTCCTTTCTATAAATTTCAGATTCGAAGGAGGAAACAATGACATGTGGCAAGTCGTACAATTTCGCTTTACTAGACCAATCCATAATTAGTTCATTGTGGGAGATTGGACATAACTTTGTCTTGAAGAATCCAAATCAGGTCAAACCTATGGCATTCGAAAGAGGATTCAAAGGGATGCCTCAGGGAAAAATTTCAGATAATGAAGATATAGAATCATAGAGATAATTTAGTTTCAATATTGAGCTCCTCAAAAACAAGAAAAAGGTGTGTATTTTTTTTCTGAATTGCATAAGTCTTGTGTAAAAAATCAGTTTGAAGTGATTGCAAGGGCCTATTGAGCATATATTTCAGTATTGGGTTCTGAAATTCCTTCTAAAAATAATTCAACACCCATTAAGCCCTCATAATAATATACTATGACTCATGAATATGAAGAATTGCAACATGATCTATCAAAATTACAAGAGCAACTGCACCAAATTTCGCTCTCGCAAAGAGCAACAAAAAATGAAATGGAAGTTTTGAAGAAAGGTGTGGAAGAGAAGATGGATGGTTTGAAGAAAGGCATGGAAGCTAATATGGATGGCGTGGAAGCTAAGATGGAGGACATGGAAGAAAAAATGAAAGACAACATGGAAAACATAAAGAATGATCTAAAAGCAGACATGGAAGGTTTGACAAAGTTTATACAAGAAATGATTCCTAATGGAAAAAATATAGTAGAAGAAACTCATGATGAGAAAAAAATAGATTTTAATCGTGATTTCATAAACTCTAATGTTGGATGGAAGAACCATCATATTCCAAATATGGATATGAGGAATTTTTATGGCAAGGATCCCATAACATGGATACTACAGATGGAGAAATATTTTGATCTCAATAATGTGAAAAACACACAATTGGTAAGCATTGCAACTTTACATTTAGAAAAAAATACATTTGTATGGTATCGATGGCTTTTCTCCTGTAAAAAAATTGTAACTTAGTCAATTTTTACAGAGGAAATGATAGCACATTATGAGGATACAAAGACCAACACCTTCTTTAGCCAATTGAGAAATCTCAAACAAAAGGGTTCAGTGGTGGAGCACATTGAGGAATTCCAAAAATTGAATATAAGGGTAACTGATATTCCATAGGAGCACAGGATTGATGTCTTCATAGGGAATTTAAAGGATAACATCCAACATGAAGTTCGCATTTGGGAACCTGATTCATTGGAGAAGGCATTTAGGTCGGCAAGAAAAATTGAATGTAAAATTATGGCGACAAGGAATCCTACCACTCACATCTATAAAGATGGAAGTGTTCCTACTCCTAGACTTCCACAACCTACAAGGCTGACACCACAAAAATTGGAAGAAAAAAGAGCAAAAGGGCTTTGCTACAGTTGCAATAGCAAATACACTAAAGGTCATAAGTGTGCTAAGAAGAAATTATTTCACATAGATTGTGAAGAGGAAGAAGAAAATGAACAAGAATCTTCAAAAGAAGAGATATACACCAGGAACCAACCCTAGAAGAGGAAGAAATGAGTCTGAACATATCGTGTAATGCAATGGAAAGAATTACCACTCCTCAAACTCTCAAGATAGAAGCACATATCAAGAAGAAAAAGGTAAGTGTTGATTGATTCGGGTAGTACCCATAATTTTATTCATTTTAAGGTAGCCAAGGAATTGAATTGTTTCCTATATCCAACACTAGAATGTCAAGTGATGGTTGCAAATGGAGGAACTATAAATTGCTCTAGAAAATGCCATAATATCAAGCTAACCATGGGGGGATATGTATTGAATATTCCAATGCTTTTCATCCCAATGGGAGGCACTGATGTTGTACTAGGAATAAAATGGTCACAATCTTTGGGGATGGTAGCTTTTAATTTTCAAGAATTTTTCTTTAAAAAAAAATTAGAAGGAAAGGAAGTCGAATTACGGGGTATTGTAGGGAAGCTGGGAAAGATAATAAGCTCTAATGTCATGACAAAGCTTTTGAATAAAGAACAACAAGGCGTACTTGCACAATTATTCTCACTAGAAGTTCCAACATCAAAATCATTTATTTCTGCAGATCTCCAAAAATTCTTGGACGATCATTCCAAGGTGTTTGAAACTCCCAAAGGACTCCCACCTATTCTTGATCATGATCATGCTATTCATTTGATTCTAGGAATTTTTCCTCCAAACATCAGGCCTTATAGATATCCTTATGTCCAAAAGAGTGAAATTGAACGTATGATTGCAGAAATGTCAAAGGCTGGTATAATTCAACCTATTCAAAGTTCTTTCTTTGCTCTAGTAGTATTGGTGCACAAGAAGGATGGATCATGGTGCATGTGTCTGGATTATAGGGAGCTCAATAAGCTCACTGTCAAAGATAAATTTCCCATTCCTATTATTGATGAATTATTGGATGAATTACATCGAGCAATTTATTTTACCAAGTTAGATCTTCGTTCAGGATATCATTAAATTAGAATGAAGACTGAAGATATTCCGAAAACAACATTTCAAACTCACGAGGGTCATTATGAATTTTTTTCATGCCCTTTGGCCTTACCAATGCACCTTCTACATTTCAAGGGTTGATGAATTCCATTTTCAAACCCTTCCTTAGAAAAATTGTGCTAGTATTTTTTTATGATATACTAATCTACGGAAGGTCTTGGAAGGATCATGTTCAACATGTTGACAAGGTGCTCAAACTATTGCATGAGAAACAATTATATGCAAAAGCATCCAAATTTTTCTTTGGAGTACAAGAGGTGGAATATATGGGTCGTATTGTATCTCACGAGGGTGTTAAGGTATACCCTAGAAAAATTAAAGCCATTAAAGCCATTAAGGAATGGAAATTCCCCACAACCATAAAGCAATTGCGAGGATTTCTCGGGTTAACAATCTATTATCGCAAGTTTGTTAAGAATTATGGGAGAATATCAGCACCTCTAACAAAATTATTGAAGAAAGATGCATTTTCATGGACTCCTAAATCAACTAAGGCCTTTGAACATATTAAAGAGGAAATGTGCCTAGCATTGGTCTTAGCTACACCAGACTTCACAAAAACCTTTATTGTGGAATGTGATGCCTCGAGAAATGGAATTTTTGTTGTTTTAATGCAAGAAGGAAGACCCATTGCTTTTGAAAGTCGTCCAATCAAAGGAAATTATTTACAAAAAGCTATTTATGAGAAGAAAATGTTAGCAATACTACATGTGCTAAAGAAATGGCGACCTTAGTTAATGGGAAGACACTTCAAGGTAAAAACTGATCATGATAGTCTTAAACACTTTTTGGAACAAAGACTATCTTCAGAAGAGTAGAAAAAATGGGTCACAAAGATGTTGGGTTATGACTTTGAAATAATCTACAAAAAATGGAAGCTAAATGTTGTTGTAGATGCACTCTCAAGAAATAATGAAGAGGTGGAAGCATTTCTTTGTGTCATTTCTATTATCCAACCAAATTGGATAACCGAAGTAAGGGATGAATTGAAGAAGGACGAAGAAGTGTGGACACTCATTCAAAAGTTGCAGCAAGATCCTAGTACATCTGATACATTTAGTTGGAAAAATGATTCCTTATGGTACAAAGATCGCTTATATATTTGTAACAAATCCCAACTAAAACAAAATATTCTTTTGGAATTGTACACTTCTCCTTTAGGAGGACAATCAATATTTTTAAAAACTTACCACGACGTGTAGAAATAATTTTTTTTGGATGGCCTTAAATCTAATTTTCAAAAAATTTTGAGGGAACATTTGGTTTGCCAGCAAAATAAAGTTGAGACAATTAAGATCCCAGGTCTTCTACAACCTTTATCCATTCCAATTCAATGTTGGGAGGAGATTTCAATGGATTTTATTAGAGGTTTACATAAGTCCGAAGGAAAGAGTGTCATCATGGTGGTAGTTGATAGACTTACCAAGTATGCACACTTTTGTGCATTATATCATCCATTTAAATCAAGTACAGTTGCTACTACATTTATAGACACAATTCAAAAAGATACATGGAAACCCAAAGATTATTGTGAGCAACAGAGATCCCATTTTTACTGGAAATTTTTGGACAGAGTTATTTTCTTGTTTGGGTACTCAATTAGCTCATAGCTCATCTTATCGTCCTCAATCTAATTTTCAACTGAGATGGTGAATAAATTTTTGGAAGGATATCTTTGTTGTTTTGTATCTGATAAACAAACACAATGGGTCAAGTGGTTACCTCTTGCTGAATGGTGGTATAACACTTCCTTCCATAGTGCAGCAAAAATGACCCCATTTATGGCACTTTTTGGATATCATCCACTGTCCATCACATCATCTTTAAGAGAAAATTCTAAGGTTGAAGCAGTGGAAGATCACATCGAGCATCAACAAGAAGTTCTCCAACTCTTAAAGGATAACCTAAATTTGGCACAAAATCTAATGAAACAACAAGCAGATCAACATCACAGCGAGAGAAGTTTTGATGTAGGAGACTGGTTATTTTTACGGCTACAACCATACAAAAAAATGTCCCTCCAGCAAGTTAAGAAGGATAATAAATTATTGCCAAAGTAATATGGTCCTTACAAGGTATTGCAAAGGATTGGTACTATGGCATACTTGGAGCTTCCTGCTTCTTCGTGAGTGCATCCAGTTTTCCATGTTTCATGCTTAAAGAAGGTTATAGGTGAAAATATTCAAGTTCAAACAATATTGCCAGAACTTGATGAGGAAGGAAAAATCATATTGGAACTTGAAGCGGTCATGGAAATAAGAAATTGACAGCTACGAAATCGATCAATTTCAGAGTATCTCATCAAGAGGAAGAACTTACCCACTAAAGATTCTACATGGGAGGATGAGAATTTTATACAGAAGCACCCAGAGTTACTCAAGCGTTGCGGACAACACTTTTTTGAAGGAGAGGGGAATTTTAGGTCCCTATATTACTAGTTTAGTCCCTTATTGTTATTAGTGTAGCCCCCTTATTATTATTTTTGTACCCCTATAACCCCAATATTGTTATTATTGTGCCCTTACATTATTATTGTTAGGTCGGCTAGGATTATATTGTGGCCCCATTGACTCCTATATATAGAAGGATGTTTTGGCCATTTGTATCATCCAAGAATTGTTCATTTATGTAATGTATTGGAGGTTTCCCCCTCGAAGTGGCTGATTTCTAAGGCATTGATCTCTCTTTTCTTCTATTTTTGGAGTTGGTTTCACAAAAAAAATTATGATACTTACCGTTCAAACCTTCGTTGATTCATAACACTCCGTCGATAGCCAGTGGGTCCCTCACCCCACACATCACAAATCCTGAAAATTGACCCCTACATTGTATAACTAAAATCTAAAACTTGTGATATATGCTACGTTTCAGTCCCATGCCTTCCCTACCACGTCATCCTTCTCCACCCCCGTGCGTCGCACTTCGTATTGTTTAGTATTTACACCCTCTTCTCTTATAACTAAACACTATAAGTTGCGATATGCGCTGCATTCCGGTCCCACTCCTTACCCTCCATGTCATTTCCTTCCCATCGCCCTTCATCTTTCCTCCATCTCCACATGCCCGCCATACATCCGACGGTCCTTGTTGCATTTCACACCCCCCCATCCAATACCACAAACCACTCTCGCCCTTCTCTATAATTTGGTTTCCAGTTTGCAGTACAGATACAACACGGGCTTCTACGTGGAACATGCGAGAGTGGTCTATTCAGGTTACTCATGAGTTCTCTGCTGAAGAGCCAGGTGCACGTAGTACGACTACCACTTCATAATGGATTGAGTGGAAATCAAATGACTGAGGGAGTGGAAACTTTCAAGTAATAGGTGGATCCCTATTATGACAAACATGCCCGCCCACCTACAACTGCTCCTCGCCATCCTGTTATAAAGGCCCCCATAATTGGCCTCAATGGGCGACCATGTCCTTTTTGTTTCCGGTTTAATTTTGATGATTTTGCTGGTGAAATCTCAATTTCACTCCCATTCCTGTTTAATTCTCTCAGTACTAAAGTAATTGCTCAACATATGCTCTACAAGTTAGGTAGCATGTTTTGATTTCATAGATATGGGTCAATCATAAATGATTAAGTACCATAGACCCTCCAGGAAAACTCTATATATAGTAATTTCTAAGATGAAAGTAGGGTTCTAGAATTTTGGAATAATTTTGTTGTAGTTTTGTATGACTGTGCTCCCTATGCTCTGAGATACATATTTGGGACAGTTGTTTGAACTCAATATAATACAAAGCTTATGTTTGGATTCCAAATGGAGTAATGAGCATTATGTATTTGTTTTCTTTTGTTTTCAGTAATCTCCTTGTCATGTGTAATCATCTTTCATGCTATTCTGCTTTGATGGTTTGTGTAATGTAGCTGTCGGTGATATACAATTTTATTCATGAATTTGTATCTATATAATGCTTAGGTGTTAACACTCATGTATTAATATTGTTTCACTCCCTTAATTCGCGCTCCACGAACCTCTATTGTTTTCCATATCTCATTCATATTCATTTCCTTTGAGGTCATAGGGGATAGATTCTTGAATATCTTAAGTATGTCTCTCGTGGGTTCCTCCTTCATTCTCTCTCAACACCTATGCACATTTTAAGATGTATGTTCATTGTTTTTTACTTGGCCCATTTAAAAGCCACCAACCCTCGCAGCTTCTTGAGCCCCCTCACAGTATAAGGAATTCACACAAATCGACTCCAAGGTCTTCTCAATCCATGAACCACCAAAACCATTGTTCTCTTGAACTATATCCTGTCAGAGGTATCTATATTGTTGCCCACTTTTAACCTCTAATTTTAAGATGTCCTAGGCACTAGTATTTTGCAACTCGAGGTTGTCTCTAGGAGCATAAATACCCCTCTCCTTCAAAAAAGTGTTGTCCTCAACACTTGAGTAGCTCTGGATGCTTCCGTATAAAATTCTCGTCCTCCCATGTAGAATCTTCAGCGGGTAAGTTCTTCCACTTGATGAGATACTCTGAAATTGATCGATTTCATAGTAGTCGAGTTCTTGGTTCTGTAACTGCTTCAAGTTCCAATATGATTTTTCCTTCCTCATAAAATTATGGAAATATTGTTTGAACTAGAATTTTGTCACCTATAACCTTCTTTATGCATGAAACATGGAAAAATGGATGCACTTTCGAAGAAGAAGGAAGCTCTAATTTGTACGCCATAGTACCAATATTTTGCAACACCTTGTAAGGACCATAGTACTTTGGCGATAATTTATTATCCTTCTTAGCTTGCTTGAGGGACACTTGTTTTTATGGTTATAGACATAAAAATACCCAGTATCCTACATCGAAACTTCTCTCGCTGCGATGTTGATATGCCTATTGTTTCATTCGATTTTGTGCGAAATTTAGGTTATCCTTTAAGAGTTGGAGAACTTCTTGTTGATGCTCGATGTGATCTTCCACTTATTGAACCTTATAATTTTCTCTTAAAGATGTGTGATGGAAGATGGATGATATCCATAAAGTGCCATAAATGGGGTCATTTTTGCTGCAGTATGGAAGGAAGTGTTATACCACCATTTAGCAAGAGGTAACCACTTGACCCATTGTGCTTTCTTATCAAATACAAAACAACGAAGATATCCTTCCAAACATTTATTCACTATCTCATGTTGACCATCAGATTGAGGATGATAAGATGAGCTATGAGCTAGTGGAGTACCCAAACAAGAAAATAATTCCATCCAAAAATTTCCAATAAAAATGGGATCTCTGTCACTTACAAAAATCTTTGGGTTTCCAAGTAGATTTTTAATTGTTTCCATAAATGCAGTAGCAACTGTACTTGCTTTAAATGGATGAGATAATGCACAAAAGTATGCATACTTGGTAACTCTATCAACTACCACCATGATGACACTCTTTCCTTCGGACTCTGGTAAACCTGTGATAAAATCCATTGAAATATCCTCCCAACATTGACTTGGAATGGATAAAGGTTGTAGAAGACCCGGGGTCTTAATTGTCTCAACTTTATTTTGCTCGCAAACCAAACATTCTGCCACAATATTTTGAATATCAAATTTAAGGCCATCCCAAAAAAAAATCTCTGTTCACCCTGCGGTAAGTTTTTAAAAATTTTGAGTGTCCTCCTAAAGGAGAAGTGTGCAATTCCAAAAGTATCTTTTGTTTTAGTTGGGAATTCTTATAAATATATAAACGATCTTTGTACCATAAGGAATCATTTTTCCAACTAAATGTATCAGATGTACTAGGATCTTGTTATAGATTTTGAATGAGTGTCCACACTTCTTCATCCTTCTTCCATTCATCCCTTGATTTGGTTATCCAATCTGGTTGGATAATAGAAATGGCACAAAGAAATGCTTCCACCTCTTCATCCTTTCTCTAGAGTGCCTATGCAACAACATTTAGCTTCCTTTTTTTGTAGATGATTTCAAAGTCATAACCCAACATCTTTGTGACCCATTTTTGTTGCTCTTCTGAAGATACTCTTTGTTCCAAAAAGTGTTTAAGACTATCATGATCAGTTTTTACCTTGAAGTGTCTTCCCATTAGGTAAGGTCATCATTTCTTTAGTGCATGTAGTATTTCCAAAATTTCCTTCTCATCAATAGCTTTCTGTAAATACTTTCCTTTGATTGGACGACTTTCGAAAGAAATGGGTCTTCATTTTTGCATTAAAACAACACCAATTCCATTTCGTGAGGTATCACATTCCACAATAAATGTTTTTTTGAAGTCTGGCATAGTTAAGATCGGTGCTATGAACATTGCCTCTTTAAGATGTCCAAAGGCCTTAGTTGCTTCTGGAGTCCATGAAAATGCATCTTTCTTCAATAATGTTGTTATAGGTGTTGATATTCTCCCATAATTCTTAATAAGCTTGCGATAATACCCTGTTAACTTGAGAAATCCTCGCAACTGCTTTATGGTTATGGGTGCTTTCCATTCCTTAATGGCTTTAATTTTTTTAGGGTCTACCTTAACACCCTCGTGAAATACAATATGACCCAAATATTCCACCTCTTGTACTCCAAAGAAACATTTGGATATTTTTGCATATAATTGTTTCTCCTCCAATAGTTTGAGCACCCTATCAACATGTTGAACATGATCATTCCAAGACCTGTTGTAGATTAGTATATCATCAAAAAATATTAGCACAAATTTTCTAAGGAAGGGTTTGAAAATGGAATTCATCAACCCTTGAAATGTAGAAGGTGCATTGGTAAGGCCAAAAGGCATGACCAAAAATTCATAATGGCCCTCATGAGTTCGAATTTTTTTTTCAAAATATCTTCAGTCTTCATCCTAATTTGATGATATCTTGAACAAAGATCCAACTTGGTAAAATAAATTGCTCCAAATTAATCCAATAATTCATCAATAATAGGAATGGGAAATTTATCTTTAATAGTGAGCTTATTGAGTTCCCTATAATCTGAAAACATGCACCATGATCCATCCTTCTTGTGCACCAATACTACTGGAGCAGAGAATTATACCAGCCTCTAACATTTCTACAATCATACGTTCAATTTCGCTCTTTTTGACATAAGTATATCTATAAGTCTTTATGTTTGGAGGGAAACTTCCTGGAATCAAACGAATAACATGATCATGATCATGAATAGGTGGTTGAGCCCTCCCTCTTATTCCCTTGCTAAGACCTCCCTTAGGACCAAGAGTCAAGTGGCCATCATCAGAAGCTCTGTGTGTTGAATGGCTTGGCATAAACTGATTTTCAAATTGAGCCCTATCCACAATCCGAGCATATTGAATGGTGAATCCATGGTCACGTGGTCCCATATGGGGTTTTTGCCCTTTAATTCCACCCATATGTGGAAGTGAAACCATCTGTGCACCTGCCATGTAAGGTGGCATCGCAGGTCCTCTCACACCATGATCAAGTGGTGTCACAAGTCTCCGACTTGAATGTCCCATATTGGTAACTTGAGAGTGGCCTCCCTATCCATGTAGTTCTTGCACAACATCCTGATGCACTTCCTCTATTTTATTGGGGCCCTCAACTTTCTTCGTTTTTTTCCATCCATTCCTCCTCGGATCAATCAGATCCTTCAACATGAACCTCATCCTAGAGGAAAGCCCTTGGTTATTGGAAAGCTTTGTCATCCTATCAAAGTAAGCATCAATATGTTCCTTGGCCTTTGAATGGTCAATCATATGACCAATAGTGCTCATCAGTTTGCACAAAGCTTCAACATTTTCCTCCCATGGATGCTTAAATTCACCAGTTAATTTCTTGATGCATGCATGCATAATTCTTTCAATCAGCATAATTTATTTATAAAGCTCACTAATAGACCTTATATTTCCTAGCATTAATCGTCATGTTGCAGCCTTCTTCTCCCATCTTTCTTCTGCTGAAAGGATTTTTTCACCATGCTCTTCTGCTTTCTCAGCCTCAGCCTCTTCTCTTTCATATTTTTCAAATTCTTCCTGACATTTGTTCAAAAGAACTCGCTTGAAAACAGCCTTCTCATTATCTTCATAAAATTATGGTATTCTTGTAGCAAGCTGAAAACTGAATTTTGCATACATTTCACAAAAAGCCAACTCCATCAAGGCTTTGTCAAATATTTGAGATATTATACCATGAATACATGATGCAAAGTCAATGTTCACTTCTTTGACTTTTTCAAAAAGTTTATCAAAGTTTTGGGGCGTTAATTTATTAAGGATGGATTTAATTTGTCTTTGTTTCAACTGATCCTCATCAAAAACCTTGCCCACTTCATATCGGTTCTCTAATATATGAATTGTAGGCAGAGAAGGCTGTGGAGGAGGAATCAAACCCTTTTGTGAACCAGCAGCACACTGCCACCTATCAGCATCAGAATTACTTCTCACTACTCCAACTTGTGGAAGTGGTGCTTGTACATAAGGCCCTCCAGGAAGGATGAAATTCATACTCATTTGTGTTGCACAGGTATTTCTTGCAAAGCCAATATTATAACCTTGGCCAATTTGAAACATAATAGAGGAACCACTAAGATCCACATCCATCCACATATCACAACCATTAGTAAGAGCATCCACCAGCTTGGCCCATCTATCATCATCCAAACTGGCCATATTGCTCCCACGACGTTCAAGTAGATAATTCCCACTTAGTTGCTTGTCAAGTCCTCTTGCAGTGCTTGCTAATGCATCAGCCTCTCCTACATTACTTTCAAGTGCTTGGGCATTTCCAAGTAATTCAATAATGTCTAGATAAATTTCAAAATGATTTGGTATATCTTTGCATTGATCCATGATTGTCAACAAAAAATCATTGGAGTACTTTCTGTCTCCTGAAAATTTAGTAACTAAAATAGCTACTTGAATCATAGGAGTTGAAAGCTCGGCTGCATCTTCCCAGTCATCCATTTCTTTCAGGACTTGCTTCTCAGGCTCTTTTGAATAAGTCTTACTCTTGACAACACCGATTATTATTTTGGATGGTTCTGGAAGGTTCACATCTTCCTCCTGTTGGTCAAGGTTTTCATTGATGTCAATATGACATTAACCGAGATGTCAATATTCTTGAGATGTCTGGTTCAAGATGATGATGTCATGCCATCAATGAAGATGTCAAATCACAAAGAAGTCAAACCACTAATGAAAGAAGCCCTAAGAAGTCTTTGATCTAATGTTGCATGCACTTAATCTAGATATTAACCCTTGATGTTATATGATGATGTCATACACTTTGATACTTGATGATGACATATGATGATCATGGTTGGAGATCATTTGAGGGTTGGAAAACTATTTTGTATTTCTCCTAATAATGTTGCACTATAACATATCACTGCACCATTATGTGATGACATGGGTGATGCACTCATTTTTGGACATTATCATGATGATGTGGATGTCCTACATGTTCCTATGATGATAAAGAAGCCAAATAATGGAGAAGACAAATAATGGGGAAATCAAATAAAGAAGCCATATTGTCCTAATCATTTTCTGCACTAAATAATTCAAGGACAGTCACAAAGAAATATGTTTTTCACCACCTTAGAGGTAACCTTTCAAAATGGATCCTATACCATCTTGTAGAGTATATTTTCCCCTTTCTAATGAGCCCTTACTTTCCCTGAAACACCAAATAGTTTGGGAGATATTGATTTTTTAAGTTAAGGAAATTAACTCTGACATTGAGCCGACCTTAGCCGACTTGTGTAGGCTTGACATGTCGTCCAAGAGACGTGTCTCTTCGTCAAATGTCAAACCAGTATAAATAGAAATACGTACTCTTCATTTTATCCATTATTTTCGGTCAAGATTTCAGAGAAGAATCGCAGAAGGTGAACTAAGGCCGAGGAGGACAGTTAAGGATATATTTGGGCAAATATATTTATACGTTTTTCAAACTTGGACTTGTTGATCTAGAATTTCAATAATATATGTGAAAGCTCAAAATCTTGAGGACAACAGTCAACCAGAACTTAGATTATCTATGCTACAACAAATTGTTGAGGAAAAAAAAAAACACACTTCAGATCGCTGGTTTTGGGCATATATCACAAATCTATGTAAGCCACAAGAAGAGTCACACTAGGCTTGTGTAGGCTGTAGGAAGGGATGCAGTATAAGCTTGTGTTAGGCTACAGTTAAAGGCATGTTCATGCATGTTTGAGACTGTGTTTAAAGGACTGTTTTGAGCCTTATTTACGAACAAAAAAATTCAAATTTGTAGGAGAGCTTCAGAACTGAGTCCTGTGGAAAGTAATATAATCTATTATGATAGACTTGTTATGGCATATTTGAGCACGTTGCAACATTTTTGGCATTCCTTAAGCGCACACAGTTACATATTTTTGGGAGCCTTTGTGAAGCAGTCTTTGAGATTGGAGAATAATCGTTGACCCTTATTGAAGGAGGCTTATTGAATATTTTCCAAGATCATATAGGTTACTTACTAAGGCAGACATCCTTGTGGTATTGTTGAAGATCTATTGAAGACTTAAAGAAGAAATTTTGGAGGCATTCTTGGAGACCAGATGTATTTCTAAAGCCCTCGTGGAGTAACAGTCCCATGCTCAAGATGAAGAACATTTCCAAGATATTGCTTCTCTCCAATTACCGAATTAACAAAATTATTGCTGCAACTTTGTCTAGCATTATCGCTTGTTGATTCAGATTGTTTATTATTCACACTTCTAAGTTTTGAATGGCGAGACCACTGTCACCTCCAAAAAGTCCCTTTTGGGGTTGTAGAAACGAAAGATAAGGGAAAGGATTGTGTCAAAACTATTTTAGCATCCAAGTACATTGAATTCATAATAGTAGCAAAGATGGTGATCTAACCATCAATTGAAGAAAAATTGACATTGTTGTCATAGAAACTATACTCCCCTAGTGAATCCAACCACACCCTGACTTCAGTTTGGGTGGAGAATGTCGATCAATTAAGCCTAGTCATAATCACAACCTAGAAGAAAGAGGTGATCGATGTGACTATCATAGCAAGATACTAGAGCTTATGGTGTATGAAGGTAACCACTGCCCTGATGAGAAAAGACAAGAACCTTTGATCAAGGTATTTAAGAAGACAAAAATTTAGGCCTATAATTCTTGAAGAGGAAAATGCATCCTATGTCATTGTGTTCACTAAATTTGAAATTAAAACTTGAATTTAGACATACCTTAAAACTGCAAGCAAAATTTGTCAACCGTTTATACAAACTCGTCATGTCTTAAAGGGATCAACAATGGTTGCTACTTAATGCAAGCCAATGAATGATTATATAAGTCTAACATTACAGTTAAATTCAAAGACAAACATGAACCAAGTGACTCAGATTCTATCTACACAAAAATATTGTAAGAAACAGAGAAATGAAAGAAGTGCATTGATTCAAGTTTCAACAGACCTTGGATATTCCTCACATGGAACTTTAGGACTATATTATTGAGGAGGAGTGGATATTTGGAGGCCATGTCTTACATTGTCAATAGAAGACCCTAACAGACTCTTGAAAGAAAATGTATTTTTACTTTTGAAGACCAACCACACCATTACTCGGTTCTTGTAATCACCCAATTCTTCTTATAAAGATACAAGGCAATTCCATATTTCCTATCATATGCTAAATTTATTGAATGATTTGGATGATTGATAGTGTGAGAAAAGGTCATGAATGCAGAGGAGGAATATCAGTAGGAGGTTAGGAAACAACTTTCTACCACTCTTGCAATCACCCTAGAATACTTAGCACGTGATGACATGGGTATCATGCCATGCCTTTTTTCTACACTGGAAAATGGAAATTCAACCAACATATGACAAAATCCTGAGCATAGATGGAGACAATGGACCAGACCATAGTTCTAGTTTTCCTGAGAATGAGATTAATAAGACACTCATTAATGAAGGGAAATCCTGAAGATCCCTTAAGGTTCAAGAGACCAACACTCCTATCTATGATTTTGACTATGGTAGAAAATTTGGCACCCATAATTATGTGCATCTCCAATCAGCATTGCCTATTAAATTTGAACAGAACGGTGCAAGGTCTGATATTTTTTCCTTTGACAGTCATCCTACATATGACATGGACTCTGATGAGGAATAAAAAAAGGTTGATCATATCATCAAGCCGTTTTGTGAACCATATGAGAGAAAGGCAGAAAGGTCCATTCCATTTGTTGAAGGAATCCTTATTGAAGATGAATAGTCTTGTCATATTGAAAGAACAAACCAATATCTAGGAAAACAAGAGGACTTATGCAAACCCATAGTTGATTAACTACATGGTGAGAAAAATCATTTCCAGGTTTGTCTCTTATTGTTCATAGGTATGATAAATTATCTTCAAAGGAGTTTCTTCTCCTAACTATAAATTACATTCGGGTAGCTTTAATTTCTCATATAAAATAGCTCTCTGTCTGCAACAATGATGTTCATGGCCAAAAAAAAATTGTTCCTATGTTTGATCCATAAATGTTGGAACTTACAAAATTGAGGATAAAGATGGATCTGTGGCTTGAAAAAGTCAAGTATTAGATCCCCTCAGATTTCCTTGAATAATGTCTGCCACAACATGATGCTATATTTATCAATACCCTACATGTCCAAGAGTATTCCCATCTTGAATATGGGATCCTAAAGCTCGCTAAAAACATCCCAGCAAAATGCCTTGATCTAAGCCTAATTTATCTGAATGTTGTATTCATGAAGATGGGGTCACAAAAAAATTACTAAGAGAAAGACCTGCAACAAATTTATGGATGATTTGATTATCTATGCTACAACAAACTGTTGAGAAAAAAAAAAGACACTTCAAATCGCTGGTTTTGGGCATATCTCTGAAATGCCTACAACATTGTGATTGTCATATCTGTGTAAGCCACAAGAAGAGCCACACTAGGCCTGTGTAGGCTGCAGGAAGGGATGCAGTATAAGCTTGTGTTAGGCTGCAGTTAAAGGCATGTTCATGCATGTTTGAGACAGTGTTTAAAGGACTGTTTTGAGCCTTATTTACAAACAAAAAAATTCAGATCTGTAGGAGAGCTTCAGAACTGAGTCCTGTGGAAAATAATCTAATCTATTATGACATCCTTGTTATGGCATGTTTGAGCACATTTCAGGTCTAAGTTTTTTGGAGCAGGTTGCAACATTTTTGGGAGCAGTCCTTAAGCACACACAGTTACATATTTTTGGGAGCCTTTGTGAAGCAGTCTTTGAGATTGGAGAATAATCATTGACCCTTATTGAAGGAGGCTTATTGAAGATTTTCCAAGTTTATATAGGTCCCTTACTAAGGTAGACATCCTTGTGGTATTGTTGAAGATCTATTGAAGACTGGAAGAAGCAAATTTTGGAGGCATTGTTGGAGACCGGATGTATTGCTAAAGCCCTCATGGAGTAACAGTCCCATGCTCAGGATGGAGAACATTTCCAAGATCTTGCTTCTCTCCAATTACAAAATTAACAAAATTATTGCTGCAGTTTTGTCTAGCGTTATCGCTTGTTGATTTAGATTTTTTATTCTTCAAATTTCTAAGTTTTGAATGGCTAGACCACTATCACCTCCAAAAATTTCCTTTAGGGGTTGTAGAAACTAAAGATAAGGGAAAGGATTGTGTCAAAACTCTTTTAGCATCCAAGTACAATGAATTCATAATAGTAGCAAAGACGGTGATCTAACCTTCAATTGAAGAAACATTGACATTTTTGTCATAGAAACTATACTCCCCTAGTGAACCCAACCACACCCTGACTTCAGTTTGGGTGGAGAATGTCGAGCAATTAAGCCTAGTCATAATCACAACCTAGAAGAAAGAGGTAATCGATGTGATTATCATAGCAAGATACTAGAGCTTATGGTGTATGAAGGTAACCACCTACCTGATGAGAAAAGACAAGAACCTTTGATCAAGGTATTTAAGAAGACAAAAATTTAGGCCTATAATTCTTGAAGAGGAAAATGCATCCTATGTCATTGTGTTCACTAAATTTGAAATTTAAAACTTGAATTTAGACATACCTTAAAGCTGCAAGCAAACTTTGTCAACCGTTTATACAAACTCGTCATGTCTTAAAGGGATCAACAATGATCGCTACTTAATGCAAGCCAATGAATGATTATATAAGTCTAACATTACAGTTAAATTCAAAGACAAACATGAACCAAGTGACTCATATTCTATCTACACAAAAATATTGTAAGAAGCAGAGCAATGAAAGAAATGCATTGCTTCAAGTTTCAACAGACCTTGGATATTCCTCACATGGAACTTTAGGACTATATTATCGAGGAGGAGTGGATATTTGGAGGCCATGTCTTGCTTGGTCAATTGAAGACCCTAACAGACTCTTGAAAGAAAATGATTTTTACTTTTGAAGACCAACCACACCATTACTCGGTTCTTGTAATCACCCAATTCTTCTTATAAAGATACAAGGCAATTTGATCTTTCCTAGCATATGCTAAATTTATTGAATGATCAAGAAATGTTTGACTTATGAAATCTGACATTCCAATAAAAATGGATTAGTTTACCTGAAATTTAGGAAATGGTAAAATATTAATATTTGGAAGTATAACATCATGGGTCACCAACTACTTAACTCTCAAGGATCTCACTCCTTTAAAGATATGATTGGACAGCAAGGAGAAAATTCCCTCTTTGACATTTCTTCATGGGAAAGAGCTTTAGGATTATTGAGAGGGTCGTATTTTGGGGCTCCACCTTCACACTTGTTCCATTTGGTGGCCTCAATGGAACAAAAATTGCATGGATGTGCCCTTAAGAACCTAGAGGAATCAGACTATGGCGGGTGGGGTTTAGCTAAGTATCCAGTTAAGCAGAGCTATTCCCAACAACTTTCTTGTTGTTCACTTCCCCACAAAGCCTCAATCGAGCAAAATATAGAATTAATATGCCTTGCCAAATATTAATATTTTCTATTGGACCCTATCTTATGACAACATATTAACCTCAGAAAATATGAAAAGGAGAGGGATCCAGGGTCCCTCCTAGTGTGCTCTTTGCCTTTAGTTTGGAATCTTCTCATTTCCTGTTTTTAGATTTCCATTTCACTATGACGGCTTGGTTAGTGGTGGTAAATGGATTTGAGTGTCGGTTCAAGTAGTCAAATTCACTGAAGCAACTAATTTGGATGTGTCATAGTCATTACATAAGGTCCTTTCATTGCAAGGCTCTTTTGAAAGGGTCTAGTTTGCAATGTCTAAATTAGTATGTTATAAATCTGGCTGGAAAAAAATTGTGCCATCTTCCAAATAGATGATGAGTGAAATGGAGATGGTGGCAATGAAAGCTAAAGCAGTGCTATCTAAACATCTTAATTCAAAAGGGATTAAATTCATTCCAGATCAAGATCTAGACAAGTAAGAACTTCAATTGCTAGATCAATTTAATTTTAAATATTCTTGTTCTTCTTCTCGACCCAGGGACCCAGGTAAGTATGTCCACAATCATGTTGGCAGCTTCATATAACTCCACAACTATTTCATGAGTGGAGTCAGACTAAAAAATCCTTCTTCTTTTTTTCTTTTCTTTTCTTTTTTTCTTCTAATGGTGCCTTGAAACGAAACCCTGAACTGGCAGGAGTCAATGGGGTTATCATTAGTCTAAGAGGGAATATAGCATGTCCCTATGGTGTTGCAAATATCGACATTGGGATATAGAAAACTCGGTCCTCCTCAAGACAGGGGAATTCCCTGTTTTATGTAATAGTTCTCACAATTAATATACAAATGATTTATAACAAAGCTAATCATCTCAATATACTTGATGGCCTTCTTATGTGTAAGGGAAATCTGATCCTAGTTGAACCTTCAATTCATTTACTAGTAATACACAATATTATTACACCAAATTCTACAACATACCTTATCTAGAATATGGTAGACAAAATACATAAGAATGATGCATACAACCCTTTATTACAGCATTGGTGTTTATAACGAGGCATTTCAACTAAAAATGCTCCTTTTCCACCCTCAACTAAACTCTTTTCACATGCAGATGTCGTTACTGGCAGCCTGAGAGAAGGGAATTTTAACCAAACCAGGTTACATAGTGTTCCAGGTAATTGCCCTGCAACCAATACCATTGAAATGTCATTGGAGAGCACATATATAGAGCAACAAAATGATATCCATGGACCATACAAATAAGGCATTAATTAATATATTTTAAGCACATGCTAAGAGTCCTTCACAACATCTAAGCAAGCATTGCTGCTTTCTAAAGTAAATATCTACTGGATAACCAGAACATTGAATAAGAGTCCAAGAGAAATGAAAAGTAATATGCATAACTAAAACAAAAATGCCATAACCCTAAAATAGAAAACCTTTGGAAGGTGTTACACAACATTCTACAAAAATCATTTAATTTCCTTCCTTAGGAATTGATACACATTGAGAAACATTAGACAACAAACGATAGCCATGTACCATAACAGGTAGTTTTAATGTATAAAATCGGGCAGAAACATAATCTGGTGAAAGGCATAAGCCTGAAGTAATATCGATGAAAAAGGAAATTAACATCTTTAAAGCACGTGCTCAGATTCCTATGCAATTTCTAGGCAAGCCTCACTGCACTCTGCGTCAATTATCTCCCAAATGATATGAACACGGAATAAGAATCCCACAAGATTATGAAAATTGATATGCAAGACCGAACAAGAGTATACCCTTAAAAAGCAAACCTTCAAGCAATCCACAACACTCTACAAACATTGTTAAATGTCCTACCTTGGTAATTTATATGGATTCATTAACAACCCAAATCAATGGCTTGAAATGGATAAAATTACCAAACAAAGCAACAAGTCCTAAAAGGATAGGTCTTTAGAATATTCTTGTATGAAAACAATGTGGCACTTCCACACTAAAATACACATTTAGGAAAACCCCAAAGAAACCACAAAAAATAGTGTGGGGTGATGAAATGAAAAAAATATTAATGGACTTGCAATTTCTCTACAAAATTTTCCAGATTTCGAATTTATGGAAGTTTTCTGCCTTCAGTGCTGAAGCAAAATGATAAAGAATATTTCACTAATTGTAGATGAGTAAATTATAACAGTATCCAACTTGCATAATTAGCTAGACTGTCTACACAATTAGCAAGACATTTTTATAAGGTAAACCCTCTGGAATGCTTTAGCAACAAGTGGTCATTAGCTCTGCTATATAATGGTCAAAAACACTTTGGTTCTGTCCCTGCTTATATATACAGTATGTTTGTTGTATACTTCTCCTAAAAAATTCTTGCCTCAACAATTTGAACATAACATGTCTTATACGAATACCTCAAGATTCTTGATATGAAGAGTGCCACTTACTGCCTAGTGTTGTGCCTGAAGATGCCTTTGAGAGATCTCAAGTCTTCCCTTTCCTTTGTATGAAAATATCATACCATAGGAAATGAAGAAACCTTGACTCACAGTCAATTCCCTTCAATTACTTGCCTAGATCTTTAGTCCACTCAAGTCTGCTTCTTTATAGACTTCTGTCAGCCCTTTGAATAGACCCTTGATCAGACCTCATAAAGGTTTAGATATACTTCAGATTTCCTTCTTCATGGATCTTTTTGTCACTGATTTGGAGATGTCTCTTTTCTACCCTTTCCTTCTGTCACTGATATATCTTTGATAGCAATCTTTGATAATGTCACTAATGTCTTCAGTGTTTGACATTTTTTTGTATAGCACAAGGCTCAGATTGTACTCCCCTTAAGATGATTCAAACAAGCTTCTTAAGTTAACACACTGGTATTCAATGACTAAAGTGGTTCAGCAAAAATCTTTTGAAAACTCACTCAAAAACCCTTAGATCAAGCCCTAACCAGGGTGCTTCTTGCCCTTCAGTAGACTTTTTCAGATGCCAACAAAATAAGCCTCAGGAAAACAATGAAAAAGCCTCAGGTGCCCTTGGATTAGGGTTCAAAATTGTAGTAAAAATTTCCTTAGAAAAATTGCTTGAAAACTTATGACAAACCTGTGAAGAACCCTCCCCAAGACAATGTGAAAATTAACTTCAAGTTCATAGAAGTGTTACCTTGTCTGCATGGATATCTTTTTACTTCAGTGGAAAAAATTTGACCTTAGAGCTATCTGAAGAAGAGAGCCAAACTTACCTCATTAATAGAGAAAAATAGCCTTAGATAAAAATCTGTCGAGCAGGCCGAATAGATGCTACAAGTAGCCACAGAGATCCTTGTCAAGGGAGGCTGAAAATAATCATAGAAATATGCCTTAGATGGTGCCCTCAGGCAGGCCAAAATGGGCATTAGGAAATCAGATCTGAGCCTCAGAAAAGACCAACGAAAAATGCCTCAGACAAGTCAAGCATAGCCTTAGAAAAAGCGAAATGTCTGCCTTAGAACGAATCAGATTTGGCCTTCTAAATGCCAATGAACAGTCACAAAAGAAGGCTTCCAACACAGACCTAAAAGGCTCCAACGTGTTTGAACTTTAATTGCTTGCAGGCTATGAATATTGTGTGTATACAACATCTAGGTAAAGTCCTAGATCTACTGTTTCCTATTAGTTACCCATATTTTAAGTTCTATTTGTTGTTCCTTCTACTCTTTATTTATTTATTTATTTATTTTCTGTTTGAGTATCGGTTTAAAGTGTTAGTTTGGAAATCTCATGACTAAAACAATCTATAAACATAATTATATTGATGTGGGCTTCTTCTCGAATACTATGTAGTATCGTTGTGGTGTCTAGTTGTTGTTCCTTCTGCTTTTTTATTTTATTTTTCTGTTTGAGTATGGTTTTAAAATATTAGTTTGGACATCTCCTGACTAAAACAATCTATAAACATAATTATATTGATGTGGGTTTCTTTTGAAATAATATTTAGTATCGATGTGGTTTCTGTGTAGTAACGTTAGCTTGCCTAGCCACCCTGCAAGGCCAGATCACTGATGATCCTGCATTTTTCTCTTATATTCTTCTTCATAGATACAATTTAGGGAATGATTCATGGAGGTCTATGGGCTCTTATCCATTTACCGAAGATGTCCAAATCTCAAAATTTGTGCACATTAAATGTTTCTAATTTGAAAACTAAATATTAGTATGTTTGTGATTCTTGTAGTTCTCATTGGCTAATCCTAGGGACTAGAAATGTCTACGAGTCTCATTACATTGGAGGTTGGGTTTAGGATCTACACTATCGTAAAAACCATGATGAAAAGCCAATCTCCTTTATATCTAATTTTCTAAAACTTTATGACTGATATACCTCCTATTACTGAATTTGAAGAACCCTAACAGGTGGTAAGGATTGCATCCCCATTTTCATAGACCAGCTTATAATATGTCACTGTGCTTGCCTATAGGGAGGTCATATGAGACATGAACTTGTGATCATCAGTTGAAAAACACCACTATGTGTTGCGTGCTAACTACATGTGGGTCGATTTCATGCCCGTTTGGGTAAAGAGCACGAAAATCATTGTCCTACATCCATTTACCCCCTTTTGACTGTCCAGAAAAAGAGACCAATCACCCTTGAATGTTTTTAGAGTAGTGATTTTTCTATATGTAGACCAAGAAGTTCTTGTAATTTATGAGTAAATGATAACGTCACTGACTTGTTTGATTTTGATTGTGCAGAAATGGCACAACGAATACAACCAGTACCCCATCCTCATCTGGTGTAGACTCCATTGCTTCTTTTTCATTGCTAATTGGAAGGGTAGCAACATTATTTCTGGTTCACCTCTTGACACAACTCAAATGGCTATAAATCCATTCATGACCTGAAAGCTCTTTCTAGTGCATGAAATTTTCTCTTTGGTTCATGCGCTTAGCATCGATAGATTACTTTTAGACTATGACAAACTATTTTTGCTATGTAAATTTGGTGTCTAAGAAAAGAAGTAGATAAGCAAGATCTTCAACATTGATTATTTTTTGTGAAGGCAAGGAATTGCTTGAACTTTGCCTCTATTGAGGTTGGCTTTGTTACACAATTTCTAAGCGAAAAGTGAATAACTTGAGCCTCAACTTTGAAAATAAGAGAAGAATAATTTGGTCTTGTAGTAAAAGAATTTTCACCCACATTTAACATTATTTGCATTTATAATGGACTCCCAGCCACACACTTTATCTAATGAAATTGTGCTTACTGTAACACCATTTCTGCTATGTGAATGTGTTAGTTAAGGAAAAATACATATGATTCATCAGCATACTGACATCTGAAAACAAACCAAAATCAAACAAGCAAGGAAATCAAACTTACCTTTCACAACACTATGCAATCCTTACTCTGTCAGGCCAGTCGAGTACCCTCCCATATTTTGCATCCAAAAACTGCAATATATTGTCATTGGGTGCAAAATCATACACAAGAAATCACTCGCCTCTACCTATGGAACAACAAAAACCTCTAAACCTCACCACACGAAAGAGTCTTGAGACCCTCTTGGAATTATAATTCCTCTTTCGTGCAGCTCATCTTATTGATGCTTTTGACGACCAAAAAAGACACGTCTCTCAATAACCCCCTTGTAAGCAGCACAGTAGTTGTTTTTCCTCAACAAAATATTTTCAAAGAAATATTGTGTTGCATATTCAATCTCCTCAAGCTTAAATCTAAAGCTGTGGAAGCGTTCACAACTTGTTCCTTCATCTTCCAAAGGATTCCAACCATTTGAGTACTCTAAACTAATAAATAGTGAGAGATTTCCTTCCAATATCCTTAGTTATTGATGCTTAGTCTATTGTTCGTTGTCTCGTAAGCACTGCTAATCTTCCTTTTTCTTCTTCGAAATAATGAGAATGTGAAAACAACAATCTATTAAAATTGGAAACTAGGGCCAAGTTATACTTAGATCTACTTAGTTGGTGAATATGATCATTCCATTGAATCCCTCTTTTTGAGAGGACCAAAATCGACCTAAAGATCACCAAATTTGGATAAGGAAAAATATCGATTTATTTAAAATAAATTCCACAAGACATAACCTTATTAAGATGGGAAAATTGAAAATTTGAAACTCAAATTTTGCCTCCAAGTGTTAATATCGGCTTCATCTCTATAAGGACAAATTGTTATATATATAGGGATCGCTCATCTTCATTAGAGTTCATCCTAAAAGAGTGCATTCAACTCTTGGGTAATTCTTTCTGAGGCAGCCACAGCTTGGAGAAGCAAGGAGGATGTGACATATTGATCTCCCATAGGTTCGAGTAGGAGCAGGTAGCTATCTGCAGGTTTGAGGGCAAGTTCTGGGTGATGTTTTGTCATGGTTTTTGGGTTTGAATCGCTTCAAGAGAAGGTTTCATTCTTTTTGTGGAGACATAGATCAGGACATTGGTTTAAAGGTGAATTTTGGGGTTTATTTGTTCACGCTTTTTATTCTGGTTCAGGCCATAGGAAATGCTGCTACAACATCTAGTATGAAAGCATGTGTGGAAGGGACGCATGACCTAATCTGAGTCATTTACCCTAGCTTCATTCAAGGAGAGAGGGACATAATGTAAACAGAGAGTTTAACCCTCGTTTGTGAGCATATTCTTATTACTGGTAGCATAGGACTGTTGTTGGATGCCTTGAAAAGGAACCGCAAGTCTTGGAACATTGTGGGACATCTTGTAAAGGACAGCAAAGGGTACAATTCATTGGAAGAAGGTTACTCAATGACTATTAGGAACCCTAACCAGGCAGCAAGCTTCAGGACTGTTTTGAACAGTAATTTAGCAAGTCTATTTTGACTCATATTATTGTACTCTCTCTGCTGAACATTGGATATTGATAATAAGAAGAATTGATCAAGGGTTTTCCTCGTCTTGGGGTTTTTCCCTGGCTTGTGCCATATCTTTGAGTTATTTTGTCTTGGCTTGTATTCTTCATTTAACATTTATTTTATTTCTTTAGTTACTGTTAGTAAGATGATAATTCATGTGTGGATTAATAAATGGGGTTATAAGGAACATTGAAGTAACTGTATTATGCAAAGAACATGTTAATCAAAATTAACATGAGATCAAAGCCAAGTGAGGACAAGCCCAAGACTAGATTGAATGTGATAGCAATCATTGAAATAAGTTTGTTGTCAAAGTATCCATGATCTCCTCCCTCTCTGAAGTTTGAACAAAATGAGGTGGACTATGAGTGAAGACTGCCTAATTGATTTACAGCAGAAGGAAGGATGGATCTCTAGCAGTTGCTAAGTTATTCATCTATAATGATCTTTCAGGGTCGAGATTCCAGGACTGTTTTAGGGCCACTTCATTTGGAAAATATGCCTATCGATATTCCAGAACAACGTTAATGTTTCTCAACACCTATGTCTTAGACCTCTCTCTCCTAAAGGTATAAGATTCATGCCATATGTTTCTACTCTACTCTCGGACAATGGTATGCTCCTCCATCACGGTGTATACCTCAACTCGCATCTCAACAATATTGACGCTTCATCATTGGACGTTGTTATCTATTGAAGAACACCACCTGAATTAGTGCTCAAAGTACCAAACTTTTCCAGTGTATGCTTGAGGTATTTTACCAAAATTTTGGAAGAAAAAAAAAACTATTTATTCCTATTGTGGCCCTTGTACAGTCTTGAATATCTGCGTGGAGTCTTGAAGAAAATCCGTGGGAGCTTGCAACAGTCACAACCTTGCCGATACTCAACAAAACAAGCTCCAAGATGTGCACAAGGTCATGAAATTCTTCCAAAGTTATCAAATTAAAGTCACAATTTATATCTTTAGAAATCTCAACTTAATTCAGAGATCATATCTTGAAAATTTTTGGAGCTTACATGCATAGTGCCTGTTCAAAGGTTGTTTATGTTTTTTTTTTTTTTAATCAATCTTGAAAGATTCCCGTGACCTACTTGCTCTTCATCTATGTTATGCATAACCCTGTGGTGATTCTTGAAAGGTTAAATTCTAAAGCAATTCGTATCACTTGAGTATCGTTGTGATATATAATTGGGTTGGTATATCTCGTCTAGAATAATTCAGTTATGAGCTTGAACCTGAGGTAGCAATTTCCTAGGCTAATACACTGAGTCTACAAATTTGTAGACATATTGTATGCTCATTCGAAAATTTCTGTGGAGCACTTCAGGCTGAATCTTGAAGAATTATTGTCTAAGGGTTAATGTTCTGGTGATTTTAAAGGCCATCCATCCATCCTTCAATAACTGATATGTGCATCATATATGAAGCATGCATTTCATTAAGGCGAAGTCTTCAATATTATTTTAGACAAATCTGATGTATCCAGTGAAAAAAATTGCACAAATTTAAGGCTGAAAATTCAGTGATCGGATATGAAACTCACTAATATGAAGCCCCTTCCTCAGAAGCTTATACCACAGATTTGAACTTCTGTAAGGATGTGCATTTAAGGTATGATAGTACATTTACTGAAGAAACATATAGGGTGAGCTTCTAAGCCAATCATTCGTGTCAAATCTAGATTTGATTGAGATTTCCCAAGGTCCAAAATTTGAATATTGATTGTATGTTGATCTGAAGCATATCAAAGGTACTAACTTTACAGTCAATATATATAGTTGAAAATTGGTTTGAGGTATTTAAGGCTTCTCTTCAAGGTCATCTATATCAAGCGTGTAAAATTCTAAAGTACACCTCTTATGGAAATAAAATTCAAAGAAAATCACTCTAAGGCAATTTTGATGTGAATCACTTGGCACCTCCATATAGTCAGGGATATCAGTAATTTGATGTAAAACAGTGTATTCATCCTAAGAAGCATCACCAGTAGTAGCATTTGTTGAATGGGAAAAAATTCTGCTCTAAGTTTGAGAATTGTGGTAAAGGTAGAATGGTCCGAGAATTTTATGTTCTAATACAAATTCTAGCGTGTAACTATTATATGGTGTGTGCCAGTACAATGACACAACAGGATCATTACAAATATTGATAGGATTCGCACTTCAAAGATCAGACTAGCTTGAATTGTGTAATGGCAGAGAAGGTTTGCTTGGATGAGGATGGTGCAAGTCCCTTGGTATCTTCATTTAGTCAGTAATAATTATGAAATCAGTAATATGATTCTATTGATGTACTATTGTTGAGGTCTGTCAGTTAAACGGTCAGAACATGTGAGAGAGTTTACTTGTGCATTGCTGAAGTTTGGTAATTGAAAGTTTGTTGGTATAGTTGCAACATTATAATGTCTCTTCTTAAAGATGAGGAGAAGATTGAAAAAGGCTGAATGTTCAATTGAAGTAAGTCTTTAGAGGGAGCTATGGAATCCCTGGCAGAATGGCTTGTCAACTCTTCTTGCCTATTGATTTTTACAATAGAAATACCATGTCATAAGACGTTGATCTGAAAAATCCGGATGACTATGACTGAATGACCTTGATTAATAGCAAGTTGCAGATAGCCCAATGGTTATGTTTTGGGCGAAGTTGCTTTTCCGATCTTCAGAGGGAGCTATGGTAGGTTTATAGCTATTGATGATGTTTTTCCACAGATAAATATACTCTCGATGTGAGAGGGGTTGTCTTAGCCTTGATGCACTTCTTCCTAAAGCTTAAAATTCTAATAAAATGGACAAGTTGTTGATCCGAATACATACAACTTGTGAAGGCTCTAAAGCTCAATAAGATATCCATGTTAACTATGATCTGTAATACTCTGCCAAAATTTTTGGATTGGCATAATGATAAATGGAAAGAGCACTTCTAAAACCTATATCTCTTGGGATCCACCTTTATTTCATGAATGAATGAAGGACTAAATTTTGGGAGCACCACTGACGCTGAACGAATGAAGCAGCTAGCATGGCCTATTATGAAGACATTTGAGTCATGTGAGCATGTGTTGGAATCCGCCACTTAACATTAGGTTCCACTTTATTTGATATGGCACAGTGGGGAGAAATCTAGCTCTAGCATTACAGGATGGATGTACAGGTTACCAACATCCCCTCAAAACCCCTTGGTAAGGACAGATTTAACTTCCTTCATAGAGAGAGGTTGGGTGTCCTAGAAAGACCCTAATATGAGGGTCTTGGTTGAACATTGAGTTGTGGGAGCTCCTCAGGGCTTGGGGTACTTCTTTGAGCTATAAATGACCCTAAGGTGAGTGGTTCACCTTCCCCTATAGGTGCACCGTGTACAGGGTGAGTGGTTCACCTTTCCCTATGACGGCTAACATGTGTGTAGGATAAGTGGTTCACCTTCCCCTACATTTGCGCACATGTGTGTAGGGTGAGTGGTTCACCTTCACCTACATATTATGAAATATGCATAACATGATTGGTTCACCTTCCCCTACGGCATATGAGCATAATGAGTGGTTCACCTTCTCCCGTGGGTACCCCAGTGAGAGATGCATTCAAGCATCTGGTTGTGAAAATGTCAATGGGACTTGGTTCATCATTTTCCCCACATATAGGATGCTCATTCCCTATGATTGATGGTTGACATATCGGTGGGATGTGGTCCATCATTTCCCCATGTGTAGGATCCTTCCTACTATTGTTGGTTTGCATGCATGTAGGACGTGGTTCTTCCTTTCCCTACTCTCAGTGTTTTGCATGCATGTAGGAGGTGGTTTATCCTTTCCTTACATGTGATTGTGATGTGTGTTTGTAGAATGTGGTTTCTCATTTCCCTACATGTAATTATGAGCAGGATGTGATATGGTGTTTCTACATCATCCTACCCATGAAGTCTGGGACTCATGGAAAGTACCTCTCATCTAGCCAATGAGTTGGGAAATGAGGGTAGATACCATATCACTACTGATGGATGCATTGTGTTTATCCACTTGATCTGGGATCAATTGAGGTTCTACCTCCGGACTGAATTTTGTCAGTGAAGAGTGGCAAGGTCTTGTGAATCACTATTAATCAAATCTTCTTTATTATTCACATCAATGCTCAGTAGAGTAGAGAAAAGAATACATAGATGGTTCATTATGGTTCATAATGGTAGGATGGCATGATGATCTATGACAGCGGATGGACTGGCAGGTTGAATTCTCCCTAGTTAAGAGGGAGTGTTAAAATTGGCAACTAGGGCCAAATTCTACTCAGATCTACTCAGATATGCTCAGTGGATGGAGATGATCATTCCATTGAATCCCTCTTTTTGAGAGGACCAAAATCGACCTAAAATCACCAAATTTGGATGAGAAAAATATTTATTTATTTCAAAATAAATTTCACAAGACATAACCTTATTAAGGCAGGAAAACTAAAAATTTGAAATTCAAATTTCGCCTCTAAGTGTTAAGGTCGGCTTCACCTCCATAAGGACAAATTGTTATATATAGGGATCCCTCATCTTCATTAGAGATCATCTTAAAAGAGTGCATTCAACTCTTGGGTAATTCTTTCTAAGGCAACCACAGCGTGGAGAAGCAAGGAGGACGTGTTGTATTGATCTCCCATAGGTTCGAGTAGGAGCAGGCACCTAGCCGCAGGTTTGAGGGCAGTTTTGTATGATGTTTCATCATGGTTTTTGGGTGTGAACCTCTTCAAGAGAAGGTTGCATTATTTGTGTGGAGCCACAGATCAGGACATTGGTTTAAAGGTGAATTTTGGGCTTTATTTGTTCATGCTTTGTATTCTGGTTCAGGCCACAGGAAATGTTGTTACAGCAGCTAGTATGAAAGCATGTGTGGAAGGGATGCATAACCTAATATAAGTCCTTTACCCTAGATTCATTCAAGAAGAGAGGGGCGCAATGTAAACAAAGAGTTTAACCCTCGTTTGTGAGCATCTTCTTATTACTGTTAGCATAGGACTGTTGTTGGATGCCTTGAAAAGGAACCACAAGTCCCGTAGCATTGTTGGACATCTTGTAAAGGACAACAAAGGGTAAAGTTCATTGGAAGAAGGTTACCGAATGATTGTTAGGAACCCTAACCAAGTAGTAAGATTCAAGATTGTTTTGAACACTAATTTAGCAAGTCTATTTTGACTCATATTACTGTACTCTCTCTCTGCTAAACATTGGATACTGATAAGAAGAATTGATCAAGAGTTTTCATCGTCTTGAGGTTTTTTCCCTGGCTTGTGCCGTATCTTTGTGTTATTTTGTCTTGGTTTGTCTTCTACGATTTAAATTTGTGTGCTTTCTTCAGTTTCAGTCAATAAGATGATATTTCATGCGTGGATTAATAAATGGTCTTATAAGGAACATTGAAGTAATGTATTATGCAAAGAACATGTTAATCGAAATTAACACAATCACACCCACAACAATGGAAATGCTTGGGGTTTTAAAGGTTTTCGAGAAATTTTGTCAACTTCTTGAGAAATCTGTAGATTCTAAGTGGGTCTCTATATTCCAATTGCCTTGCTACAGTAGATAAGCTATGTCAACAATCTTCCTAGATTTAATATTTTGATTTTTTTACTCAGCTAGTTAAGTCAACTTTAATATTTTAGTTTTTAAGATTTAAGTTAGGTACTGTAGTGTCCAAGGTTCATCAAAAGTATGCTACCTATTGTACCATGCCTTTTCTGTTGCCTTTGTGTGCATTCCCAAATTGTCTGCTAAGGAGTCGTGGAGGGTGTGAAGTTTTTTCACCAAAAACTATGTTGTCGGCCATGCAATTGTCAGCGCATCTGCCTGCACTACTGCACAACTATTTCCTGAATAGTTGCATGGAGAAAGAATCTACTCAGTGTAAAACTAACTGTGTGACCCCCTTTTTAGTCATTGCATTTATTGGAAGGGGCGAGATACCCTAATGCTTAAAATGATATTGAATGGATTTCATTACGTTTCCATCTAAGGGAAAAGCTTATGTGTCAACCGTGTATTGAAATGAGGAAAGCCAATCTCTTTTCTCCATTGTCAAAGAGAGATTTGATTTTGTCAAAAACATGAAGTTTTGTCTTTAGTTCATTTCTAACCCTCGATATTTTTCCACTTTCCTCTCCCAAAATTAGGTGCCATTGATGGGACCACTGGTTCTATCCCTTCATAATCAATGACAGATAGGTTGTTGAGTGAGTGCTTCCCAATTCATTGATATGTTCTCGATTTGATTCCCCATCCAGCAACCCCATGTGACAATTGATGACCTTTGCTCTTGTCATCATGAATCCAGCAACCCCCTGTGGCAATTGATGGCCTTTATTATTTGAGGCGTAACTTTGTTTGAGTCCCTCGAGCGAATACTTATGCTCTATCGCCCTTGGAAATGGGTTGAAAAAACTCGGTTCATTCCAAGCCAATCCCTAACAGAAGTGATAAGCGATTTTCCAATTTATTAACATATAGAATTGTTTTGCTCTATATTTTAAATTTTTCTGAAATGAATATTTATTCAGTTTCTTTGAATTTATTTTGTAAATCGCTGTCAGCTCTTCATGAAATATCAACATTTTTTGTTTAAGGTATGGCTTAATCGACTTGTTCAGCAATCCATTACATTTTTTTCAGGTTTTTACTCTCAGAAATACATATAATTAGTTTGTTTGAGGATGCTTCAGATATAAATTTGATATATTTGGTTTTAAATTTTGAGAGGCTTATTTTTGTCCAAAATTTACTATAATAATGACATTAAATTGATTGTTCAACTCATTTTTGAGGCTGATACATTCTTAGATTAATTCTTCATTGTATAACTTGACATGCAAGTGATTTTCATTTGTCCAAATTCCTAGGGATTTCGCCCATTTGTCTATAATAATTGATCTTTATCGAGGAGCTACACCTTTTAATCATGATGACAGGAGGATCGCCCCTTGTCCTTATGAGAGATGGATATCGTGATCTTTTAAAATCATTATTGGGTGCTAGGATTTTTACTTGTGTTTTATAATTATACCCTACAGCTTTATGAGGCAGCTTCACCTTGTGCTTTTGTCTTTTTACCAGGTAATACCATCGCCACACATTGTACTTTTGTCTTGCAGAAGAAAATCTGAGTTTGTTATTTTATTTGGGGGAGACCTGAAGAGCTGATGTTACAACCTTTAAAGCTCCCACATCATTTTTATCCTAATAAGAGTTATTTTTAATTTAGATGTTTTACCTATATTTTAATAGTGCATGCCCATCCATGACAGAAATCATTACTTATCGTTTAATGTCGGGGAGTAGGAGAACCCATCCATTACAGAAAGTTTATGGGGAGGCTTTGACATTTGTTATGGATGTTTCATTTAGTGGCCTAAGTATTGCAATCATAAAGATGTATATCTATTTTCTACCTTATGCGATTTTTGGTGTATTGGATAACTTTTAGTGAATTGCCAATTCTTTTTTCAGATAGGGATATGAGATAGGCATATAACGTGGCACCTTGCAAGTAATTTGTGTCTATTATTATATGAAATGATGGAAGGAAAATACTTGAGTTGGAGCTTGCATGCATTTCACGTATTCATTGAGTGCTCCATTCATTACCATACTTGGATAATCCACCTCGCTTACTAGTACAACCTTTGAATGAACCCATGCCTAAAAATGATTTGCATTAATGAATAGATAAGGGCTCAAAATCCAGTTCATTCATATAATCTCAAGAATTCTAAATGAAAATGCCTCAAAAGCAGGCCATCATCTGGCAAAAAGTCCCCTGGAAGTTAGTCTTATCCTTGCTGCAACTTGTTCAGAAGTAAAAAAAGATGACCTCATGGTGTCAGCTATGGAGGATGAAGACAACGCTCCTTTTAGAGTAGAAAAATGACACTTGAATCGTGATAACCAGTGTGAATATATTAAATCTCATCGTTGCCAGTGCAGTTCTGGAGGGTTTATCGGGTATATAGAGTTTTTCTATTGCGCATGTGAAGGATGGGAAATTATCAGGTAAATAGTGTTAGTTGTGTGGCTTTTGGCATTGTTTTATATGGGCCCCTACGCGATTACTAGCATGGGGAGAGTAAAAAAAATTGATTTCCGGTACATATTGTTGGTTGTGTGGCTTTTGGCATTGTTATGCGCCCATACGTGGTTACAAGCATGAGGAGAATAAAACAAATTGATTTACGATACATAGTGTTGGTTGTGTGGCTTTTGGCATTGCTATCTATGCGCCCCTACACAGTTACTAGCACAGGGATAATAAAACAAATTGACTTCCGTTACTCTAGAGAGAAGGAAGTTGCAATAATTGGAAGGCAAGGGAGATTTGGAAGGTCCAAACAAAATAGCTAGTTGTAGACTGAGCGTTAACCCGAAGCTGGAATGTGGCTAGTGGGAAAGTGACCTTTATCTTCCTCTCCACCCAACCCATACTTCCAGAGGGAAAGTAACATTTTTGCCCAGTTCAGCTATTAAAGAAAAATATTATTTCTGAACTCAACCCTTACTGAAAAGAGGCCTCATCACCGAAGTGGGGGATCCATACACCATACTTAATATTTCCCATTGTTAGAAGGACCTCCTTTAGGAAAACTCACATTAGAATAGGCTTTGGTGAAGTAGGTAGGATCCTTTCAAACTAGACTCGGGTTAGGCAACAAGACCCAAAGGCAAGATCTTCATTAAGGCACGTTTTTTGTGAAACAGGTCATGACACTGGATAGTCATTCTTATTAATGACATAACAATAAGCTTACCTCTGACAGGCCAGGCGCACCCAACCCCATTGTGAAAATTGTTGATTGCTGCATCGAAAGAATGCATGCACCAGCCAAATAGAAGGCAACATGAGGTAAGGATATCAATTATTGAATAATGATAAATGGAAGCTCATACTAATGAATCTTACTTGTTGATTAAATAGAACAGGTGTGTGTTGTTTTAGTTTTTCTTGATCGTCTATTTCAATATTGTCGAATTGTTTTCATGCCCTGATAATTGTGTTCATGCCCAGAGCATTAAATTGGCACAATTGTGTTCATGCCCAGAGTATTAAATTGTGCCAATTCAACCATATGTCCTCAATTTAAAATCAAATATATATTCTGTAACTTCTATGTAATATTTTTTAAACTTAGAATTTAATATTTTTTATCATGGCATTGTTGAAATTTCCAGAAATAGAAAATATGTATACTCAAATATATTCATATTTTAAAAACTATGATAATCAATGTGATTTGAATTCCATTTGTTGCCCATTTTCACTTAGCCGCAATTAATATTTCCATTTTTGGAGGTGTGAACCATTTTGCAGACTATAGTGATGTTCTAATAAGGGCTTATACATGGGTACAACAAACATTTAAATGATAGTACATACCTAAAAGTAATTTTTGCTTCAGATGTTCTGTGCTCCACATGATTCAAAAGCTTCAAAGTAGGCTGCTCCAGGGATTGTAGAATTCGATTTCACTGAGTCCATGTTGGATGCAGCAGTATGGGAGCAGCTTAGCACTTCCTTATCCCAGAATACATCCTCTACGAGAATATATCCTCTACGGTAAGTAGAGGTCAAGATAGCAGAAGGCTCTGGCTTGTGGAAAACTAATTAGGAAGAATTTAGGAAGCATTCATGACCTTCACAACAAGCAACAATGAGCAATACAAAGAGGTAGACCATCACAACCAAGATATCCATAGCCTACAGCAACAACAATTAATGAGGCAGTATAAGTCAAGCAATGGCAGTAGATGCAGATGGCAAGCGATGCCAGTAGATGAAGACAATCAAGCAGTGACAGTACATGTAGATAGCCACAGTTTTGTCTTGACGAGTGGTCAAGCAGTGCCAATGCATCAGTTTTGTCTTGATGGGTGGTCAAGCAGTGATTGTGCATGCAGATATTTGGTTCTACTTTGTTATTTTGCCTCATTCGCATTAATTCCTTGACCTAATGCTACCATTATTACTAGTTTCATCACTAGTTAGAGAATCCACATCAATGTAGAACGATCCATTCATCAATGCCTCGGAACGCCAAGACTGCTATGAGAAAAATTATAAGAGCATGGATGGCATTGATCAAAAGTTATGAGTGGCTTTCAAAGACAAAGTTATAACACGAATACCTAATAAGCATGGAATTAGGATTGAGCCCTAAGTTTCACCAACTCCAAACAGAAAATCCACTTCAGGAGTGTCTTGCTCTTCTACTTTGTTGCTAGGAATAACTTACATATCTGATTTTTCATTTCTCTTAACATAAAAAGATGCAAACATTTGGCATATTACAATAATTGTGTGTAGAAGTATGCCATGTCAGCATAATTGGTTGCAAAAGCTTTGGAAAACTAGGAAAGGAAAGACATTTTCCATGTTAATGCTCTTGAAATTATTTTCATATATCCAGGTTTTTGCAGATGGATATCTTAAAAAAAAATTCAAAAACAATAACATGGAAAATTTCTTGCCTTCTTGGGGGGTTGGGGTGCTGGGAAATTTTGCCTCTGATAGTGTAAAATAATTTTGCTATGATGAGAATAATTTCACTATGATGAGTTGGTACATTATGAGGAAAATTTACTTTAATAACTCCAGCTCAGGGATTCACCATATAAAACTTGGTATATTATGATTAAGCAATTTATCTAAAAATAACTAGCTGTATAACTTCTAAGGTAATTCCCACTGACTATTATGTTGGGAAAATTAAGATCGCATAACATAACAGACTATTGATTCAAAAAGTTATTGAAATTTAGATGTGGGCATCTATCCAGGCCAGTTCAAAACGGGATTTGAACTGACATTCAAAAAGCAACAAAATTGGGTTCTTGAATACTTACTTGTTCCAGAGGGATTCTTCAGTCGACACGGTAATTGGGCTCTTTGGCAGGAATTGATGGAACGAAATCCAGCAGTGTTCCTGATGGAATTGCTCCATTCTATGCCTGATTCCTGCCACGACTTTCCGTTACGAATCCACTGGAAAGCGGTGCATCTTCTTCCCGGGATTTTTTTCCTGCATTTGAATCAATAAATAAGAAAGATTAGAACTGGATATAAACAAAATCTGCACTTCAAGGCAATCCGACTTGATTATAATTTTGTGATAATCGAATCCTTCTACTTCTTCGTCCATGGTTTATGGATTGTTGTTCAGGGAAAATGGGGGTCGTCTTGCCTTTAAATTTGGCATAAGAAGCTCCAAGGTATTCGTATACCTTGGCAGTCGCCGAGGAGAGGTCCATGGTTTATGGATTGTTGTTCAGGGCAAATGGGGGTCGTCTTGCCTCTAAATTTGGCAGAAGAAGCTCCAAGGCAGTCCTAGACCATGGCGGTCACCGAGGAGAATATGGAGGAACATTTGACAGTAAGAGCACTCCAGGAATTTGCTGCAGCGTGCTCTTTCTTTGTGTTTGTATATTTTCTTCCCGCTCAGTGTGCCCTTTTCTTTCTGTTTGTATATTTTCTTCCCGTGCATTTTTCATGTGGGCTGGAATTGAGTGGGTATACAGAGTTGTAATGAGAGTGCTTTTGAGAAATTTAGTGTAAACGTTGTGTTTCATTTATACATTGGTACATTGGGTTTAAATATTATTTTATATTTTTAAATATATAATATAATTTTTCATTGTAAAAAAAATTATATATAAAAAGATAAATATTTTTAAATTTATAGTTGTGATGAATTAATAAGTTATAAAAATGGCAGGTATCTTGGGTTTAAATATTTAATTTGTATTTTTAAATATATAATTTAATTTTTTATTGTAAAAAAAATATATATATATAAAAGATAAGTATTTCTAAACTTATAATTGTGATGAATTAAAAGGTTAAAATAATGGTAGGTATCTTGGGTTTAAATAGTTAGTTTATATTTTTAAATATATAATTTAATTTTTTATTGTAAAAAAAATATATATATATAAAATATAAGTATTTCTAAATTTATAATTGTGATGAATTAATAAGTTAAAATAATGATAGTTTGAATTGTGATCTAATGTGGGTGTGTATGGGACATTTCAAGAGAAATTAATATTTATTTATAACTCTCTTGGTGTCATAAAGATGACAAATTCTTTCAACCCATAATATTTTAGAAGTTGTCGAATGCTTTATTAGTCTCTACCAAGGGAGGGCTCTAGTAATCAATTTTTATGTTGACAAATATTAGTTTAGTATTGACTTGCAATGTTCAACTTTGAAAAATAAATATTTATTTTTCAATATTATTAAGAAAATTTTCAAACATTTGATTGGACAGTAATTTGGCCTTATTACAGCCTTTAGAGAAGATAATGTCATGTGGATTCACTCACATATTTTATGCCATAATTTATGGATATGGTTGTAATATAACTCGTGTTATTTTTAGATATTTTTGTAGTGATTTTTCAATCTTAAGCTTTGAAGTAAGTAAATAACATATTTACCATCATTTACTTCCCATCATTTAAGCAAGTCTATGCATAAAAAATGGATAGGAATAAGATGTAACTAATCATATTTACTAAGACTTATCAACACTTGTGTAGGGGTAAAATTGTAAATGTGTAAACTTACTAGTGGTTGCTACCCACCAAAATTTATGCAAGTCCATGTGTTTGAGGAGCATACAGAGCAGATGGCAACATTGGACTGAATACACTATTTACAATGCCAAGTCTGGAAGAGACTGGTAGTGGTTTGGCGAGGCCAAAATGATCAACTCACTCGTGAGAAAGTAAAAAAGATGGACACTTGGTTGGCGCACTTTGAAGGGCACGTTCAATGTGATTTTTGTCCTCCACCGCCTCCAGGAACAGCCCCGGACAACCCTACATCCATCACGTCGTACGACTAGTATGCTATCTAGTGTTCTTTATGTTTTATATGTGTTTACGTGCCTCTGGTCCAACCGTTTATGGAGAATGTCCCTAGTCACTCTTTTGTATTTTTGTCATTGGTGCAAATTTTGGTCAACAAACCTGGTCGGGGTGAGACCACCTGTTTTGTAAGCTACATTATGTACTTCTTTTTTCCTACATGAATAGAACATTGACTTACAAAAAAACAGAGGTTCAATATACAACATTAAAAAAAAAAATTAAGGTTTATACCTAAATTAATAAAGGTTCATACTTATTTACTAATTAATAGGTCTATAAATATATATTTTAGGTTTATCTATTTAGTATTTATCTGATGCAAATATGACAATTTAATACTAGATTTAAATGAGCTCACACTTTTAACATAAATCAATGAAGTTTAAAAATTAAACTAATTTATGGCCAAATATTACACATAAATATAAATATTAATTTGGCTATCTAAATATTATCTTTACTAAAATTATAATGAAGGCATTAGTGTAAAGTAGATAGATGATACATGCAATTATGTTAATTGTAGATGAATCCATTTGTAGTGTTAAACTTTAGAGACAAAGGGGTATTCAGAATTTTAACACTGTAAATTCAGAGACCCCTTTGTCTCTAAATTTCAACACTGCAAATGGATTCAAAGACCCCTGTAGTGAAATGTAACACTTCGGTATCAAAATTGCAATTTTCTATTTATAGAGTGACACAACTAAAAATTACTCACATAAATGACTAATTCATATACTTCTTGTACTTGTTATTTGGTCGTGTTTTTATTCTTGGACTATAGTATTCATTTACATTAATCATTATTAATTTTGTCACTTATTATCTAGTCATATATTTTAATCCTAGAGTAAATTAGTCATTTAAGTTAGTCACTTTTAGTTTAGTCACTTATTATCTAGTCATATATTTTATCCCTAAACTAAATTAGTCATTTAAGTTAGTCGTTTTTAGTTTAGTCACTTATTATCTAGTCGTATATTTTATTCCTAGACTAAATTAGTCATTTAAGTTAGTCATTTTTAGTTCAGTCACTTAAAATTGCTCAAATTTAGTAGTAATTCACTTGAAATAATTGCAGTGACTAACTTTTTTAGTCACCTAGTCATTAATTTCATCATTTTTTACTAGTGAATTAATAAAATTATGGGTACTACCTGAATCAATCAACATTATTAACTTTTTTTTCTTGATATGTCCTTCTATCTTGAGAGTTTGAGGAGTGGTAATTCCTTCCAATGCATTACACGATATGGTCAGACTCATTTATTCTTCTTCTAGGGTTGGTTCCTAGTGTATATCCTCTTCTTTTGAAAATTCTTGTTCATTTTCTTCCTCCTCTTCACAATCTATGTAAAATAATTTCTTCTCAGCACACTTATGAACTTTAGTGTATTTTCTATCACAACTATAGCAAGGCCCTTTTACTCTTTTTTCTTCCAATTTTTGTGGTGTCAACCTTGTAGGTTGTGGAATTCTAGGAGTAGCAACACTTCCATCTTTATAGATGTGAGTGGTAGGCTTCCTTGTCGCCATAAATTTACATCCAATTTTTCTTTCCAACCTGAATGCCTTCTCCAATGAATCAGGTTCCCAAACGCGAACCTCATGTTGGATGTTATCCTTTGAAGTCCCTCTGAAGACATCAATCTTGTGTTCGTCTAGAATATCAGTTACACTTATATTCAATTTTTGGAAGTCCTCAATGTGCTCCACCACTGAACGCTTTTTTTTGAGATTTATCAATTGGCTAAAAAAGGTGTTTCTTTTGTATCCTGATAATGTTCTATCATTTCCTCCATAAAAATTGACCAAATGACATTTTTTTTACAGGATAAAAGCCATTGTTACCATACAAATGTATTTTGTTCTAAATTTAAAGTTGCAATGCGTACCTTTTGTGTGTTTTGCACATTATTGACATCAAAATATTGCTCCATCTGTATTATCCATGTTACGGGATCCTTGCCATAAAACTTCCTCATATCCATATTTGGAATATGGTGGTTCTTCCATCCAACATTAGATTTTATGAAATCATGATTATCATTTTTTTTATTCTCATCATGAGTTTCCTCTACTATATTTTCGCCAATAGGAAACAATTCTTGTATCAGCTTTGTCAAACCATCCAAGTCTACTTTTAGATCATTCTTCATGTTTTCCATGTTGTCTTTCATTTTTTCATCGATATTAGCTTCCATGTCATCCATCTTAGCTTCCATTCCAGCTTCCATGCCATCCATCTTATCTTCCATGCCTTTCTTCAAACCATCCATCTTAGCTTCCACGCCTTTCTTCAAAACTTCCATTTCATTTTTTGTTGCTCTTTGCGAGAGTGAAATTTGGTGCACTTGCTCTTGTAATTTTGATATTTCATGTTGCACTTCTTCTTCTTCATGAGTCATATTAGAGACTTTTGAAGGCTTAATGGGTGTTGAATTCTTTTTAGGGGGCATTTTAGAACCCAATACTGATATCTATTCTAGAATATGCCATTGGAATCAATTCAAACTGATTTTCAAACAAGAATTATGCATTTCAAAAAAAAATACACACTTTTTTCTTTCTTTTGAGGAGCTCAATATTGAAACTAAATTATCTCTACGATTTTGAATATTCAATATCTGAAACTCGGTCCTATAGTAGCCCTCTGAATCTTCTTTCAAATGCCATAGGTCTGACCTGATTGGAATTCTTCAAGAAAAAGTTATGCCCAATCTCCCACAATGACCTAATTATGGATTGGTTCAATAGAGCGAACTTGTACAGTGTTCCGTGTGTCACTATTTCCTCCTTCGGCTATGAAATTGATATACATGAAACTACATTTCATGTAATTGTGGCCAATTTTTACAGAATTCCAATCCGATGCTCAGAGAGAGAGTTATGACAATTTTCCCACGGTCACCTCTTTTAGATGAAATTCGGGAGCCTCAAAAAACCCTAATTTCCACATATCATATCTCCGAAAATATTGTGAACCAAGATCTGAAATTTTTACAAGACGTTCATGAGGATTTCAGCTTCGCGTGATAAAAATTTCAGTTTCTTCACCTTTGTAGAAAAAATGTTATAGCAAAAATTCGACGATGACCTTTTTTAGATGAAATTCAGGAGCCTGAAAAAACCTTAACTTCCTCAGATCAAATCTCCTTATAGGATTTTCCTAGTGATTTCGGCTTGGCGTGCTAAAAAATTTAGCTTTTGAATCTTCGTATAAACAAATTTATAGCAAAAATTCCATGATGATCTGTTTGGAGTAGCGAAACCCTAGAATCCAAAGCTCTAATACCAAATGTTATGAAACCAGCTCCGAAAATAGTTGAAAAGAGAGATCAACGCCTTAGAAATAAGCCACTTCGAGGGGGAAACCTCTTTACATTACATAAATTAAAAATTCTTGGATGATACAAAAGACAAAACCTCCTTCTATAGATAGCATTCCATGGGGTCACAATATAATTCTAGTTGACCTAACAATAATAATGTAAAGGCACAATAATAGTAATATTAGGGTTACAGGGGTACAACAATAACAATAAAGGGGTTACACTAACAACAATAAGGTACTACACTAGTAATATAGGGACCTAATAGTCTTGGAACTTTTATTTAATAACGGAGGCCTTCAAGGCCAGCACATTATTCATACATGGATTATGAATGTTTGTAAGACTATTCTGCAGATGTTTGTATTTCATGTTTTCTTTCATTTGTGCTAAATTTTTTGGACTATTTAGGTTATTTTAGTATTTATATTATTGAGAATTTGTTGTAATGGTTCTAATAATTGTCCCATCCTTGTGTACTATTTTGTTGGATACTAGACACATCCTCCTCATTGGATGGTTCTAATTACCGTTGCATATTTTGTGGACTATTTTGTTAGATGTTATATGGATCCTTCTTGGTTGCATGTGTATCTACTAGGTTTTACTATTAACTCTTTACTAGAGGCTCACTTTACTCTTTTCATCCACAATAGAATAACTTTGATACACTTACAACCAAACACTCATCAGGCACACCTTTTTTATTTTCAAAGGCACAATTTCACTCCTCTCTCTTGCTAACAGTTAGATCCAAGGAAAATCATCAAGGATTTGGTAACTGGGCCATACTCTAGATGGGGCTGTAGTCCCAAACAATGTGAAGTCTAATTAGAACCATTTATCGGGGAGACCCCTTGAATGTTGGCGGGTCCAGCGCCGTCCACATAACCTTAAATCGTTAAATCTTTCCCTTTTCCATGGCGCTTAATTATGGACTCAATGTCTTCTATAATGTAATGTTTTTGATGTGAAAAGGGTTTTGGTCAATAGTAAAATCATGAGGGAATTCATAATACTTATTAATATTGTAATGCCCCTCCCCAAATGATCACTCTATGAGAAAAAAAGGTTATAAATATAGACTCATGCTATTCTGATGACCCATGGTATTATAATGATAAAGAGAGAGGTTGGAGATCAGTATTTGGGCATGCATAATCATTTCCTTATACTCATTTGGAGAGATCTTGTCACTTTGGAATTCTAAGGGTGAAACCCTTGAGTGAATTAGTTTTGGTGGTGAAACAAATACACCCTACCTAATCAAAAGGAAAGATCAATCATATCTTTCATCAATGTTTATTGCTAAAGATTCATCTCATTTCCAGGTTGTGGTTATAGCCAGAGATTATGGGATTTTTGGAAGTCATATTTTCCATATGCAGTTTATGTGGGAAAATGGGGGTCAATTCACTCATTGCTCGACCGCAATATCACTTGATTAGGTCGTACAAGCTATTATCAAATGGTTGAGGGTATTTTTTTAAGTATTTTCAACCCATAGTTTTTCTTTCTCTTTCTAGTGTCATTTTTTTCTCAGAAATTCGAGCCATCATTTGTTGGGTCGTGGTACCAAAAGGTAGTATCGAACCATCCATAAAAATTTCTCCAGTGATTTATTTCAATTTAAGGGGACATTTCAACACTATCATCATCTCCTATTTTCCCAACAAATAATAAGCTATGGTTGTTTATGGGCTTCCAACAATCTCTTTTGTATCTCAAAAGGTTGCTCCAACATGATATTCCAAGTCAAATTAATTAAAAAAACCAAAATATATTGGTTTTATTTTCTTGTGGTATGATGGTTTAGCTATTTGTTAACAAAGGAGGGATTTTACACTAGTATTAATAAACAAATTTGTTATGTTGGTTGAATTTATTTGTTGTGATATTTTTTTTAGATATATCAATTGAGTTTTTTATCTAGTAAGAGGGGATTTTATAGTGGTATCAAAGAGAGGTTTTTCATGTCAGGTTGTGAGTGCATTTTATCTTGATGTCTTTGGAGGACAAGGAATACATCACCTATAGTAAACAGAAAAAGAGTAATAACGATCTTCACTAAGAATCAAAAGAAGAAGAATGAATGGGGACAAGAATCAAAAGAGGAAGAAGTAATGGAGGAATTTTCCTTCCCCGTAAGAACAAAGACGAGAATCCATTCCAGAAAGAGTGGACCGGGAAAAAATAAAATTGGATGATGAGACTGAGAAGGAACAAAGAAGGATGAAAATTTGATTTAGCTATAAGGAGCCTTGGGAAATAGGTCACATGTGTATGGGGAAGGGTGAGGTGAATTACATAGAAGTGATCTCAAAAAGTGAAGGAGAAGAGGAGGTCGGACATGCTCATGGTGATAAACATAGTGATAAAAATGATGAGCATCCACATGTGGAGACTAAGGGTGGAACTATAGTCGCTCTATCATGGGTCCCTAGATATCACACTGTTAGGGTTAGGGGAATAGTACAAGGAAAACATGTCACTATATTGATTAATGGTGGGGCACCAACAACTTCATTGATGTATCTCTAGTGGCCAAGAGAGGCATTCCCACATAATACTTTAAGGGATTTAATGTTGTGTTAACTGATGAGTATAGTATGAGATGCACAAAAAGAGATCCACATTTGGAGTTATAAATGATTAACTACATTGTGACTAATGAATTCTATGTGGTTGAACTAGAAAACACTAATTCCGTATTATTTGTTCAATGGATTTATTCTATAGGGAAACACTCAAAGAACTACCAAACAATGTAGATGGAATTCACTCCAACATATGGTAATAGGTTAGTCCTTAAGGGCATGTTGAATGGTGCCCCTAATATTTTCACAACAAAGTGAATGGAAATTATATACAGGCATGGTGATGTATCTTGGGTAGAAAAGTGTTCGTTTACAACCCATAAACCTTCATATAGTAGCCAACATCATCATGTAGGCATTCAATCATTATTGACCAAACATGACCAAGTTTTTTGGGGAGATCCCTCCTGCGAGGCCTCGTGATAGAGGATTTTCCACACACCATTGGGTTAGAAGAAGGGGCCAAACTTGTAATAACTACTCTTTATAGGCATATAAAGAAGTTCAAATATGAGATAAAGAAGACAATCAAAGATTTTCTAGACATGGGATATATCAGACCAACTCCAATCCATTCACTTCCTTGGTAGTTTTGGTTATGAACTATGGTGGCACTATGAGGATGTGTATGTACTATCAAGCTTTGAATAAGAAAACAGTAAAAAATAGGCATCTGATTCCTAGGATCAATGAACTATTACATGATTTGCATGGGGTAATGTATTTCTCGAAGATGGATCTTCAATTAGGATATCACCAAATCGGGATCAAGGAATTGGATGTTCACAAAATTGCCTTTAGGTGTCATCATGGGCACTACAAGTTCTTGGTCATACCATTTGGTTTGACCAATGCACGTGCCACTTTATAGTCTTGCATAAACCACATATTCAACAAGCAATTGTGAAAGTTTTTTTTGGTGTTCTTTTATCATCTCCTTATATACAACAGTGCACAGGAGGATCAATCGAGGCATTTAGATTAGATATTGGGTATTATGGAGGAGAATTCATTGTACACCAATGTTTCAAAATGTGAAATCGATCTGAAAAAATTTCTATATTTAGGACATGTGATGATTTCATAGGGGTGTAGGTACATTAGGAGAAGATCCAATCCATATTGGATTGGCCACTGCCTAGGACTATTATAGAGTTGTGGGGATTATTTAGATTTTTCGACTATTATAACCACTTTTTTAATGGGTTTTCACTATTGGGTGCACCGTTAACAGATATTATGATGAAATGGATACTTAGGTTGATAGAGGAAGTTGAATGTGCATTCGACAAGCTCAAGGAAGTGATAAGCACTTGTTAAGTATTTGGCACTTCCCGATTTCACTCATCTCTTTTGCTTGAGTGTGATGCTTTGAGAGAGGGTATAGGAGTTGACTTGATGCAAAACATACATTCAATATCATTTGAGAGTCAGAAACTCAAGGAAACAGAGAGGCTCTACTCCATCTACGATAAGGATATGTTTCCCATTATGCATGCTTTGGAAAATTTCAAACGATATTTGGTTGGTGGAACATTTGTGGTTAATACTAACCACAATAATTTTCGATATTCTTGGAACAAAAGGACCTGAATGGGAGGCAACAAAAATAGACAAGAAATATAAAATCTTATGATTTTGACATTGAGTATATGAAGGGTAATAAAAAAAAAAAATTATGCCATTTCCAAGTAACCAACAACATTTTCCCTTATGGATATTTCAGTTGATTGGAAATCACACTTGTTAGTGGAATATTCCAAGTAAAATTTTGCTTGGGAGTTGATGGATGGTTGCATTTATGATGACATGTACATAGTGGTGAAGGACATTACAACGACAAAATATGTTTAGTCCCTGAGTCCACACTTAATGATAATATTATGAGTGCTATTAATGAAAAACCTTTGGAAAAACACCCTAGATACCTCTAAACTTATATTTAGAATAGAGAGAGGTTCCCATGGAAGGGCCTCAAGGATGATGTGTTGTGACATGTGAGGGGGTGTATAAATTTTCAACAGAACAAGTTAGAGCATACTCATCCTACAGGTTTATTGCATCCTTTTCCCATTCTAAAAAAGAAGTGAGATAGTGTTCCAATGGATTTCATCACAGGTCTACTCAAGGTGTGGGGATGAGATTACATTTATGTAGTTGTTGATCGGTTGAACAAATTGTTGCATTTATTTGTGATTTCAATAGAGTATAAGGTAGTGCAAGTGGGATAGTTATCTTTTAGGGAGGTTTTTAGGCCCCATGGGTTGGCTTAGTACATTTTCAGTGAAGGGGACAACATGTTCCTCGGTGCATTTTTTCCAAGAGTTGTTCAGATTGGTTGGCACTGAGTTGAATCCTTGTACTAGTTATCACCTTTGGATAGATGGAAAAATAGAGACCATGAACAAATGGATTGATGGGTATCTACATAAATATGTGTTAGTACAACATAAGGCTTGGATTAAGTGGTTTCATCTGGGAGAGTATTGCTATAACACCACTTACCACATGTCCATTGGTATAACCCCATTCCAATCATTGTATGGCTATGATGCTCCTTCATTTATGGATTTGGTGTTTTCAAATAGTAGGGCTCCCAAATAAAAATAAAAGATATAGGAAAGCTAAGATGTTGTTGATATCCTTAATGAAAACTTGCAAGTTGCACAGAACCAACAAGAGATGTATGCAAACAGGAAAAGGGTTGAGCACAGTTTTGAGGTAGGAAATTTGGTTTTCTTGAGGTTGAATCCATACAATTAATCGTCTATGAATAAAATTGGTATAGAAAAGTTGAAACCACATTTTTGTAGAGGTAAATCACCTTTGTGGATAGAGGCGATCCCTACTAGCCCAGATCAGGTCTAGCAACAATCGTATCACACTAAGGCGCAAGTTCCTTATTGCAATAGACCAAATTGCGAAGAAGGCCTACCTTAAGTTCAACACTGTTGTTTGTAGAGAAGATAGCACTCCTGTTTCCTTGCTCCGACAGATCACAATTCTCTCGCTTTTCATGATCAAACACCTGCACATACAAGAAACACGACAAACACAAGCGTAAAATATATGCAATTATGTATCAGTCAGAGAAGACACAACTCATGATCACAATGTATGAAGAATACGAGTGGAACCATAACCAAAGTCACTTATCATTAGTCAAAGAAAGATACAACCTGGATCTGATGTTGAATCTTCCTTTGGTGGGTCGACAGCGAAATACGTCTCGATAAAGCTCGTCGAGAATGGGACAAGCCTCTCTCTTCGGTTGTCTTGACGATAATCTCCTTGCTACTGATTTGGCTCTATGAGGACTATCAAGGCTCTTGCAGCATTCTCTAGGCTATGAAGGCTCTTGGAGACTAGCTTTCAAGGAAAAGGGCAAGCTTATATAAATGGTGGAAGAGGAGTTGGGATCCCTACAATCATGGGATTGGCCCTATCCTCAAGGAAGCTTCCATGAGGGGTGGAAAACCACTTCCTCTACATGGATATCCAGAGCCAAACCTCCCAACTCAATTTAGAGACCAGTTCAGGAATTGGTTGGAGTCAATCTTCCACCATTTATTTTTAAAAAACACTCCTTAATAAGCCTAGCGTGGGTATAACACTGTGACAGTGCGCCAGCTGGCGCGCCCTCTTTGGAGTATTTCCCCCATTGGGGCGAGGGCTGAACTGGCTAGTCGCACCAAGAACAAAAAGGCTATTTTTAGGGTTTTTCACAAGGAATTGTCTTCAGAGGAATGAATTTCCTTGTCCAGGGGGATGCCATGAAAGTGGTTTCAGGTCATGTCACTGTTCACAGGTCATGGAATAAGCCCTTCAATGTGCGGGATGGGGAATTGCAAGGACGGTGACAAATTGTTGTGTAACACACACTTTTATAGTCCCTATAGAATAATCATGAGAGTTGGAAAAGTATCTTATGAGCTTGAGTTTCTAGAGGAGAGCAAGATTCACAATGTTTTTTCATGTATCATGCCTCAAGAAGGAATTAGGACAATAGGTTATTAATTCAACAGATTTAACCCCTCTAGATGAGGAGGAGAAACTACTATTGGTCGTTGAGGATATTTTGGAAGACGGGGAAAGGAAATACAAGATAAAAGTGATGATAGAGCATCGTATATGTTGGAAAGACTTGAAAATAGAGGACATTATATGGGAAGGAGAGTATATTTTGAAACATCCTCATTTGCATTTCCTCGAGGGAAGGAAATATTAGGAAGGGATGACTATAATATCCCACTATGAATGATGACTCTAAGAAAAAAAGGGTATAAAAGAGATACCCCTGGTATTTTGATGATAAAAGAGAGATTGGATCTCACTCTTTGGGTATGTATATTCATTTCCACATATCAATTTGGAGAGCTCTTTCAGCTCTAGAATGTTAAGGGTGACACCCTTGAGAAAATTGGTTTTCAATGGTGAAACAAATCCATCCTAACCGATTAGAAGGAAAGGTCACTTAGATCTTTGACCAATATTTATTGTTAAAGATTCATCTCATTACTAGGCCATGGGTATAACCAAATATCATGGGATTTTTGGAGGTCGTATTTTTCATTTTCAATTTGTGTGGAAAAAAGGGGGTCGATTCACTCATTTCCATACTGTGGGATCAGTTGATGAGGCCATACGAGTTATTATCAACAAGTTAAGGGTTCTTTTATGGGAAGTTTCAACCCATATTTTTTGTTGTCCTTTCTAACACAATTTTGTTCTTAGAATTTTGAGCCACCATTTGTTGGGCCATGGCATAAAAATGAAGGATCGAACCAGCCATCAATTTTTCTCCAGTATAGTAACTTACAATAGTGTAAGGGAACAATTCAACATTATCATCATCTCATATTCCCACAAAAAGTTATGCCATTAGTTATGGTTTTTTATGGGATTTGAGAAATATATTTTTGTAACTCAAAAGGTTTCTCCAACATATAATTCCAAGTTCGATTAATAAACAGATCAGAAGATATTGACTAGGTTTATTTGTTATGGTTTTTTTTCTTATGGTATGATGGTTGAGTTATTTGTTTAACAAGAATGGATTTTACAGTGGTATTGATAAACATATATGTTGTATTGGTTGAATTTATTTTCTATGATATTTTGTTTTAGGTATATTAATTGAGTTTCTTGTCTAGAAATAGGGGATTTTACAAAGGTGAAATTACTATTCACTCATAACAATCTTGAAATTCTCCTTTGCCTTTTGAGCTAAATTATTTATGCATAAATTTTGTTGGTTTAAACTTATAAAATTTTAGTGTCTTTCCTTATTTTTATTTATGCATTGACTCTTTTTTTCTTTTAACAAGAGCATTGTACTCTTAATTTTTTTAAAGGTGGTTCACAGACACTGATTGGCCGCTACATCCACATGAAAATCTGGATAGATCAACCCGAAGGGATCTACCCGTTGGAAAAAATACCAAGGCCTAAACCCAAGGGCGTCAAGGATATTTTACCTCGTGACCTCTCGATAGGCGAGGTACTCAGAAACAGGAACTTGAACAACTAAGATATCCCTTGTGGCTAAGAATTGTAGTCTTTTATTATGATATAGTTATGGATTTATCTAAGTCATATCTAATTTTTTACCTAGAAATACTACAATTTTTATTAGCATCAATGATTACTTATATGTACTTGTTGGTTTGAGGGGGTATGAGTTAAGGACCTTCTTTTTGAAATTATCCATGAAGAGGTTTAGGAAGGTGACATAAATTATTAAGTACCCAGCTAACTTTAATAGGAATATCGATATTGGCATGAGTTAAAATTTGAAATTTCTCTATTCACCCGACAAAGAACACACAAGAGCCATTATATGAATAATTGGCAACCTAACTCACTAGAGAAATTAGTTTTTTTATATTTATGATCATCACGTTGACTCTAACTTAAATATGTTAGTTTGTAGTTGATTAGTTATAACCTACATCTATATTAATAAAATTGAACATGTAACTCTATGACTTGACTTATTTTCTTAATGATGTATCCTAATTTGGATTTGAAACATTGACAAACAAATATTTCCACCTTGGATTAACTGGAAAATGTACAGACTAATAATATTCATCACATAAATCTTAGAAATGAAGAATGAAGTTCTCCATATTTATCTTCAAAATTTGATCTTGATAACCTTGAAAGTCCTTACCTTTCCCTTTTGTGAGGTGCTTAATTCTAGACTAAATGTCTTCTATAATGAAAAAAAAATGGATGTGTCTAGGGTTCGGTCGTCAACAAATACATTAGGGGATTCATAAGCTTCTTAGGGTACAAGTCCCACTTGCCTATAACAATATTGCAATTTTCTTTTCCATCTTGAGCTAAATTGTTTCTAGAAAACTTATTATATTCAAATTTATAAAAGTTGAGGTTCTTTCTTTATTTTAATTTACGCATTAACACTTTTTTTTCTTTTAATGGAAGTGTTGTACTCTTTTATTTTCTTAAGGGTTTTTATAATCCATATCTAATACTTTACATAGAATTATTCCAATATTTATCATATCAGGAATTAGTCATCTCTTATTGTTAGTTTGAGGGGGTACAAGTCAAGGGCCTTCCTTTCAAAATTCTCCATGAAAAGGTTTAAGGAGGTGATAAAGAGTAATAAGTTCCCAAGTAACTTAAATAGGGATAGGGATTTTGAGCTTACTAAAAATTAGATTAATTTAATCAATCTACAAAGGAAACACAAGAACCATTCTTATAATTGTCAAAAAATCGCTAGCTATTGTTGGACCTCCAAAATTTCATCCACTTTTACCCTCCTTTCCATCATTTTACCCTCATTGTTTAAATTTGTAGCTCCATAACCTTACATTAGTAACCATTTTCATAATCATATGGGCTTATCATTTTTATTTTCCAAGTCATTAATTTTAAGTATTTTAAGAGAATTTATGTTTATATATTAGGAAATTAACATGATTTCATATATATCTAAAAGTGTTATGATTTTTATGACATTGTAGGCCTAATTGAATATTCTAGAAGGGTCATAATTGGCCACCTAACTACAAATTCGAATTTCAAATTCCAACCCATGAGGATTTGTAGAATATTTGAGGAAGTTGTGGATCATTAACTTAATCACATTCAAAGGAGAAGAATCATGGATGTTTCGATATGTGTACTTATAAAAACTATGAGAGGATTTGTATCTTGTATTTTTAGATGATTGATTGTCACCACAAGAGATAAATGTGGATTTAGGAGAGATTTGAAGGATCTGTATTTATTGATCATTTGTCCTTAATTTTTGTATAAATAGGGGTGCATCCTTAAAAGGATCCCATCTATTTAATAATGCCATTCACCTATTCATTCATTCATCTAATCAATAAAGCAATCAACCATTCTCCAACATATAATTGCTTTGATCTCCAGGATGTGATAATTTTTTGGTGTGCTTGTTGAGGAATGGAGGGCCTCCATCAACCACACCTTTCACATCTTTGTACATATTGGTAACATTTTGAAATTATTTTATTTCATTTACTTTCAACAGTTTTTATTTCATTTCAGCAGGTGTGACTTTCTTTCCAGCAAGTGTGATTTCAATTCTAAAAGTGTGATTTTGAATTATGCAAGTCTGATTTCAATTTATTTATTTTTCTTTGGATTGGATTGTATCAAACTGATTTAATTTCTTAGTTTCAATTGCATTAGATTAATATATTCTGATAAATAATCACCAAGTACATATAGTACACATATACCTCATCAGTTCACGAACCTCGATGTTATCACCAACTGGGACTAATTGGGTTGTTAAACAGTCAAATTGATGTAAATATTTCAAACCACTTGGGGTTAGAAGTTAACCCTTCCAAACATAGAGGGTTCTCTTAAGACAAAGGTAATATATTCAAGAAACAGGTTTACAATGAAGATGGCTAACTCTTATATGTTTTTAAATGATTTTTGCATGTGGAAGATGAGTGAGGGCTACCAATGGGCATGGAGTCAGCATAGAAATTAAATTACAAATTAGTATTATTCATGGAAATTAAGGCACATGAGATTTTACAATAAATCTGACAACTAACATAATACATAAAGGAAGTTGGAGCATAAGATTTTATGAATTCCAATTAATCATGTGTTGTGAAACCAGCTCCAAAAAGAGAAGAAAAGAGATATCAATGCCTTAGAAATAATCCACTTTGAGGTGGAAACCTCCAATACATTACATGAATGAACAATTATTGGATGATACAAATGATAAAACCTCCTTTCTATATATAGGAGTCCATGGGGCCACAACGTAATCCTAGTGAGGCCATAATATAATCCTATCCGGCCTAAAAATAATAATGTAAGGGCACAATAATAAAAATATGGGGGTTACAGGGGTACAACAATAACAATAAGGGGGGCTACATTAACATAATAAGGGACTACACTATTAATATAGGGACTTAACATGCCCCTCTCCTTCAAACAAGTGTTGTCCTCGACACTCGATTATTTCTTGATGCTTCTGTATAAAATTCTCATCCTCCCATGTGGAATCTTCTACAGGAATGTTCTTCCACTTGCTGAGATACTCTGAAATTGATCGTACTTGTCGATTTCTTGTTTCTGTGACTGCTTCATAACTTCTTTCGATGTGATGTTGATCTTCCTGTTGTTTCATTAGATTCTGCACCAAAGTTAGGTTATCCTTTGAGAGTTGGAGAACTTGTTGATGCTCGATGTGATCTTCCACTAATTTATCATCCATACTAGCTATTATTCGATCCTTCAAACCATCCAACTTAGCCTCCATTTCGGATTTTAAACCATCTATGTCATATTCAGTTGCTCTTCGTAAGATCCAAATTTGTTGCACTTGGTACCGTAATTTTGATATCTCATACCGTAATTCTTCCTCTTCATGCATCATAGTATATATTTTTTAGGGCTTAATGGGTATGGAATTATTTTTTAAGGCATTATAGAACCCAATACTAATAAAAATTCTAAAATATTCCCTTGGAAACACTTCAAACTTCTTTTTCAAACAAACATTATGCAATTTTAAAAACCAAATACACACCTTTTTCTTGCTTTTGAGGAGCTCTATATTGAAACCGAATTATATCTGTGATTTCAAATCTTCAATATCTGAAATTTGGCAATGAGGTATCCCTTTGAATTCTCTTTCAAATGCCATAGGTCTAACTTGATTTGGATTCTTGATGACAAAGTTGTGCCCAATCTCCTATGATGACCTAATTATAGATTGGTTCAGTAGAGTGAACTTGTACGACTTACCACGTGTCACTGTTTCCTCCTTCAGCTCTAAAATTGATAGACAGGAAACTAAATTCCATGTACTTGCAGCCACTTTTTACAGAATTCAAATCGGATGCTCAAAGAGAGAGTTATGAATATTTTCCCACAATCACCTCTTTGAGATGAAATTCGGGAGCCTGCAAAATACCTAACTTCCATAGACCATATCTCCAAAAATATTGTGAACCAAGCTTTGAAATTTTGTGACAATTTTTCTCAGGATTTCGGTTTCGTGTTCGAAAAAAATTTTCTTCTGAACCTTCGCAAAAAAATAGTTATAGAAAAAATTCCTCGATGACCTTTTTAAGTGAAATTCAGGAGCCTACAAAAATCCCTAACTTCCATAGATCATATCTCCAAAAATATTGTGAACCAAGCTCTGAAATTTTGTGACGATTCCTCACAATTTCAGCTTTGCACTCTAAAAATTTCAGCTTTTGAACCTTCATAGAAAAAAAATTATAGCAAAAATTCTACGATGACTTGTTTGGAGCAGCGAAACCCTAGAATCCAAAGCTCTGATACCAAATGTTGTGAAACCAGCTCCAAAAAGAGAAGAAAAGAGATATCAATGCCTTATAAATAAGCCAATTCAAGGGGGAAACCTCCAATATATTACATGAATGAAAAATTCTTGGATGATACAAATGACAAAACCTCCTTTTGATATATAGGAGTCCATGGGGCCACAATGTAATCCTAGCCGACCTAACAATAATAATGTAAGGGCACAATAATAAAAATATGAGGGTTACAGGGGTACAACAATAACAATAAGGGGGTCTACACTAACATAATAAGGGACTACATTATTAATATAGGGACTTAACATCATGTATAAGCAAGCTAAATCAATACTCAAAAGATAAATGGACACAAACACATAGAATCTCAATATGAATCTCACATATGAACAAACACTTTTGCAATTATGTATTAACTGAGTGAAATAAAATTACATAGTAGCCTAGTCATTTACATCCATTCCCCCCTCTAATTCTAAAAACCTATCATTTATAGAGTGAGATATATTTTACATAGGTCTGCCACGTAAGCTAGACTCTCGAACCTAATCTAGAGATATAATCCAAAAAGGATTCCATTACATTGAGAAAAAATAGATATATTTTATTTGAGGGAGTTTGTAGTCAAAAAGGACTCTATAACTATTAACTACATCAAAAAAAAAAAATTAATAACCCATGCTAATTATGGCTACCAGATCAAACAACCATGTTTAGGTGGAAAACTATCATAATGCATTTCAGGTCTTGATATGCTGAATTTGATGATGAGTTGTCCATTGTTGAGGTGGAAAAAGTGATGGGTTGTCAACCATGTCAATCATGTGAAGTGTATTGTTGATTTCTCTTTATCAACAGATGTCCCTATGACATTTCATCATCCCTTTTGATGACTTGTCTCCTTCCTTAAATGCATTGAATGCCTAAAAAAGAATGAAAATTTAGAATGTTGGAAAAATAGAGCACTTAGGCAGTTTCGTAGTGTAATTTTTGTAGTATCTTTGCAACAACACCTTCCGCAACTTTTTTTACTCTTTTGCCTGTGGGAGGATCTTCATTGGGTTTGATAAGGTAAATGCATGCTTCTAGTTACCCCTGATATGATATTTTTTATGGATTTTTGCCTTAAATAATTCTATAGCGAGTTCGTAGAGAAAAATTAGCCTCAAGCGTGAAGCTCGCTACGAAATTGCCTAGTTTCATAAAATTTTGCAATTTTTTCTTCCTAACCCCAAAAAAATATTTTCAGCCCTATATATGCCTTGATATGATATCTTAAGACAAAAATTAGTCAAAAATGTGTGACTTACCATCCTTCATGGAGCAGAAGGCTCATCCTCCATCATAATCATCTTTAGAACTTTTTTCTTCAACTCTGCTTGCACCATCTCCATTTTTATTTCTAATTCTATGACCTGGCTTTGCAAATTCCTTCATAACTAACAATTTTATCAAACCATGGTGAAAAATGGAAGTGTCACTACTTTCAGGTTTAGCTTGAACCTTATCATCCATTTTGCCTAAACTCCTAAACAAAAAAATGGTAAATCCAATGGTTGTTTACCTGTGAAGTGAAGCAGAAATCTGAAGTGGTATTGATAGATCATGTGAAATCTACCTTTACAAGTGAAGTATTTTTGAATCACCATCAGCAGTTTTGAATAATTGTCCTTGAGGAAATTCCTAGAGATGCCTGAGCTCGTGTCTATGCATATGTGCTTCTCCTTCAAAAACTCATCATAGTTTTTCAGCTTGAACCTTATTCCTTTAAGCCAATCCTCTCCAAACATTGGGATCTTAGTTGCTTGTTCAATTACATCAGGAGACACAGCAAAATTGAGGATGCCCACTTTCGAACCTGTACCAATGAAATTTATAGCAAATTATTTAGACACCTGTGTATGATACCCTTGTCGTTTCTATCAGAAACACATGCAACCTGCATTGGAAAAATATTGTGAGAAGTCGGGGTCTTCTTCAATTAGCCTCATATCCATGGGCTCATATCTGACCACAGTGCCACCCTCATTTGGCTTTTTATGTGAGGCCATACTTTCAAGCACAGTGTTGATAAAATCCTTCTTTGACACTTGCAGAATTCTTTTGAGATAGCAATAAACTCCCTTTAAAAAGGTAGCACTTAGCGTAAGACAGCTATAGAAAGAATTCAAGACTCTAGATTGCTGTAAAAAGTGTTCAAACAACTTACAAGGATGAAGGTGAGGTGTTGATTTTTGAATTAGAAATCGGACTAAATTAGCAAAGAGGAAATAAATGGGAAAAATAAAATGATGTGAGGAGTAATGATAACCACGCATGCATATGACATATGATGACAAATAATAGAAGGGACCATGATGACCAAGTGTTCACTGACTAATGAAATCATGACCAAAAATGGTATTTCTAACCGTTAGAAAAAAATGAATTTCGTAGCATTTCCAGTACTCGGGAGGGAAAATTCACCATGGAATTGTCAGGCACTTCCGTAGTGAAATCATATTGTTTTACACTGACTACACTGCCGAATTCTGAAATAATTCCTTTCACAGAGTGACCCTATATTACCCATGCAATCATATTTTTCGAATTTACCTTGACATGACCTTTATTGCATGACTAATGACTATTAAAATTTCTTAAACTATGTACAAATTTTTGAAAATTAATGAACTTCATGACCTTGTTTTCATCCAAATGACCCAACCTAAGTTACCTAAGAACAACCTAATGGTTATCATGTATAAAAGTGGCTCCAATGGGGATGTTTCGCCCCTGTGGCGCAGCAAAGAACCAGCAGCTCCAGTGCCTTGTTGAAAATCGAAAATTACAACTTTGATGATGTACTCTCCAAGTCTTTATGGCCTTCACCTCGGGCTCAAATTTGTTGAAGAGATCATCCACACCTACAAATTTGAACTGTTTGCAACCAAACCAAACTGCAATCCAAGATGAAAACTAAATTTGTACATTTTGAAAATATGCTCATAATAATTGATCTTATTCACACACACACCTACCTACCATATACTGTTGAGAAGCTACTGAATCAAATGACACAAAAATTCCAGTGAAGCCAGTAAAGTAGTTGTTGGTATAAAAGGAATTCTTGACTATGCACCAACAAAATTGAAGTTGGAAAGTATAATGGCAATTGACAGTGGATCTGTTTCTCACAGTGAAGACATGGCTGAAAAATCAAACTGAAAAAACTCTCCATATAGTCTGCTACATGATCAATAAAGATATGATCATTTTTATGAATATTTTAAAAATATTGAGCAAATAAATTCTCATAGCTAAACACTTCACACTTATTTTCCATGTCATCATATATTTTCAATTTTGTGTCATCGGATCTACTTTAAAAAAAAAAAAAAAATTCTCCATCTTGAAGTGAAAAGACAATACCTCATATGCCTGTTTTGTCTGGAAAAAAAATTTCAACAAGTTGCATATGATCTTGAAAATGATAAGATTGAATTTGAGCTTCAACATATTCAATAACTTTTTCAAGCCCATGACCCAATTCACCTAAAAATCTGATCTTATTTTCAAGATTTCCTTTATATGACTTTAAATAAAAAGACATTGATGAAGAAAAGTTCTCCCCAACTTCTACATCAGGGCACATATCGTTCCATCCTGTGAACTCCTGAATGGAAAGAGAGCATGCCACAAACTTTGTCTTCTTCATCCATGTTTCCAAGAAAATAAGCCAGGAAGCTGAAAATGATTTAATAGATCTAACATGTAACCTTTCCACCTAGCTTTTACACTTTCCTTCAAATGAATCATATAAAATCCTAATGAATACATCTTCTTTTTTTACTCTAAGGAGCTCAGTAAAGCCATGAAACTTTGATACATGCTCTAAATTCAAGCTTAAAACTTCTCCATCAAATATAGGGCCAATACTTAAAAGATATGCATCTCTCAACAAAAGATTTGGAAATCCATAAATTTTTGAAAAGTCGACAAATTCATACCTTGAATAAATTGTAGTTGCATCTAAGTCTCTCATTTCCCAGCAGTGTTACCATGAAGTTATGAATTTCTAAATTCTTCAAGAATGGATTCGCCAAGGTATAAGTACAGCCTTCGAATTGTCTAATATCCTGCTACCTTCAAGAGCTCAGTTCCTTTGACAAGAATCACCCAGGATGATATGAATTTTAGACTCTCGGCAGACGCACCAAAAAAAATTTCACCAAACTAGAACTAATATGGTTGTACAATAGTCAATTTGATGTAACTATTTCAAACCACTAGGGGTTAGAAGTTAACCCTTACAACCAAAGAGGGATATCTTAAGAAAAAGGTAATATATTCAAGAAACAAACTTATAATGAAGATGGAAAACTCTTATTATTTTTTAGATGCTTTTCGCAGGTGTAATATGAGTGAGGGATACCATTGGGCATGGATTCTACATGGAAATTCAATTACAAATTAGTATTATTCATGGAAACTAAGGCATGTGATCTTTTACAATAACTCTGACAGCTAACATAATACATAAAGGAAGTTGGAGCATAAGATTTTATGAATTCTAAGTCATCATGTATAAGCAAGCTTAATAAATTTTCAAAATATAAATGGACACAAACACATAAAATCTCAATATGGATCTTAGGTCTAAACAAACACTTCTGCAACTATGTATTAACTGAGTGAAAGAAAATTACATAGTAGGCCACTTACTTCCATCCCCCCCTCTAATTCTAAAAACCTCTCATTTATAGAGTGAGATATATTTACATAGGCCTACCACCTGGGCTAGAGTCTTGAACCTAATCCAAAGATCTAATCCAAAAAGGATTCCATTACATTGAGAAAAAATAGAGATATTTTGTTTGAGGGAGTTTGTAGTAAAAAAGGACTATATAACTATTAACTACATCAACAAAAAAATTTTAATAACCCATGCTAATGATGGCTACTGAAACAAACAACCATGTTTAGGTGGTAAACTATCATACTCGATTTCAGGTCTTGATATACCGAATTTGATGATGAGTTGTCCATTGGTGTGGTGGAAAAAGTGTTGTGTTGTCAGCCATGTCAATCCTCTGAAATGTATTGTTGAGTTGTATTTATCAGAAAATGTCCCAATTAAATTTCATAATCCATTTTTATGACTCATCTACTTCCTTAAATGCATTGAATGCCTCAAAACAACCGAAAATTTAGAAACCTGGAAAAACAGAGCATTTAGGAAGTTTCATAGCGTAATTTTCGTAGCATCTTTGTAACACCGCCTTTCGCAACTTTTTTTACTCTTATGCCTATGGGAGGATATTCATTGGGTTTGATAAGGTAAATACATGCCTCCACTTACCCTTTATATGATATTTGTTAGGTATTTTTTCCTTAAAAAATTCTACATCAAGTTCGTAGCGAAAAACTCAGCCTCAAGCCTAGAGCTCGCTACGGAATTTCCTAGTTTCACAAAATTTTGCAATTTTTTCTTCCTAACCCCAAAAACATATTTTAAACCCTGTATATGACTTGATATGATATCTTAAGGCAAAAAATATTCAAAAATGTGTGACTTATCATCCTTCATGGAGCAGCAAGCTCATCCTCCATCACAATCATCTTTAGACATTTTTTCTTCAACTCTACTTGCACCATCTCCATTTGTATTTCCAATTCTCTGACCTCGCTTTGCAACTTCCTTCATAACTAACAATTTTATCAAACCATGGTTGAAAATGGAAGTATCACTACTTTCAGGTTTATATTGAACCTTATCAGACATTTTTCCTAAACTCCTAAACAGAAAAAATGGTAAATCCAGTGGTTTTTTACCTATGAATTGAAGCAACAATATGAAGTGGTATTGATAGATCATGTGAAATATACCTTCATAAGTGAAGTATTTATGAATCACCATCAGAATTTTTGAATAATTTTTCTTGAGGCAAGACCCGGAGATGCCTGAGCTCATGTCTATGCCTATGTGCTCCTCCTTCAAAAACTCATCACGGTTTTGCAGCTTGAACCTTATTTGTTGGGGCCCTTTGTTACACAGTAATTTGTCACCGTCCATGCAATCCCCTGTCCTGCACATTGGAGGGCTAATTCCATGACCTGTGAGCAGTGACATGACCTGAAACCACTTTCATGGCATCCCCCTTGACAAGGACAATCATTCCCTTGAAGACAATTTCCTATGAAAATCCCTAAAAATAGCCCTTTTGGCCTTGGCGCGACTAGCCAGTTCAGCCCTCGCGCCAATGGGGGAAATCCACCAAAGAGGGCCCACCAACTGGTGCTCTGTCCCAATGTATCACTTGCGCCAGGCTTAATAAGGATTGTTTTGTAAAAATAAATGGTGGAATTTTGATTCCAACCAACTCCTGAACGAGTCTCTAAAATGAGTTGGGAGGTTTGGCTTCGAATCTCCATGTAGGGGAAGTAGTTTTCCACCTATCATGGAAGCTTCCTTGAGGATAGGGCCAATCCCACCATTTTAAGGGATCTCAACTCCCCTTCCACCATCTATATAAGCTTGTCATTTTCCCTTTGCAAGCTAGCCTGAATAGATTTGAATCAATAGTAAGGATATTATCGTCAGACAGCCGAAGAGAGAGAGACTTGTCCTGTTCTCGACGAGCTTTACCGAGACGTACTCCTCTGTTGACCTGCCAAAGGAAGATCCAGCGTGAGAGCTCAAGTTGTATATTTTTTTGTTCTGATTAATAATAAATGACTTCGATTATGGTTCCATTCATATGTTTATGTTTTATGTTATGAGTTGTATCTTCTCTGACTGATACATAATTGCATATATTAGGTTTTACGCTTATGTGTTCGTTGTTTCTTCTTGTATGTGCAGGTGTTCGATCGTGTCGAGCGCAAGAATCTTGATCTGCCATAGCAAAGGATGGAAGCACCATCTTCTCCACAAACAATAGCAGCGTAGGACTTAAGGTAGGCCTCTTGTCGCATCTTGGTCTTTTGCAATTAGGAACTTGCATCTCAGCGTGACACGGTTGTTTCTAGACCCGATCTGGGCTAGTAGGGATCACCTCTATCCGCAGAGGGGATTTACCTCTCCAAAAAACTAGCAACTCCATTGGGGAGAATTTAATTGGAGTTTGTCTTGTCTTTTTCGTTGATTTTAGTCTTTGCCTGCTTGATCAGCTCTTTTGGTTTGCTCTTTTCCAATGTTAAACATTTGTTTAGCCTCACCATCCCTGATTGCTCTTTTTCATTTTTTGCATTGGTAAACTCGACTGGCGTGGTTTTTTCCCTGACAGTCGCGCCAGCTGGCGCATGTTTCCAGTTTATCCCCCGCGCCAATCCTGTTCTGGCGCTAGTTGCTACCTGACAATCACGCCAATCCTGTGAGGTGCTAGGGTTTACTTCTTTTTTAGCTTTCTGTGCTTGGTCTGTGGTTTTGGTGTCATTTTTTGGACTTCCTAAGTGTTTTGGAGCCTTGTTTGACTGAGTGTGACCTTCATCCTCCGGTTGTTTGCCCTTTACTATCGGTTTTACATTCTAACCCTAGGGCATCTAGGTGTTATAGTGTGTCAATCCTCTCGTGGGAGTTTTTGGTCCTCGTTTGATCAGTCAATTTCATTATTGCTTCTCTACATTCGTTTGGTGGTTTTCCATCGTTTTGTTGTGTTATTTGAGTGATTGGATTCTTCTTCATTCGAATTCCTCTTGGCCTCGTTTTGGTCCTAGATTACACGGTTCATTTGAGTCTTTGGGATTCCTCTTTGTTTTGAGGGACTTCTTTGTCAATTTGAGGTCTGATTGTGTGTTTGGCATTGAGTGAAACTTGCTCGTCTTTTCTATTTTGCTATCTCTTCTCAAATTTTTATTTTCATTAGTTTTCATTTTGTTTAGTGCACTTTGCTCTTAAACATTGAAAATACAAAAAAAAAATCTCTTTTTCTTTTGATTAGTTAATGTAATTAAATATTTTTTTTGTTATTAGTGATTTGTAACTCTGAAAGAAAAGCTTTTAGTTTTCGTTAGCGTGCATTAGAGACACCAGTGGTTGTTTTGTGATCATTTTGTTATTGTGTGAAAGCTCTCAACCTTCCCATAGTTAGTTATTCATCGAACAAAATGATACATTGTGGCATGTAGTGTGAATTTAGGGGATTTTGAGACATAACATTCGGTAGGGCCTGGAAATTGAAACATAATTGAAGATCAACACTAAAATTTATTCAATTTACCTTAAGGCAGCATTGAAACATTAACAAAATATTTAGAGCTCTAGGCTAGTGACGTGTTCCGGCGTCGTTAAACCTAGTAGTTGTCGTTCGCCTCTTGGCTTTAGACAACGCTAGTACGGACTTGTGCTCCCAGTACCGTCACGTATATAAAGGGAGACCCCACTAGGTTCCTATCCTTTATCCGTAGGAAGCTGAGTCTGTCATCTTATACCCGTGATACACCAAACACAGCATTTGGGGAGATTTCCTGCACGTACGTCAAGTCCTTGGTTGATTTCTCTTTTATTTTGAAACCAAGGTGTATATTGCAGTTCACGGATATCTGGTACACCCTTTGCCTAGATTACCAGAGTAGTCATTTTGATATTTTCTGACTCTTTAAATTTGAAAGGATCATCAAGCGCTTGTCCTTTCATGCTTGTTTCAAAATTGAAAGAGATAGAGTCACCTTTCATCCATTTCTCAACTCTTAAAACATGAAACAGTGAAATTTCTAAGTTTCGATGTAGTAAAATAAATCACCTGCGATCACACGCCATTTTAGATTTTTCTTGTCAATCGTTTGATTGTGTGCTTTGGTTTTCTAGCCCGTGTGTTTTTGTTTTATCTCTTCCTCTTGTCGTTACTATCATCAGAGGTCTCTCATTCCTCTGCTGAACCTCAGCAGCCCATTGTCTCCAAGTTTCCCGACGAGGGACCGGTTCTATCTAAGCTTCCCTTTGGAGGACCAATTGAGTTCAATTTTCCCTTATCCAACTCTTGGTTTGGATTTGGAGTAGGGGAATATTTCCCTCCTCTTACATCAGCTTCGCCTTTTCTAGCTGTTGTTATTCCTCCTACTCCTCGCCGTCTTCTTGAAGATCTAGCAGCAGGCTCAAATATGGGCTCATCCAATCCTTCTCCTAGTGAGGAAATCCCCACGTCTGGTGAAGATTACCAGTTGTTCCCAGAAAACAAGCCCAATTTATCTATCATGTCTTCGCCTAGTCCTTCACTTCCAGCAGGGTATATATCTTTGAGTTAGATTATGACCATTGTCACCTCTATGGGAGTATCAACTCCTTCTACAAGGTTGATTATTCCTTTGTTGGGGATGTCTCCAAGGACACCCCTCATGTCATCTCCTCAGGTCACATCAGTACCTATCAGGCCCATTGTCTGTGTGGCTGCATCTACACCTGTTGTTACTACTCAGTCTGTAAGGACTGCGTCACTTCCCGAAGACGTCTACATAGCATCTACCATTCTGGAGAACATTTCTCCTAAGGAGTATCGGTTGTCCCTACAGTAATCGAACTCTGAGGTTGGTTAATCCTCCAAAGATCCCAAGCGTCCTTATTTTTCACATTATGCACAGGATGGTACACCCGTCTATATTTTTCCATATCAATACGATGAGCAGGGGAACCCTCTATGTTTTCCTGCTCCAAAGGCTTATCAATATGTTCAAGGTTTTCTGTCTAACCAGGATGGACAACCTTCCAACCCGCAAGGACAACCCTTCCAAGGCCAACCTTCGGGCCAGCCTGGTTATCTTTATGACCCACAAGAACAACCCTTACAGGGCCAACCTTGTGGCCAGCAGGGGTTGTTGTACTGTCCGCAAGGACAGCTCTACAACCCTCAAGATCAACCTATCCAGCCTCACCCTGTGGTCCAATCGGGGCAACCTCAAGGACCCACAGGTCAACCGGGGCCATTGTACGGTCCTGGGGGGGAAATCCAACCCTCTCAACCTACGGTGCAACCTCTGCAACCTCAGTTTCCTATTGGTCCAAATGTTGCACAACAAAGGCCCTCTTATGGTCCTGTTGCAAGTCAAACTGGTTATGAGGCATAGCCTAGCCCTATTCCACCACCGGGCCAACCGGCTCATCCAGGGAAGCCTGGTGTCCCTCATCAGCCAGGTCAACCTGTTCAACCAGTGCAACCTGTTCACCCAGGCCAACCTATTCAACCAGGCCAGCCCGTTCAGCCAGGTTAACCTGTCCAACCAGGCCAACCTGCACATCCTGTCAACCCTGCTCAACAGCCGATTTACTCTATGCCACAGCAGAATCCCCCTGTGTGCCCCACTTATCAACAACCCACTCAACCCCAAGGCGGTTATTATCTTCAAGGTCAATCTCGACCGATTTACAACCCGCCCCAAGGGTCTAATTATTATCTTCAACAACCAGTCTATACCTATACTCAGTAATCAAATCCGCATACTACTCAAATGGGGCTGACATATAATCAAGTTCCATACCCCGGTTATCAACCCCCATACACTGGTTATCAGCAATCGTATCAGACTAGTTATATGGCCTATACCCCCTATGGTTAGAATCCTCCGGGACAGAACCAATGGGGGCAAGGATATGCTCAACCAGGGTGGAGTATAGGTAAAGGTCCTTATCGAGGGCCTGGTATGCATTTCAATCCACAGTTGCCGTTCTTGGCCACCGGACGTTTCTAAATTAACCAATGATCTGATTCTTCACAATCCTTATTGGCCTTCGGTTCCAACCAAGGTACCCGGTGACTGTCCTAAGTTTTAAGGTAAAGCTAGAGAGGACCCCCAATCTCATGTAATGACCTACCATCTGTGGTGTTTGTCCAACTCTTGGGTGGATGATTCAATTCGTCTACGTCTCTTCCAGCGCACTCTTACCGGTGTTGTTGTTAACTGGTATATAGAATTACCTCATGGCATCTTTCAAGACTTCACTACGTTAGCTATGGCTTTTCTGACTCATTTCCAGTTACCGGTTCGATATGAAGCCGAGACGCATCTCCTGACTTCTTTGAATCAGGATAAAGCCACCCACATATCTGATCATATTCATGAGTGGTGATGTCATCGTAGATTGATCAAGTTTTATATACCTGATCAGCTACTAACTCATTGTTTCACCACCTCCTTCGTTAACAAGATTGCTCAAGATATTGCTATGGGGGCATGTGTGACTGAAGAACAAGCCATCGCACGTGCCCAGTACCTTGATCTGGTGTACTCTCAGTCTGGCACGCTTTATGATATTTTGACTGATGCTCTGCGGCCAGGGACCTATAAAGCACCACCTACCCCAGCAGTGGATGGTGTTATTGGTTCTGTTTCTCAAAATTCTCAGAAATCCTCTAATGGGAAGTAGAAGTCCAATTCTTCCAATAATTCTACTCTTCCCACGCCTCCAAATTCTGGTAATACTGCGGAGGTCAAAGCCGTTCAGGCTAATCCTACAGAAAAGGCCTCCAAAGGAAAGAAGAAGGGCAAAGGAAAATTCAAACTCGATGCCCCTAAACCAGAGTCTTCTAAAACTCGTACTGATGACAGTTCCCAACGTAAACTGAAGTACCCCTGCCTTATCTGTGAAGGAGACCATTATACCAAATATTTTCTCCGACGATCTGAAGTTAGTCAACTTCTGAAAGACTCTAAAGGGACTCTGGCAGTTCTCAAAGAACCGTTCCCATCTCAGCAGACCCAGATGGTTGATCAGCCTTCACCATCTATACCATTTGGGTCCCAGGTCTTTATTATGAATGGTGTTGCACTTGTCTCAATTTCTACACGTTCGAAGGATTATGCTGGATCACACCAGGCAGCTGGGAAGGAAGTCGTGGATGGCCCACCTCCCCCACCTGTCTCTAGTCCTTTAGAAATTGACAAACCCAACGATGAACCTGTTATGAGGCCACCTTCTAAAGGTGTTTTGCAAAAATATTCCTACAATCCAAACACCCGTGCCGCTCAGCACTACAGTATTGTTGAGGATTTGGGACAGGCGCCTTCTGCAATGTCTGCATTGGAAGTGCTTCAAAGTTTCCCATCACAACGGAAAGCTCTGTTGTCTGCAATCGGTGGAATTGATCCCGCTGATTCTAATCTTCTCACCTTCGACCTAGAAAATTTTGTCCCCCAACTTCCACATCAAATCACTCTTGTTATCCAAGTCGGGATCAATGGCCTCAATATCCATAGGGTTGTTGTGGATGAAGGTGCTTCCACCTGTCTTATGTCATCCGCCTGCTGGAAGGCCATTGGCTCTCCAGCTCTTACATCATCTCCCAATGCCTAAGAGGCATTCGATGGTCGGGAATCAAAACCCCTGGGTTTTCTCGAGAGTTTACCAATGACGTTACAAGGGAAGACGGTCAACGTAGAAGTAGAAGTGGTTGATGCCAAGCTTAACTACAATCTTCTTCTTGGCCACAGTTGGACCCACGCCATGCTATGCGTTCCATCCACCCTCTTTCGGCTTCTCAAGTTCCCTCATGAGAGCAAAATCATCACTATGGATCATTTGTCTTTCTTCACCTCATCCTTTGAGAACAACATTCCTTACATGGATCAGATCCCCAATCCCCCCGACAATGTAGGACCCAGTCTCTTCAAGGACCCTGTCCTCATGGGTATTTTTCCCGCACCACCACCGCACACCATTCAAGTTAATATGGTCTCTAGGTCTGACGACCCTTGGATCATCCCTTCACCTGACCAGGTGACCTCTTTTGGAGAATCGATGCCGTTAACTCCAGTTGAATTTAATTATTGTGAAATCATTGTTGCATCTGATCCTCCTCCTGAACATGCTCCTTCGAGCATGGCTCTAGATAGATATTCTCAATCCCCTTGGCTCGACGATGCAGATTCTCCTGACCCTTTAAGAGAATTTTTCCCTTTCGATGAAGCTATTTTTGAAACCATGTCTCTTGAAGATCTACCGTGGAGCGATGGACATCATCGTTCCTCGTTCATGCCTGACCTGGGGGCAATGTCTGATTGTCTAGAGCGCTCCACATCTCAGGTTCCCACTTCACCTCTTCAAACACCGATATTGACTCATGAGATCCTTTCGAAGGGAAACCTGAGTAATATCACTCAAACCATGCCGATCGACATCTCCGTCAAATTGGGGGTAGTCGATAATATTCATGTGGGAGTGACTTGTTCTCACGAAGAGATACAAGTTTATACGAATATTTTTCGCGAATTCAGAGATGTTTTTGCGTGGTCCTATGAAGTGATGCCTGGGATTGATCCCAGCATAGTCGTCCACGAGATTCCTACCTATCCAGGTGCGAAACCCGTGCATCAATGCCTACGCCCAGTGCATCCCCGAAAATCCGCAGCTATAAAGGAAAAAGTTGAAAAACTTCTTAACGTCGGCTTTATCTATCCAATTCCCCTCACAGAATGGGTCTCAAATATTGTCCCCGTAGATAAGAAGCAGGGAACTATACGGGTCTATGTTGATTACCGAGACATCAATCGGGCCTGTCCTAAGGAAAATTACCCCACTCCCTTTATAGATCAAATCATTGATGAATGCGCGGGGAGTGAGATTTATTCCCTTATGGATAGCTTCTCTGGGTACAATCAAATCAATATTTTACCCGTTGATCAACACAAGACTGCCTTTATCTGTCCATGGGGTACTTTCGCTTACAAAAAGCTCCCGTTCGGTTTAAAAAACACTGGGGCCACCTTCCAACGTGCCATTTCCTATGATTTCCACGACATACGTCATATTGTTCAGCCATATCTGGATGATTTTTCGGCCCATTCAGCGCGGCGTGAGGACCACCCCGAACACCTCTGCCAAATTTTCCGATGTTGCAGACGCTACAATATCAGGCTTAATCCTCATAATTGTGCCTTCTGCGTGGATTCTGGCCGTCTTTTAGGATTCATCATCCCCAAAGACGGAATTCACCTTGACCCTCTCAAGGTCAAGGCCATCATTAACCTCCCATCCCCTTCCTCGTTACATCAACTACAGAGTCTGCAGGGGAAAGCTAACTTCTTACGACGCTTCATTCTAAATTATGCAGAAGTGGCCAACGGCTTTACACGCCTTTTGAAGAAGGATGTTCCCTTCCATTGGGACGATATTTCCCAGCAATATTTTTATATTCTTAAAATGTTGCTCATCAACGCTCCGCTGATACATCCTCCCAACTATCATCGCGATTTCACCCTTTATTTGGCCGTTGTGTTTAGCACGATAGCTATGGTTTTAGTACAGGATGCCAACGATGGAAATGAACCTATAGTCTAATATCTATCTCAAAATATCCTCGACACAGAAACATGCTATGCTCATGTCGAGAAGTTGGTGCTCGCTGTGATTCAGGCCATTAAGAGATTCCACCATTACATCCTGTTGCGTACCGTAACTATGCTTTCTGATTGCAACCCCATGACGTATATCTTGCCTCGATAATTGCTGGGGGGGAAGTAATCCAAGTGGATTGTAATCATTCAGGAGTTCGATTTAGAGTTCACCACTACTAAGTCGACGAAATCATTATTTTTTTTTTATCTTATCTGCTCTCTCCCGATAAACTCCGTTCCGTCCCAATCCGAGGATCATATCCCAAATGAAACACTCTTTCTTATTAGCACTCGTGACCCATGGTACCTTGACATTATCTTGTATCTTCAAACATCCATATTCCAGTATGAATTGAAAAAAGATGCTCGACGATGGATTCGACGTCAATCTCAACCATACCGCATTGTAGGAGATACCTTGTACCATGTCGGAGTTGATTCTGTGCTCCGCCGATGCTTGACCCTGGAAGAGGCTGAAAGAGTCTTGAATGACTGTCACAGTGGCGCTTTGTGGCGATCACATGTCTGGATATTCCACCGCCCAAAAGATTCTGCGTGCAGGTTACTTCTGGCCGTCTATATTCAAATATTGTATTGTTGCAGTCCGAAAATGTCATGCGTGCCAGGTCTTTCAGCGCAAGATGTGTGCGCCACCCTTACCCTTGCATCCTTTCATTACTGTAGGCCCTTTCACTAAATGGGGCGTAGATTTTATGACATGTAACGCTCACTCGGCCGGGGGGCATGATTATATAATCGTTGACGTAGACTACTTCACTAAGTGGGCCGAAGATAGCTGCCCAATTCCTTTTCAACCATGTTATTACGCGTTTCGGAGTCTCTCAATCCATTTTCACCGATCATGGCACCCATTTTTGGGATTACATGATGGCTGAGTTGACGTCAAAGTTGGGCTTACGCCATGATAGCTCAACGCCATACTACCCCCAAGAAAATGGCCAGGTTGAGGCTATGAACAAGGTTTTGGTCACAATGCTTCAACGAACGATTGGTATCCACAAATCCAACTGGCATCTCCAATTTTTTTCAGCTCTCTAGGCTTATCTAACGTCTGTAAAGAACGCAACCGGATTCACACCTTTCCAATTGGTGTATGGTTTGGAAGCAACTCTCCCGGTTGAATGCGAAATTCCTTCCCTGAAGTTGGTTGTGGAACTATTGCCTGACCCTTCTCCAGAGGAATAACGTCTCGTGTATTCGGAACGACTAGATGAAACCCGCTGCTTAGCTACCTTAGTTATTGAGATTTGCCTTAGTTATTGAGGCACAAAAAAAGCGGATCAAATCCCACTTCGATCAATCGGTTTCTCCACATTCTTTCATTAAAGAGGACCTCGTCCTCCTATATGACCAAGCACACGATAAACTTGGAGCGGGAAAAATTCAGCCCATGTGGCATGGGCCCTATATATTTAAACTAGTATTAAAAAATGGGGCCTATGAGCTTATCGACTACGAAGGAGTTCCTCTGGCACAGCCTAGGAATGGGTTGTACCTCAAAAAGTACTACACTTGAGTTATTCTCGTGTGGTGTGTGTGTACATAAGTGAGTGTTGTCACTTTTGTGCATGTGTGGTGTGGTGTGCTTTGTAAGCGTCTTTCTGCTGATTGGGTCTTCCTGATTGTGCAGATGCCTATTACTCCTTTTGTCGGTTTCATGGATGGTGCCTCCCACAGTACCAGGAATCTGTCTTTGGCATCCTGGTTAATCTACAATCCTACTGGTGAGTTGGTTAATTTGCAAGGTGTTTGTCTAGGGCCTACCACAAATAATTTCACGGAGTATAGTGTCGTTTTAGAATTATCAAATGAGGCTATTAGCCTCGGTATTCGTGCATTAATTGTGTATCTGGACTCACAGCTTGTAGTAATACAACTTAACGGTCATTATTCAGTTAGAAACCCATCCATTTTACGTATGTATCTATGTATTCGTTTACTGGAAAGAAATTTTGATTACATTACATATCAACATATACCCAGACACATGAATGTGTTAACAGATGCAGTAGCTAATTTGGTTTTAGATAGACATTTGCACAACTTGTAAAAACATCATCACATGTAAAAAGATCCATCCAGAAATAGATATATCTGTGTTTGTGTGTGTGTGTGTGTGTGTGTGTGTGTGTGTGTGTGTCGAATAGTTTGTAGTTTGCATACATCACATAAAATCAAAAAATATACATGTCTGTTTAATAATAGCCAGAGACAACATGTCTCTCAAAAATATGCATACAAAATCCCTAGGTGGCTAATCAGCGTGGTGCTCATGGTAGCATGTCACCGCGCGCACTAATCGCCTCAGCAATCGATGGAGGCGACTAGGCACCCTCACAGTGTGTTGCTGGTAAGCCATCGGGACGTCTGCTAGCTATGCATAATCTGGGATTCCCTGGGCGATACCCTCCAGGTTCTGGACTAGCTCGCTCCCTTCACCACCCTCAGCTTGAGGGTCATGTGCGAGAGGGGTCCTCCGTGCAATGGGCGACATGCCCGCGGGCCTCTCTGGGCCAACATCTGCATACACATAGAACTGTTGTTATAATAGGCATGTATCAAAAAAAAAAAAAATCATAAATACATGAAAAATCAAAAAGAGTCATACCCAGCTCCTCGTCCCAATCCTCCCCCTCCAGGAGTGGAAGATCTAGGTCTCCCGTGAAGTTGGTACCAGCGTAGGTCCAATCCTCAACTACAATAATTTGATGTCGTAGCCATACAAAAAACTCGGGCCTCCAGGACATCTGCTGGCCCCCTCCTGATCTGGGCATGAGTACTACCCATCGAGCCATCCTCGACTCCCTCAACTACGGCTCGGCGACTATCGCCCCTTGGCCCTGGAAAATTGGTAATAGTTCCATAATGAATGACACCAGAATGGAACTGTACCTAAACTATTTCAGTTTGGCCTTCTTGCACTTTGTCAGTTGTCGTTTGATGTTTATTTTTACGGCAGTGGCCCAATTAAAAAGTGTAGGGTTCATGCATTCGGAGGCTAGTAGGAGTTGTGCTTTGGTTACCTCATGTGGTGCCTGCGACCCCGCAGCCCGCGTAATGGTGTGAAGCACTACTCGGAGTGCTAGATCGCGGACTGTATGGATGTCTACCTTTCCACTGCCCAATCCTGTCCGTGCCCCTAGGCACACTCTCGACATTACCATCTCCATTTTTTCTCCAGAAGGTCTACTGCCTGTCATGATTAGCACTGGGCCTCTGCGTGACAATTCGGTTATGAAATAAACATCAGAGACCTCAAGTTCTAGTACTTGGTCTCAGAGCCTGAACACTTCTTCGTTCTCATCCCATATGCTAATCAAATATTGCAATAGCTCAAGTTGAGCTCTCAAACATGGTGTGAGGAAGAACTTCTTGAGACCACAGTTCCGGAGGGCAGTCATGCAAGCTTCATTTTGCATGGCCATTTCATCCTCTTCACCATGCTCCCTCTCCTTCCACTCAATCACCATTGTGTCTGGGTATCTGCACCAACATGGTCAAAAACACCTTATTAGATCTCTACAACACTTAAAAATTCACTTGAGTGGTTCACATTTTGATAAAATAAGGCGGAAATTTGATTTGCACCATTGGCGCTACTGTTTTTCTAACAGTCGCACCAACTGGTGCGGGTCCGTGCCCGATACCTGCTCCAATTGGCCAAGCCCTAATTTTGCAAAGGGTTCCCCCAGTGATCAAACACGCAATGGAAATTTACAAAAAATGAATCAAAATGAAGCTAAGGGGAGCGCCTCTTACCTGGAACGAACAAGAACCAGAATGATGTACTGGATTGGTCGCAATCGCCGCCACAAGTTCACAAAGCAAAAGCTCACTGTTGCTCTCCAAATGAGGTAAAAAGTAAAAGTGAATATGTTTTACTATTTTTGGCATATTTGTAACTTTCCAAAGTCAAATTAGGTTTTGAAAGTCATTTTTCCCAAAATTTTACTATATTTTGTCGAAAAATGGATTTTATGCTCGCTTTCATGTGCAGTAACAGGTTTTTACGCAGCTTGGAAGGTGATACGAGTTCTATTTTATACTTTTTCGGACTCGGTATAAACACGAAAAATTCATTTCTAGAGTCATCTTTCATCTCTTTTCTGACTCTCTAAACATGAAAATATTGTCGAGTCACTTGTCGTTTTGATCTCGTTAAAGTGGTTGTGAAACGACATCTACCCAATATATGTTTACCCCTTTTTCGGGCTGGGATAGATTATTTACGAAAAAGGAATACCCTAGCCTATCGCGACTAGGAGGTTTTCTCAGACATAGTTTTCTACCTTTTCGGATCTGAGGAGCTATTTACGAAAAGGGAATGTTGGATTTTACTTTTCCGCTGTCTTTTCAAACTCTATAAACATGAAAAGACGTTGATTTCTTCCTTTTTCAAACTCGTTAAATCCTGATGAGATCGGATTCAGTCGCAATGACGATATTCGAGTTCCTCCTTCCTAGGGCTCGTTAAATGTACTAGGATGGATTCATCCGAAGGATGAACTTATATCACAAGCATAGGCTATCCCCTTCAAGCTTGTCTTCCAAAATAATTGGGGTACTCACCAGAAATGGAGGGGAAAAATGGAACCAGTATCGTCGTCGTGTCGGCAGTATGTCGCTCTTGAACATGGCACTTGTCTGCATTCGTGTCGAGTTGGGGACATCTCATCTCATTCTCCGTTTGACTTCGTGGGTTTGGGTAATCCTTTTTGACCTCTTATCTGCTCTTTTCCTTGTCTTCATGACCTCTGATCTTTTGATGTCAAATACTGCCAAATCCACAGTCGTGTTGCCGATATGTTCTAAAGAAGTTGACCTCTGCAAGTTTCAACCTTCTTCTGATTCTCACCTGATCCTGATTCACAACATTATACTCCTCTGTCTCGTGTCGATGATGTGGGAAAAACTATGGCCCACCTTTGATCAAGGTCACTTCCTGTCGACTTCAACTCATTGTCCAGGAAGCTGATCTAGAGACTCCCTTCCGGTACCTTGGAGCCTACATGCCTCAATGGCAGGTTCTTCGCATTTGACGCGAGGTTTTCATCATTGACCTTCGATCAGATGATTCTGTGGGTGTTCGACGCCATCTCACTATTCACATTCTGTGGTTTGTACCTATAGTACCTTGAGGGCCATTGTCATTATTGGTGGTTCCTCTCGCGTCTGTTAACAGCTTTCATCATTGGCTGGTAATCAGGCAATGTTCTTGCACGTTCGACTTCAACTCACTTATTCACATGCTTGAACTTGTACTTTGTTCAGGTTGAGATGGAGCGCAAGACCCTGGACTTTTTCTGTTAGAATTTGGGCTGCGATTTTGTGGATTATTATGATTGGTTACATGACTCATTGAATGGATGGTTGCGACCATGCATGAGTCTATTTATCGATCCTTACTGGATGGCTGTGTCCATGCCTTGGATCTTGATTATTATATACTCTATTATGGATGGCTACGCCCATACCACATATATCATGTATTTTAGATATCAGTTGTACTTGTCTACACAGGTTTTCGACGGCCTTGTTTTCAATTGGACACGTTCTCGTAAAGAATTTCACCCTTCTCTCTCTATCGGGCCTCATGCTTTAGGGGGGCATCTGTTACACAGTAATTTGTCACCATCCCTACAATCCCCCATCCCGCACATTGGAGGGCTTATTCCATGACCTGTGAGCAATGACATGACCAGAAACCATTTTCATGGCATCCCCCTTGACAAGGACAATCATTCCCTTGAAGACAATTTCCTGTGAAAATCCCTAAAAATAGCCCTTTTGGCCTTGGCGCGACTAGCCAGTTCAGCCCTCGCGCCAATGGGGGAAATCCACCAAAGAGGGTGTGCTAACTAGCGCTCTGTCCCAGTGCATCACTCACGCCAGACTTAATAAGGATTTTTTTTTAAAAATAAATGGTGGAATTTTGATTCCAACCAACTCCTGAACGAGTCTCTAAAATTATTTGGGAGGTTTGGCTCCGTTTCTCCATGTAGCGGAAGTAGTTTTCCACCTATCATGGAAGCTTCCTTGAGGATAGGGCCAATCCCACCATTGTAGGGATCCCAACTCCCCTTCCACCATCTATATAAGCTTGTCATTTTCCTTTTACAAGCTAGCCTAAATAGAGTTAAATCAATAGTAAGGAGATTATTGTCAGACAACCGAAGAGAGAGAGACTTGTCCTGTTCTTGACGAGCTTTACCGAGACGTACTCCTATGTCGCCCTACCAAAGGAAGATCCAGCGTTAGAGGTCAGGTTGTATCTTTCTTTGTTCTGATTAATAATAAATGACTTCGATTATGGTTCCCCTCAGAATTTTATGTTTTATGTTATGAGTTGTATCTTCTCTGACTGATACATAACTTCATATATTAGGTTTTACGCTTGTGTGTTTGTTGTTTCTTCTTGTATGTGCAGGTGTTCGATCGTGCCGAGCGGGAGAATCGTGATCTGCCATAATGAAGGATGGAAGCACCATATTCTCCACAAATGACAGCAACGTAGGACTTAAGGTAGGCCTCTTGTCGCATCTTGGTCTTTTGCAATTAGGAACTTGCGTCTTAGCGTGACACGGTTGTTGCTAGACCCGATCTGGGCTAGTAGGGATTGCCTCTGTCCGCAGAGGGGATTTACCTCTCCAATACCCTTGTTTGGATAGGGAGAGGAAACAGAAAAGATAGGGCCAGCCACAGAGGCAGGCGGACCAATGGAGACTGAGGCAGCAGAAAAGGATTGACTCGGGACGGGTCAATAACATGTGGTCAGGGCCTGTTGGGGCCCTTGTTTTCAAAATGAAATGGTTTTGAGTCGCAGATAATAGGTGGCATAGCGTGACCATGGTAGACAGGGAGCTGTCATGGTTGCGAAGAGCTGGATAGCAGGTGGCGCGGAAATTGTGGAAGTTAGCACAGATGGCAGGAAGGAGCGACAAGGACAAGTAGCGGAACTCCCAATAATTAGGGAGATACAGAAAACAGTAGAGCGGAAAAAGAGGGAAAGTTGACAGTCGCATTGGAAAAGGAACAAATAGGCAATCATCCAGCATAGACAGGAGGTGGGTACAGTAGAGGGTTGAGGAAGAGAGTCGTAGGAGAGCTCTTTTTGGTTTTGTTCTATTTTGTTCTGTTCGGTTCTATTCTATTATGCTCTATAATGTTGTAATGAGTCCTTCTGTAATCAACTCTGAGGAGTAATGTAACTATATGTTATTGTTAATGAAATACACTTCTACCTGGGTTTGATATCCTAAGTTCTGTGATAAGCATTTGGTTATGATGAATGTGTTGGCCACTTTTAAATTTTGATTTTGCATCCCGAATATGCTGATCAGTAGTATCTTGTGCAAAGTAGCTAAATCTATTCGCAGTACCTAGTTCTGTCTGTTTTACCTTATAGTGTGATCAGTCGATATCTGATCTATTCCTAACCTTACTAAGGTCATAGCATGCCTTGGGTGAGACTCTCTACTCTTCGGAGTAGAGTGAAAATGTTGGCATTGTGCTATACTACTGCAGAAACCTTGTTGGCCACTCTCCTGAACCTGGGTCTTGCTCAGAGACCTTCTTTCTCACCAAAAAATGGTTCCGTTGCCGAGACCTAAAATTTCATTTAGGAGCTAGATCATGGTATCACAGATCTTCAAAAGGGAAATACAAAGCTGGTGGGATAACCACTTGGATCAATTCATAGCATAGAAGCTGAGTTGAGATAGCAGAGCGAGAAAACTGTTAAGGGTCAGGTTCTATTCTCTAAATCTACAAGTGATCTCTACGAAATTTTCTAGGGAAAGTTTCCAAAGGAACTCTATAATTGGTTGCGGCGACTACAAGTCAAGACAATCCAAGGAATCTTGCGTAAGATCTGTCGCAAGTAGTTGCACGTGGATTTGATAGCCCTCCATCGGTTAGATACCGATTTCACCCGAGATGTAGATTTCTGGGTGCAATCTACCTTAGAAGGATACATAATGGAATTCGTAGTTGAGTGTTACCAGTCATTTTCAAAAGAAGAAGATGTGTTCAGATCCATATTACAAGGAGAGCTGCTGAAGGAGATTCCTTTTTGGATGAAAGCTTTAATGGTAGATGAAAGATTGATGGAATTCCAAAAATTTGAGATGGAGACTTAAACCTCCAATATTTGGGAAAGGAGCTAAGGGAGAGATACTACAAGTAATTTGGAAGGGGGAATAGGGATATGGATTCTGAGACCTCTAGTAGGTTGAGAGAGTGACAAGCACATCAGAGGGTACATATCGCTGATAAGTGGTGAGAAAGAGTGATGAAGGAGTTGGAGAAGCAGGAAGTAGTCGACAGAACATGGAGAAGGCGATGCAGATGAAAAAGGAAATGGAAGGTCATATAGAATCCCAAGGAATAGGAGGGACCATCAAGGAAGTCAAGAAATTGTATAGGAGCCCAGCCCGGAGAGAAAAGTGAGAAAATTCCAACGTGGAGGACGCGTGCCCTGAGGAAATGTCCAATGTGGAGTTGTATGTTGCGATGGAGAAACTATTCCAAGAGGGGCCGACACCCATAACTCAAGGTAACTCTATTCCCCAAAGTTCAAGTAGCTCTAGTCTCGACCTTCCCCTGGTACTCTATCAGCCACTAGGTGAATCTTTTGCTAAGTTACGAGAATTGAGTAAGTTGAATAGTGTTCAGTCTACAGCAGTAATACATACTATCAATAGTGCTAGTAAAAAAAATTCATAGCCAGGAAATAGATTTTTTATTCTAGTATCACCCACACAAAGAAGCAAGGCGAGGTCATTTACCCGATACCCAGAGTTCTCTGGGAGGTGAAATGACGATGTGGAGCAGCACGGGTATCTCTGTGAAGCCATATGGAGGGCTTAGCAGACACCAGAGGTGGTTAATTTGATCGAGTTTCAAACTACTCTCAGGGAGAGAGATCTACGCTGGTTTATTAATTGGTCTGAATCTCATCCAAACCCAGCAATAGATGATATAAAGAGAGAATTTGTTAAATAATTCAAGTTACCTCAGACAGATCAGCAAGGTTTATCAGAGATGTGAGAGATTAAACAGCGAGAAGGTGAAACTGCATGGGATCTAATGAGAAGGTTCAAGGATGCGATTGGAAAACTGAGTTACCCAATTGATTCGAATCATCACAAATATTGGTTTATCAAGGCCCTTCTTCCGTTGATAAGAAATCCACTAACGCAACAGAACATCGATACATTACAAGATGCATTAGAGAAAGCCATGAAGATAGAGGCCATGGTGGGGTATCCGCAGGAGTTCAAAGGAGGGGAAGCAGCTCAAGACCCTTCCATAATGGGGTTACAACATCAGATAGCCAGTCTGACGGAAAATTTGAAGGACATCCATCCAATGCGACCAGCAAGACCCAATGTATGGTGTACACATTGTCTGATGGAGGGACATGTGGTCACTAAATTTGCAAGGTTGTGGGGGCAGAATGTAGGGACTTCAGTAGCAGGGACATAAGGAACTCCACCAGTAGGGGAATTTTCACAGATAAACACTCAAGTTCTATATCAGTCGCAACCCCATTACCCAGGGTTCCCTGCGCAATAGAATCAGGCCGCAACTGAATACTGTGAGATATGAAAAAACATTGGTCATCCACCCTGCCTATGCCCAACCTTGCAAAAATACTCCAACATTCAAAACAACATATAATGTGAGTTTTTTGCTTCCAAAATGCACAACACAGAGTAGTTTAGAGCCCTGGATGCATTGGCGGAACGATTGGACAGGCCATCATATAGAGTGAATGAGGCTCCCAAGGGACAAGGAGGAGGCATGAGAGGAGGCATAGTTGGAGGAAGAGGACCTGTAAGATGTTATAATTGTGACCAAGAGGGCCACGTAGCCAGGGAATGTCCACTTCCTAGAAGACCATGGTGCTCTTAGTGTAGATTTAATACACACACAAAAAAAGGTTGCCCGAAGCTATTAAAATATGGGAAGAAAGAGCCACACAAAGAGGAGAAAATCTGGTAAATGCAGAGCCAAGAATAGTAGAGGCTCAGGCTATGCAAAATGTAGCCATAGTGACGCAAGGAGGAAGGAGAAAAGGGGCAGATGCACAGACTACAGACCCGATAAAGCTGATAAGGCCAACATCTCCAAAGCCAGTGTTCAGGCCAAATAGATAGAAGCAATACTTTAAAGAAGTAGTGGAAACCTTTTCCCAACTTGGGGGGAGAAAATGCATTGAGTTACTGCAGCCAAAGGTGGACAAGGAGAAATAGGCTAATACAAGCACAATGGTTGAAGAGCGGTTCCGGCTATTTTTAAAAATTGTAACTAATGCACCAATGTTGGAGTGACTGAAACAAAATTTGGAGATTATGGTGCAGGAAATCATAGAACCAGAGGAGGAAAATGATGCAGCACATAAATACATACAGAGATTCAAAAGAAATAAGAGAATAATAGGGAAATAATTATGTGTAAACACTCAAGTCGCGGGATTCCAAATTAAGGACACAATGCTTGACCTAGGGTCAGATGTCAACATTTTGCAAAGGAAGACATGGGAAGCATTGGGAAGACCAAAGCTAACATATTCACCAATCCAACTCCACATGGCAAACCAATACTACATTGTGCCCATAGGCAGGCTAGAGGAGGTCAAAGTCGATGTTCAGGGGGTAAATACATACACAGACTTCGAGGTGATAGACATCATGGGGAATAAGGATCCCTATCCAACATTATTCGGGATAGGCTGGGCTTTCGAGAACTATGCAGTAATCGATTTGAAAAAGAAACTAATGATATTTTAAGATAGGTAAGTTAGGGTCACTCAGCCACTTGACCCATATCAAGGACCCCGGTATACATACATTGTCGACAACAGAGAGGATGCTCAGCTCCTTTATCATCTCTATCAGATGACAGTGGGAAAAAGAGAGGATTATATCAACCCGACAGCGGGGGGGAATATAAGCTAGAGAAGTGTTCAAAGCTTAGACTTTTGCTCAGAAATATCCTGGGATGATTGGCAGCAAGGAGGATATGAGACCAATACAAGAAGATGCGCTAACATCCGAAAAATCAATTGGATCGGAACTGACGTAAGAGAATATCCTACTTTATCAAATATGAATGTCGTAAATACCTTTATTTCCAAAATAGAAGATAAATTACCAGTGGACCATAGAGTCCCACTCATGGATGTGGCTTTAAAATCCACATCCACAAGGTGGTGGAGCAACCACCGCAACTCTTTTTCACGATGGGATGGGGTTGCAACAGCATTAAGCGCTAGATTCAAGGAAGAGGAAGGACCACAATTCACTGAAAAATACCAAGGGGATTCTGACCCTAGTAAACATTTACAATATTGTGAGGACCAATGGAAGAAAGCAGGGTACCCAGAAGACCTGTGGGTACAAAATTTTGTACATTCACTGGATTCGATTCCACAAGCTTGGTACCTAACTGAAGAGAAGAAAAGAGGAACCGGTACCTGGCGAGAAGTTGTGGATCAGTTTATGCAATGATTTTCCTTTGAAGGAGAAATAGAACCAGTCACACAGGCGTTGTAGGCCATTAAAATGGTATTGTTATTTCCAGAGATTCGGGAGGATGAAGAACAACCACTCTCGAAACAGAGTGTCAGACAGTTGGTAGCATGCAAGAAGATATACAATGTAATGGACGATGATGATCTAGAAGATATTAGGCATCTATATTTTGAAGAAAAAGAAGGGCAAAGGGATATTCAAGAATAACCTACAACATAAGGAATTCATCTGCTACCGTTAAAGACCAAGAAGTTGAACTTCGTAACATTGGAAAATCCCAAACTTGCGTCAATTGGTGACTACTGGGATGCAGAAACGACTAAGGAGATATTTAATCTGCTACAAGAATATGAATACTTATTCCCATCCTCAGTAGCAGATCTGAAAGGAATAATAGGAGACATGGTGGAAATGCGTATAATTTTGAAGCCCGATGCAAGACCAGTAAAGCACAGACCATACCGTCTGAATCCCAGAGTGAAAGAAAAATTCAAGGCAGAGATTCATAAAATTCTAAAATCAGGGTTGATATTCCCAGTGGAAGAGGCAGAGTGGGTAATTCCTATATTCATACAAAGTAAAAAGGAAAAGTATTAAATTCGAGTCTGTGTTGACTACAGGATCCTAAAAAATGCATGCATACATGATCCATTCCCCACTCCATTCAGTGATGAGGTGCTTGACAATGTTGCAGGGAATGAAGCTTATTCATTTACAGATGGATTTTCAGGATACCATCAAGTAAGGATAGATGAAGAAGATAAGAATAAAACAACTTTCACAACCTAATGGGGCTCATTTACATATCATGTAATGCCCTTCGGGTTGAAAAACGCACCGGAAGTATTTTCACGAATTGTTATAGCAGCATTTCGGGAATATGTTCATAAATTCCTGGAAGTTTATATGGATGATTGGACAGTTTACATCCTATTAAAGAATCATGCAACACTGTTAAGGATAATGTTTGACAGATGAATACAACTCCAAATTTCATTAAACCTTAAGAAGTGCATCTTTTTACTACCCTTTGGGACGCTGCTAGGACATGTTGTATGAAAACAAGGGGTCTGTGTCGATCCAAAAAAAGTGGAAATTATAATCAAAATAGAGGCACTAGAAACCATGAAGTAGTTAAGTTCAATGCTAGGCCACACTGGCTACTACAGACGATTCATCCGCAACTACTCAAAGATAACAGCCCCATTGGAGAAGTTGTTGCAGAAATCTGAGCAATTCATTTGGACAAACGACTGTGCTACTGCCCTCAATACACGAAAAGAAAATTTTGAAAGCGCACCCATATTATTTCATCCTAATTGGGACAAGAAATTCCATGTCCACATTGATGCTTCCATCATTGCACTAGGAGAATTTCTGGCTCAACTAGGAGATACTACAGTTGATCACCCAGTTTATTTTGCAAGTCGGAAGTTATCAACAGCTGAAAGGAACTACACCACAACAAAATGAGAAGCTTTAGCAATGGTGTATTCCCTTCAAAATTTTCGCGACTACTTATTAGGAGGTACGTTTAAATTTTTCACGGACGATTCAACTTTAAAGTACCTAGTTAACAAACTAGTCCTGGAAGGAAGGATTTGTAGATGGCTCCTACTATTTCAAAAGTTCACTTTTGAGGTGATAGTGAAGCCAGGGAGACTGAGTGTGGGTCCTGACCATTTTTCAAGGCTATAAAATGGAGAAAATGGAGGGTCCCTGGATGATCAGTTGCTAGATTTTGATCTTTTTAGAGTAGAATCCATCCCAAATTAGTTAGACCAGATAGCAACCTATCTGACAACAGGACAGTGCCCGACTGAATATACAATGATTCATAAAAGACACCTGGTAGTCAGAACAGCAGAGTATCAGCTAATAGTGGGAAATTTGTATAATATGGGGTTAGACCAAGTCTTGCGGAGATGTGTCCTAGACCATGATATGGAAGATATACTGTGGGAGTGTCATTATGGAGTTGCGGGAGGACACGTCGATGCAAAACCCACAGGGAGAAAGATACTGCAAGCAAGCTTATGGTGGCCCACAGTACACGCGGATAGGAAATCATTTGTAAAGAAATACGATGTCTTCCAGAGAATGGGATGTCCATCGCACAAAGACGAGCTACCACTTCACCCTATAAAATCATTGCAGCCATTTGAGAAGTGGGCCATTGATTTTATAGGACCGATAGCACTTGTCACAAGACACTCACGGGGCAGGTACATCGTTACCGCAATAGACTATCTTACCAGGTGGGAAGAAGCAATACTAGTGAATGATTTCACGGTAGAAACGGCAGCCAGGTTCATATTTGAAAATATCATCAACAGATGTGGCTGCCCTAGAATTCTAACCAGCAATCAAGGTACACATTTTATCAATGCAACGATCAAATATCTATTAGAAAATTTCATGGTACAACATCATAGGAGCAGTCCATACCATCCTCAGGAAAATGGTACAGTAGAAACATTTAATAAGATTCTCGAAAAGGGGTTGACGAAGATTTGCAACACTGATCGAGATGACTGGGATGAGCACATACCAGCAACATTGCGGGCATACAGGACAACTGTCAAAGACTAAACAACCAAACTCCGTTCCAGCTGCTGTATGGGAGGGAAGTAGTGGTACCAGCTTAATTTTTCATACCAAGCCTACTAATCATGTCAACACTACATTTATGAGAGGAAGACTCATTGAAAGAGCGACTACATGAGCTACAAGAACTTGAAGAAGACATTTTTTCTAGCGGAGTTTCATCAGACTGTCCAAAAAGACAAACATAAAGCTTGGCATGACCGCCATATTAAGCATAAAACTTTCACGGTCGGAGGAAAAGTTTTATTGTATGACAGCAAGTTCCAAAATTTCCCAGGTAAACTCAGAATGCATTGTCTAGGATCGTACCATGTGATTGAAATCCGAGATTCAGGAGTAGTTCGGTTAGCACAACTGGATGGCCAAGTATTACTAGGATGGGTGAATGTCGCACGCTTGAAGCCTTATCACGAGTAAGTTCCATTATTTCATTTTCCAATAACTCTCACAACTGAGAGGAGTTAGTAGGGTATAATAGAGTAGGTAGATTCAATAAATCTCTTGCACCCGAGAAGATAATAGATAGGAATACCAATAAAGAAAAAACTGCATTAACAAAAAAAATTCACAGTTGCGATGTGGAGACCACATCGCAACCAATTGTGGTCGGGGGGAGGGTAGTGTCCAGTGTGTCATCCATGTCAAAGAGCCAAATGTGTCGAACATCATTCCATCATCATGATCCATCATTCCCATGTCAGTCCGTAGGATTACCTAGATTTGAGAAGTAATTTCCATAATTAGTATCATCCATACCGTAATAAATTTTCCATATTAGGTCATAATCATTACCCATCACGTCTGCCCAAATCCCGAATTCACGGTCAGCCATGTCAGAACCCACCTTATCACAGTAACTAATCACATGATTATAGTCACAGGGGAGGCAGGAAAAATTAATTAGTTATGGGGTTTTATCAACCTCATTCGTGCCATTTACTTACATAACTCGCATGAAAGAAGAAAGCACGAAAATGTTGGAGAATTCCAATTTAAAACAAGAAACAATAGCAGCAAGATAAATCTCATTAGAATAATTCCAAAGAGAGCATCCAGTAGCAGGAATTTATAGAGAAAGGGCAGGGGTAGCATTGCAAGTATACCAAAGAAGAGCAAAAATGACCAAGGTAGTACCAACAGTTGTCGAGCCTGAGCTCAACGAGAGAATTCAGAGAATGGAGTCACTGGTGGGAAAATATGACAATGCATCTTTGGTCGACACAGACTTCACGGATTCTTACCAGTTTCCAGTGATGAAGAGACAGGTTTATATAGAAAATTACGCTACTGAAGGAGGAGAAGACATAGCAAGGTTACTTCCATAGTTCAGAGGCATCGAGCAGTCCACAATTCTAAACCTGAGGAACCTCCCTGTGTTCAAAACCACAGGAGCCACGATGCAGTGTACGAAATTCCTGCTAAGCGGACTCCATAACAGGTCACTATGGCTAGGGAGGGAGATATCAATGCATGCAGAGGATATTCACAGGCTGACGAGGTTATCAGCATAAGGGAGGGATGTCTCCACAGCATTCCAGACAGTCTCCAAAATAGCAAAGAAGGTAGGAGATTGCGACTATTACAAGAAATACGACACCAGAAGAGGAGGGAAGGGGCGAAGATAGACCTCATAAACAGCCCAGCAATTATTTTTTCCTATTACCTGATTGAAGGCAAGACCATGAGACACTATACAAAGGGTGAATGCACCCTAGACACCATTTCAGTTGCGGAACACTGCCTCCAGGGAACCCAGCTGAATTGGTGTATGTTTCTACTGAATGAATTGTTCGAACCCTGTGAGGATAACTACAAAAGAGCCATCGTGTTCATCTACGGCTACCTGATCATGGCATTTGCAATGTGGAAATGGACTTTCCAAAGAGTCAAATAGCCTGTGGAAATCACAAGTGGTCAGTCGTTAGAGATGAAGTTTATGCCCTGGAAGATCTCGGGAGACCCAAGCACAAAGGAGGTGAACGAAGAAGCGTTCACATTCTAGTATAGGCAAATGGTGGACATAGTGGCAAGGCAAAAAAGGGTCCCGAGGATTTTGCTATACATTTATTCGCCTCAAATATGGTTCGGGGTCGCTCACAAACAAACCTACATGAGGCCCACCTGTGTGGATGAAAAAACATTTAAAATGAGACAGTTGAAGTTTCAAGTGGATGAAAATGCATTCCACACTTAATTCTTCTCCTGGATGGGGGTGGGAATGGAAATCAGAAGTGGCGTCCATCACTACTCGTTCGCGGGTATGCAGTCAAAACCATTACGAGGGGAGACACCAGATGAGACACTGAATAGAGTGTCACAGTTGCGGCTAAGACCAGTACTGGAGAAGCTGGGCACGAGAGTAAAAGGCTTCAATAGGATAAATAAAACTCTAACCTGTGCTTTTCCCCTGTTTCCTAATTTTTCATAATTTCAGGCCTCAAATTCTGAATCACCCTCCATAGTTGCACCCATACTCACTACCATGTCACCCACAATGTTTAATTCACCCCCAGCAGTAACAGTAGTTCCAGTCAAAAAGAGTAAGGCACCTAAACCACCTATGGCTACTCCTAAGGTGAAAAAAGCTAGAGTCATGGTGCCTAGGCAGGTGGTTGACCTCACTAAGTAGGATCAAATGCAGCCTATGGATATAGGGGCACCAATTCAAGAGGAGCCAAAGGTGGCCCTCCAGGTAACCTCTCAGCTACCTATGTTCAATCCATTCTCATTTTTTAATGTTCAAACTTCATCTCCACCTCACACTCATACATCTTCGCCTCGCACTCACCATTCATCGCCTCACACGTCATTCACTTCCAAAGAACATTCCACCCGAAATCCATCCACATCAACAACCATTTCAAATCCAGTCAAGACAAAAATTAAAACAAATGGAGATAACTAGGCAGAAGTTAACTCAAGTACAGCATCGGTACCCGAGGATAACCAACCCCTAGTTGGACAGAGCATTTTCTTGGGCCTTTTAATTCGTAGGGGATCTTTTACCGCAGATACAATGCCCTCGCCCAACGATCTGAACCCTATTCAGCAAGAAAATTTGATACTCCAACAAGTTTAGCCAACCACAAGCATGAATACCCCAGGGAATTTGTTGCCACAATAGAACCAACTGACATCACCTTAGGAACACTCAGCCAGGCCAATAGCCAGCATTCAACCACTCAGAGAGAGACCACCGAACCAATATATGTCTAGGGCTGAAAGTATGTAGACCTGGGGCACATAAAAATTGTACAATTTCATCTAACGTGTAGCACAGCAAGCCGAAGGACTCCACAACGACCTCCAGCATAGGTTTGAACAGCAAAAACTACAGATCAGTGTGCTTACTAAAGAGCGGGACCAATTGAAGGGAGAAAAGGAAAGTTTGCAGGAGCAACTGGAGAAGGTGATAGATGTTTTTAGGGATCTCTGGCCAACTGTGATAGCTCGGGATGACAAGACGCTAGGGGACATAATGGTTTTCACTATAGTCGAAAGTTCTATCCACGTGAAGACAGCTTATGCGAACCTCGGCAAGTAGAATCATGAGCTAAAGGAAACACTCGCGACCAGACCAGCATTTCCATATCCTGCTGTAGTATATGCTGAGAGGGTCATGGAGAAGTAGAAACAAGCAACTGGGATGCAGGAAACCCTGGGGACCACAGTGAAAGAATCTTACAACCTTCTGAAACATTTGCGCAAGTGTTCAACCTCGTTGACTATGAAGGATCAACCAATCTCAGCACAACTACAGCAAGTCTCATAATAAATATAGGAAGCCACGGACCCCGTTGGCATTAACTAGTTGTACAATCAGACGGAGGAGCTAGAGACCAAATATAGAAAATAGAAGAGCATTTAGTTGCCACCAAGCAGATCCTCTGAGAACTGAGACAACTAGTAAAGCTCACTGCAAAAACAATACAGCAAATGGTCGCTTAGGCCGAAATCAAAATTAAGAAAGTATTCAGCAAGTTGCCGGCCATTGCAGGAGAAAAGGAAGTTGAACAAATCGCCATAGAAATGAACCAGCTCATGAAGGAATGGCAATAGGTAATTACTGACTTCGCCAAACTCAAATATTCAGCATTGGCAAAGGTTCTTGAGTTGGGGCCCTTGTTTGGACAGGGAGAGGAAACAGAGAAGACAGGGCCAGCCATAGATGCATGCAGACTAATGGAGATTGAGGCAGCAGAAAAGGATTGACTCGGGACGAGTCAATAGCATGTGGTAGGGGCCTGTTAGGGCCCTTTTTTGAAAATGAAATAGTTTTGATTCACAGATAACAGGTGGCAGAGCGCAACCACGGTAGACAGGGAACTGTCACGATTGCAAAGAGCTGGAGAGAAGGTGGCGCGGCAGTTGCGGAAACTAGCATATATGGCAGGAAGGAGCGACAAGGACAAGCAATGGAACTCCCAGTGATTAGGGAGATGCGGAAAATGGTAGAGCGGAAAAGGAGGGAAAATTGACAGTCGCGTTGGAAAAGGAACAAATAGGCAATCAACTAGCGTAGGTAGAAGGTGGGTGCAGTAGAGGGATGAGGAAGAGAGCCGTAGGAGAGCTCTGTTTGGTTCTGTTTTATTCTGTTCTATTCGGTTTTATTCTATTCTGCTCTGTAATGTTGTATTCAGTTTTTCTGTAATCAACTCTGAGGAATAATGTAACTGTCCGTTATTTTTAATGAAATACATTTCTACCTGGTTTTATGTCCTGAGTTCTGTGATAAGCATTTGGTTATGATGAATGTATTGGCTGCTTTTAAATTTTGATTTTGTATCCTGAATGTAATCATGAGTAGTATCTTGTGCAAAGTAGCTAAATCTTTTTGTAGTACCTAGTTCTGTCTTTTTAACTCTATAGTGTGATTAGTCGATATCTGATATGTTCCTAACCTTGCTAAGGTCACAGCACACCTCGAGTGAGACTCTATGCTCTTCGGAGTAGAGTGAAAATGTTGTCGTTGTGCTAGAATACTGTGGAAACCTTGTTGGCCACTCTCCTGAACTTGGGTCTTGCTCAGAGACCTTCTTTCTCGCCAACATTATTGCTTTAAACCACTCCTCTCCAAACCTTTGGATCTCAGTTACCTGTGAAATTGTGTCAGGAGACACAGCAAAATTGAGGATGCCCGCCTTCAAACATGTACCAATGAAATTTATAGCAAAGTCTCTAGACACCTGTGCATGATACCCCTACATTTTATGGCAGAAACACATGCAACCTGCATTGGAAAAATCTTGTGAGAAGTTGGGATCTTCTACAAATAGCCTCATATCCATGGGCTCATATCTGACCAAATTTCCACCCTTGTTTGGTTTCTTATGTGAGGCCATACTTTCAAACACAGCGTTGATCAGATCCTTCTTTGACACCTGAAAAATTATTTTCAGACAACAAGAAACTCCCTTGACAAAGTTAACACTTAGCCTAAGACAACTACATGACATAATTCAAGACTCTAAAATACTGGAAAAAGCATTCAAACAGATTACAAGGATGAAGGTGAGGTGCTTCTTTTCGAATTAGGAATCGGACTAAATTAGGAAAGAGGAAATGAGTGGGAAAAATGAAATGATGCGAGGAGTAATGATAACCACACATGCATATGACATATGATGAAAAATAATAGAATGGGACCATGATGACCAAGTGTGCAATGACCAATGAAATCATGACAAAACACAACTTTTCCCACCATTAGCAGAAAAAATGGATTTTGTATCGTTTCCAGCACTCGGGAGGGAAAATTTTCTACGGAACTATCAGGCACTTCCGTAGCGAATCAGATTGTTTTACACTGACTACGCTGCGGAATTCAAAAAAAATCTAGGTGTCACAGAATGACCCTATATTACCCATGCAATCAGATTTTTCGAATTTACCTTGACATGACCTTTATTGCATGACTAATGACTATTAAAACTTCTTAAACTATGTACAATTTTTTGAAAATTAATGAACTTCATGATCTTATTTTCATCCAAATGACCCAACTTAACTTACCTAACAACAACCTAATGTTTATCATGGATAACACTCGTGTTGAAAAATTAAATTATATGTATTTAACTTGCAATTAAATCACCCAACAACTAAATTGAAATTTTCTCCTTCTAGGGTTTATTTATGAACATGTTGCAACCCCACCCTTCATTCCCTCCATACTCCCTCTTAATTGGTAATAGCCCCTACTAATTACCTCAGTAAATGTCAGCATATTGAATCAACTCTTCAATATTGAATCATCCAACATCACATATTACATACAAGTGAATTGGGGTCGACTCCATTGGGTCATACCTTGCAAAAAACTCCCACCATGAATCAGATAAGGTCCCCCCTTAGAATACCATGAGAAATTGCATTGCTAAATCGAAAAAAAAAAAAAAAAAAAAATTTAAATTTAAAATTTACAAAAAAAAAAAAAAAAAAATTTGAGGATACACAATCCCGTAGCCAGACTAAACACCATAATATAACACATGTGGGACCAAGAGCTTATCTGCAAGTTCATCATTATATGGCTGACAAAAAATGTGCTTCCCCATTGGATTATGCTGAGATGGAAATTGAAAGTTCATTATGAGGTAAAAGTAGGTTCACAAGGATTTTTTATTTTATTTTTTCTCCAGTGGAAGACCTAAATGTTGTGATTGAAGGGGGGGAATACACTTTAGTTGGGATATATGTGTGTCACTAGGTTGAACATTTCAACCCTAACAAATAATACTTCTCACAGGCTCCAATTTAGATATACATGTATCATCTTCCCCAATAAGACTAGGATGCAAAAAAATTGGAGGAGATTGGAAATAAACTAGGATAATGTTTACACCTATCAGAGAAAACTAAGTAGGGAAGGCATACCTCATATTCCAAAATATGTGTTTACATGAGACTTCCAAGCAACCTCCCACAAGTAATCGGCCTGGAATTAGAGGAAAAATGTTGGATACAACCGTGGCACTATGAGGACATCCCCTTTAGATGTAGGAGATGTCATGCACATGGGAACCTATTCTTTGAATTCCCTTGAGCCCTAAAATGACCCAAAATAGGTATAGGCCAAATATATCCAAGGGTTCACAAATATTCCCTCAAATTAATGCCACAATAAGAAAATAAATGCTCCCAGTGCGCCCAAAATACAAGCAATAAATTTGAAGTATTAGCAGATATACCTCAACTTCCAGATGCCTAGAGTAGGATAACACTCAGGAAATCCCTCCTAAAGGATTAGACAAGTAACACATGGAAGCAACAAGAAAAAATAATTTTGAATATGCCCCAGGAAAGAGCTCGAAGATTCATGCATCTAGACAGACAAAGGACACTCTCATGACAGAGGAAAAGGACCTCATGGAAGTAAAAGGCCTAAACTTAATGGAAATGGAGGATGCATGACGACAAAATGATCTAGGAGTTATTCCCCAAAAACAAATCAACCTCTTGGTGGTGGCACAAAAAAAATATAAAGTCACATAATAGTTAGGCATTCAAATCATAATCACCAAAGAAGGAAAAAAAAAGGAAACAAAGACTTCAAGGAGAGAGGGAGGAAATCAACTCTTCAGAGAATCGACATGCTCAGGAGGAGGTTGGTTGATTTTTGACAATACAAGAAAATATTGGAATATATGTTAACATATATATATATATATATATATATATATGTTAAAGGTGTGTTGAGAGGTTTGGGAATAGCTTATAACCTAGCTTAGATAAGAATTTCAAGCCTCTCTCTCAAGCCATTTTACCCCTTTGTATCCTTCCATCTCCTAGGAACATATTTGCATGGTTTTATCTCCAATTTTTATGGTCCCCAACTCCTAGTGTGGAATCAGGAAATGCTCAATAATCTCAATTCTCTTCCAATAAGGAAGGATAGAAAAATTGGATAATACAGGGGGATTTCAATATTATCACTTCCTTGGGAGGAAATAAGGGGGGGTAGAGGCATCTAGAAACAGAATAAGAGGACTTTTTCATCTTCATCAAGGACATGATCTGGTGGACATGAAAACGGTGAATGGAATCTTCTCCTGGAACAACAAACGTGACAGAAAAGCACATATATCCTCTAGACTAGACATATTTTTGGTGTAAGAACACCTCCTCACAGAATGAGAGGAATCTATAAGGCCTGATGTTTGGAGGAATACTTCCTAGAATCAAATGAATCACGAATAGGCAAGATTCCTTTGGGAGTTTCAAACACCTTGGAATTATTGTCTAGGACTTTTTGGAGATCTGGAGAAATATATGATTTTGATGTTGGAACTTCTAATGAGCATAATTGTGCAATTATGCCTCGTTTTTATTTCTTCAAAAGCTTTGTCATGACATTAGAGCTTATTATCTTTCCTAGCTTCCCTGTGATACCCTGTAATACAACTTCCTTTCCTTCTGAAAAAAATTCAAGAAAAGTTCTTGAAAATTAAAAGTTACCATCCCCAAAGATTGTAACCATTGTACTCCTAGTACAACATCATCACCTCCAATTGGAATGGAAAGCATTGGACTATTCAATACATATTTCCCCATGGTTAGCTCTATATTATGGCATTTTCTAGAGAAATTTATAGTTCCCCCATTTGCAACCATCACTTGACATTCTGGTGTTGGGTATAGGAAGGAATTCAATTCCTTGGCTACCTCACAATGAATAAAATTATGGGTACTACCTGAACCAATCAACACTATTACCTTTTTCTTCTTGATATGTCCTTCTATTACTAGATTTTTGGCTTCTGTGATCCATCAATAAATTAAGAAGAAATCTTTCGGTAAAAATCACATTATCATGAACAAAGTCGACGCGTTTTGAACCAACCAGTGTGGTTCATCATCAGGACTAGGTGAGAGATCAGATCAGTCGTTAAGTTTAAATAGATGTAGGAGAGGAAAAGAAAACCGTTAAAAACAGCTAATTTGACTATAAAATAAAAAACGGTTAGTTTTAATTAAAAAATCAAAAACGGCTGGTTTGAATATTAAAATCAAAAGATTTAATTAAAAAGATAAATAAATAAATAAAATAAAAATAAAAATAAAAATTTTTAAATATCAATTTTATAGTTTAATTATTTAATTTTTATTAATTGATTATTAAAAATAACAAATATTATTTTATTATAATTATGTATTAATTTATGTAAATCTTTAGAAATTAATATATAATTATAATAAAATAATATTTGTTATTTTTAATAATCAATTAATAAAATTTAAATAATTAAACTATAAAATTGATATTTAAATTTTTCTTTTTTTCTTTTTCTTTTTTTCTTTTTTTTTCTTTTTTTTTCTTTTTTTCTTTTTTTTTATAATTAAATCTTTTGATTTTAATATTCAAACTAGCCGTTTTTTATTTTTTAATTAAAACTAACCGTTTTTTATTTTATAGTCAAATTGGTTGTTTTTAACGGTTTTCTTTGCCTCTCCTACATCTATTTAAACTTAACGACTGATATGATCTCTCACCTAGTCCTGATGATGAACCACACTGGTTGGTTCGAAACGCGTCGACTTTGTTCATGATAATGTGATTTTTACCGAAATATTTCTTCTTAATGTCCTTCTATCTTGAGAGTTTGAGGCATGTTAATTCCTACCAATGCATTACACGATATTTTTAGACTCATTTCTTATTTTTCTAGGTTTGGTTCATGGTTTATATCCTCTTCTTTTTAAGTTTCTTGTTCATTTTCTTCCACCTCTTCAAAATATTTGTAAAATGATTTATTCTCAGCACACTTATTACCTTTAGTGTATTTTCTATCACAACTGTAGAAAATCCCTTTTGCTCTTTTTTCTTCCAATTTTTGTGGTGTCAACCTTGTAGGTTGTGGAAGTCTAGGATAGCAACACTTCCACCTTTATATATGTGAGAAGTAGGCTTCCTTGTTGCCATAATTTTACATCCAATTTTTCTTGACAACCTGAATGTCTTCTCCAATGAATCAGGATCCCAAAGGCGAACCTCATGTTGGATGTTATCCTTTATAGTCCCTATGAAGACATCAATCCTATGTTCCTCTGGAATATCAGTTACCCTTATATTCAATTTTTTGAAGTCCGCAATGTGCTCCACGATTGAACCCTTTTGTTTGAGATTTATCAATTGGCTAAAGAAGGTGTTTCTCTTTGTATCCTTATAATGTGCTATCATTTCCTCCGTAAAAATTGACCAAGTGACCATCTATTTACATGATCAAAGCCATCGATACCATACAAATGTATTTTGTTCTAAATGTAAAGTTGCAATGCATACCTTTTGTTTTTTTTTCACATTATTGAGATCAAAATATTTCTCCATCTGTAGTATCCATGTTACGGAATCCTTGCCATCAAAATTACTCATATCCATATTTGGAATATGGTGTTTCTTCCATCCAACATTAGAGCTTATAAAATCACGATTAAGATTTATTTTTTTCTCATCATGAGCTTCATGTGTTACCTTTTCGCCATTAGGAATCATTTATTGTATCAAATTTGTCAAACCTTCCTTCAAACCTTCCATTTCTGCTTTTAAATCATTCTTCATGTCTTCCATGTTAGCTTCCATGTCATCCATCTTAGCTTCCATGCCATTCTTCAAACCATCCATATTAGTTTCCACGCCTTTCTTAAAACCATCCATATTAGCTTCCATGCCCTTCTTAAAACCATCCATATTAGCTTCCACGCCCTTCTTAAAAACATCCATATTAGCTTCCACGCCCTTATTCAAACCATCCATATTAGCTTCCACGCCCTTCTTCAAACCATCCATATTAACTTCCACACCTTTCTTCAATACTTCCATTTCATTTTTTGTTTCTCTTTGTGAGAGCGAAATTTGGTACACTTGCTCTTGTAGTTTTGATATATCATGTTGCACTTATTCCTCTTCATGAGTCATAGTAGAGTATTTTTAGGGTTTAATGAGTGATGAATTATTTTTAGGGGGCATTTTAGAACCCAATACTGGTATCTATTCTTCAATATTCCCTTCGAATCAATTCAAACTAATTTTTCAAACAAGACTTATGCAATTCGGAAAAAAAATACACACCTTTTTCTTTCTTTTGAGGAGATCGATATTGAAACTAAATTATCTATGTGATTTCAAATCTTCGATATCTTAAATTCGATCCTGTATTAGCCCTATGAATCTTTTTTCGAATGCTACAGGTCTGACCTGATTTGGATTCTTCAAGGCAAAGTTATTCCCAATCTTCCACAATGACCTAATTATGGACTGGTTCAGTAGAGAAAACTTGTACGTCGTGACACGTGTCACTGTTTCCTCCTTTGGCTCTGAAATTGATACGTAGGAAACTATAGTCCATGAAATTTCATCCAATTCTTATATAATTCCAATATTATGCTCAGAGAGATATTTATGACGATTTTCCCATGGTGACCTCTTTTAGATGAAATTTGGAAGCCTGACAAAACCCTAACTTCCACAGATCATATCTCCGCAAATATTGCGAACCAAGATCTGAAATTTTTACACGAATTTCCTTAGGACTTTGAATTCTCGTGGTAAAAATTTCAACTTCTAAACCTTCATATAAAAAAATTTATAGCGAAAATTCCATGATGACCTGTTTGGAGCAGCGAAACCCTAGAATCCAAAGCTCTGAAACCAAATGTTATGAAACCAACTCCAAAAATAGAATAAAAAAGAGATAAACACCTTAAAAATAAGACACTTCAAGTGGGCAACCTCCTTTACATTACATAAATGAACAATTCTTGGATGATACAAATGAAAAAACCTCCTTTCTATATATAGGAGTCCATGGGGTCACAATATACTCTTATTCGACCTAACAATAATAATGTAAGGGCACAATAATGACAATATGGGGGTTACAGGGGAAAAACAATAACAATAAGGGGGCTACACTAACAATAATAATGGACTATACTAGTTATATAGGAACCTAATAATACTAGACATATTTTTGGTGTAAGAACACCTCCTCGCACAATGAGAGGAATTTACAACAAATATTCTACCATCGGCAAGCAGCTTTGACCAATGTTTGATATGTTTATCATGGAAAAACCTAGTCAATCCCCTCAAAATACCATTAAAGTTTGAACAACTTTAGTTAACAGATGCTAGCATGATCAGAAAAATGCAAACATGGTGTCAAATAATTGGCCCCATAACGGGGTCAAATATGTTCGTCTTCCAATAAAAAATCAAGAATATAAAACTCCTTCTCAAAAAATGGAATAAATAAGACTTTGGAAACATATTCCATGAGAAGAAATATTTGGAAACAGAAATAGAGTCCCTTCAAAAATAAATAATCAGTAAAGGTAGAACGCAAAAAATAGAGGAAAAATAAATCTCCCTCGTGCTAATGCTAGAGGAATGATACAGGAAATAAGAAATATATTCAAAATAGAAATCCTGAATAAACTAGTAAAAAGAAAGGGAACACAACGCTTCATTCTTTCACTATTGAACCATCCCACACGCATCTAACAACAGAAGTAAATTAATACGATCTAAAAATGGAGAACATGCATAGAGATGGGAAGACATTGAATAAACTTTGGTAAATTTCAACTCAGATCTTCTCTTTAACCCCCTACCTTGTCACCAAGAAGATACCCACATAATCACCACCAAAATCCCAAATCTAGTGATAGAGACTTACAACACAACTCGTATGAGGTTTATAGGTGCAGCAAAAGACTATGAAGACATTCAGCAAATGGCAGATGGAAAATACCCTGGTTTGGATGGATTCATGGTATCACTCTTCAAGCAATGTTGGCACTTTCTCCACAATGATATTTTGATATCACAGAAGACTCATGTTCTAACCAATGCATTCTTCCAACTCTCAACACCACCTTCATCACACTAGTGCCAAAGTAGGAGAATGTAGCCTCACCAGATAAATTTATATTGATAAACCTTTGCAATGTTATTTATAAGCTCATAACCAAGGTCATTGTCAACCACCTCCAACACGTCCTTCCCATTCTCATCTCTCTCGAGCAAATTGGATAAGTGGAAGGCTAGAAAATCCTAGATAGAACAATCCTAGCCCATGAAACCATTCACTCCCTCAAAATCCTTATTAAACCTGGTATGTTGCTCAAGCTTAACCTATCCAAATAATTTGACAAACTAAATTGGAAATATATGGAAAACATTCTTCGAGCCTTTGGATTTAGTGTGGAATGGACCAACTAGGTCATTTCTTTTGTGTCCACTACTTTTTTCTCAATTATATTCAATGGATCACCCTTGGAGACATTAAATTCCTCTGAAAACATCAGACAAGGTGACCCTCTCTCCCCTTTCCTCTTCATCCTCATGGTAGAAGGGCTAGGATGTAGCATAAAATTTTCCTTGCGGACTGGCACCCTGAAAGGTCTAACACTCTACAATGACACTCCCATGACTAATCAACAATTTGTTGATGACACCCTTCTTCTGAACCACCCCTCATTCAAATAAGCTAGAGCCATCAAAGAGATACTTGAGCACTTATCGGATGCATCAGGCACCACTATCAATCAGGAAAAGTCTATAATCTTATTTTTTAACATTCCCCAGGTCACCCAAAGAAACATCACCATAATCTTATGCTTCTAAATATTTTCCCTTCCATCCAAATACCTAGGATCCCCTCTCACTTACACTGCCACCAAACACTCCTCCTATAGATATATTCTTGATAAACTCAACCACTGACTTGATAGTTGGACCTTTTGTTCTCTGAACATTGTTGGTTGTCTTGTCCTCCTTAATTATGTACTCCAATCTATGCCTATCTACCTCTTTTCTATTCTTTCTACGCCCAAGTGGGCTCCAAAATGCGTCAAAAATATTCAAAGAAGCTTCCTATTTGGAGGCAATAATCTCAAGAAAAAATGGTCACTTTTTAAATGTGAAATTCTTTGTCTACCAAAGGAGGAAGGTGGACTCAATCTACGAGAGCCTAAAACAGTTAGCAAAGTCCTGGGACCCAAAATATGGTTTATATGGGTAAAATAATCTAAGGAGCCTTATTCATAGTTATGGCATATGATATATGCAAAGGATTTAGAAAGGTAGAACCTCATATGATTTTCCTCAAATTTGTAGGGATCTCTAATTTATAATTTTTCAAGTCTCATAAAAACCATAGTCTAATCACACTGCTTCTAGGAAATTTGTGATGGAGATTATGTAAAATTTTGGGAGGACTTGTGGCAGAAAATTACCAGCCTTACTCGTATTTATCAGCTCCCCATAAACTAGGTCAATGCTTAGAGAGCAAGGGAAATTCAAGCCTGCCACTATTGGATCAATGATGACACCACATCCATCTGAAATCCACAAAATCTAAGCCTATGTGTAACAACCTGGGGTTAAATTTTCATGAAATAAAGGATATTAAAGGAAAATTTAATAATACCAAGGTCATGGGACATTTATTCGAAATTGAATGGAAGGGGGAACATGATAGTGGGCATAACTTGTGGTTTAATAATGGCTATGAAAATTAGAAAAGGAAAAGAGGCAATAATTGGCATAATTATGATAAATAAATGAAAATAGGAGAAAAGGGAGGTGAAGAGGCACAAATATGCATGCAAGGGAAATTAGAGAGAAAGTGAAGTAAAATGAAATAAGGAGGAGACATCAATGATAAAAATGCATCAAAGAAACAATTCACACATTTTTATTGATTTTGGATTTGGATCAATTTCAAAGAGAGAGAGAGAGCTCCAAGAGGAGAGGGACCAAGAAATAAAAAGAAAGAAATGGAGTGCAAGGAGAAAGTCGAATCAACAGCTAAAATAGGAAGATCTTGCAGGTAATAGGTTTCATGTGTAATTTCCTTGTTGGGGTGTGAATATATGGTACTTGCATTTTATTATTTGGTTCATTTGTTGTCACTGGCATGGGTTTTTCCTAGATTGACAGTGGTTCCAGCCTTGCCTCGTCATTTCCTGGAAAACCATGGTGTGATGTGATTCATTCTTAGTTGATCTTTGGATTAAAAGAAAAATTTGGATATATTTGAGGTGGTCTCAAGATAATCCCAAGGGTTGGGGGTGGAAATGGTTTTCTTCAAGAAGCCCTTGACACGTGGGTTGAGACGGGAAAATTCCTCTACATATGGTGAGGAAATTCCGATGCATCCAAACTTGTTTTTTCTTTGTAATCTTGGGACTAGTTTAGGTGATATCATGGTAGCTTAAGGGTGGCAGTGGTTTAACCTTTCGAGTCCCTATTTGGTTAAGTATTTAATTATCCTATGAGATCCCACATTCATGCTTGTTACATAACATTTTTTCATTGTCCCTGCAATCTCCATCTCGCCCGTTGGAGGGTTGTTTCTGTGACCAATAATCAGTGTCATGCCTTGCAAAAACCATCACTGCATTGCTTTGCATGAGAATAACATTCCCCTTGTTGACAATTCCCTGAGAAGGACTGTAAAAACCTTTGTTTTTTCCTTGGCAAGAGTAGCCAGTTACACTCCCACGCTGAGCTGGAAAATTAACACTAGGCCATAGAGGCAGAGGTTCCATTCCAACTACCTTGAGGATGAGTCATTGGGAGTGGTTGAACTGAAACAGCCATGGACTCCCTCCTTTAGTTAGTATTTTCCACCTCTCTTGGAACTCTCCTAAAGGATAGGACTCCCTCATACCTTTGTAGGGATCCCAACCTCCTCCTTTTCCTCTATAAAAGAATTTATCTCTCTTAGTACAATCTAGCTGAACTTGGAGAACTGATACTATAGTTGAATGACTAGAGAAGATAGATAAAAGGAATTACGTTGAGGAGAGCTTGAGTCTATGCCGTCACCCCGTCCAAAATCCTTGAAAAACATCTGAGACGTGCTTTTCCTGAACCCCATTGGAGGAGACTGCAATTTCAAAGCAATGGTTGTAACTCTTCCTTCTATTCATTTATATACATGACTATTGTTTGGTTCCACTATTGTGTTATGATGTTTGTGTAATACGATATGTTTAACCCTCTTTGACTGGTTAATAGTTATGAGTGAAAATATTATTTCGTATGTTATTCTTGTTTCTTTTTCTATGTGCAGGTTTCACAACGAACAGATTGTGATTTTCCAAGGCAGGAGCGAGAGGCTACTACTCTTTCCGCAATGACGATAGCATTGGATTCCAGGTAGGTTGATCTACCATGTCTCTTGTTCATTCATTAACTAGGATGCAACACTTTAGCATGTCCCTTTGTTTCTATACCCACCCTAGGGCTAGAGGGATCTTCTCTGTCTGCAGAGAGGATTTACCTGCGCAAAAAATTGGTGACTCCACTGTTAGCATCAATGACTTCAACCTCGACATTGACTGTCTTCCCTTCTAATTTGATCGGTAAACTAGCGAGAACACCAAGAGGTTTAGACTCTCATCCATCAAATTCTTTAAGGGCATTGGGTGACGAGGTGAGAACTGGAGAACCAATGGATTTCCAATAAGTAGATGACATAACATAGGTAGATGCACCCTTGTCCATGACTGCCTGGTGAATGTTCAAACCATTTATACCAACTTTAATGATGAGCACAATTTGGTGTGGGAGTTTCGGGACGAAATTCTATAAATCAAAATCAAGCTAGTATCGGTAGGATCAACCCCACCTATCATGGATAACAAAGCTTTCCTTTGTGACAGGAAACTCTAAAGTACTTCTAATGCAAACATTGCAGATGACGCCTGAGCCAAATCCTCAACAATACTGTAATGTTGAGCGGCACAGGAGTTGGGATTGTACGAAGACTTGCGAAGCACACCTTTGGAAGGTGGTTTCACAACAGATTCAGTATTAGGCCGTTCAATCTCAAGAGGGCCAGAAATAGGTGGAGGAGGAGGAACATTAGCGATCTCCTTCCCCGCTGCCTGACGTGAACCAGAATAATATTTCGATCGATTAGTAATAGAAACGAGTGCAAAACCGTTCATCACAAAAAACTGAGAACCAAATGGCGTAGAGGACTGAGGTTTCTCTACCATTTGAGTTTGATGAGTAGGAAAAGGTTTTTTTTTACCCTTGTACGGACAACCGATGCTTCGATGTCGCAATCTCCTCCAGTGGGGTTCAGGCGAAGCGCGTCTCAGATGTTCATTAGGGATTTCGGATGGGGTGATGACGTAGACTCAAGCTCTCCTCAACGTAATTCCTTCTATCTATCTTATCTATTCATTCAACTATAGTATCATTTCTCCAAGTTCATCTAGCTTGTACTAAGAGAGATAGCTTATTTTATAGAGGAAAAGGAGGAGTTTGGGATCCCTACAAAGGTGGGAGGGAGCCCTATCCTTTAGGAGAGTTCCAAGGCAGGTGGAAAATACTAACTAAAGGAGGGAGTTTGTGGTTGTTTCAGTTCAACCACTCCCAATGACTCATCCTCGAGGTGGTTGGAATGGAACCTCCGCCTCTATTTTTAAAAAACATTCCATAAACAGCTTGGCGCGGGTGTTTAACTGGGACAGAGCGCCAAGTGGCATGGGCTCAGTGTTAATTTTCCAGTTCGGCACGGGAGTGTAAATAGCTACTCATGCCAAGGCAAAAACAAGGGTTTTTGCAGTCTTGCTCGGGTAATTGTCAACAAGGGGAATGTTATTCTCATGCAAATCAATGCAGTGATGGTTTTTTCAAGGCATCACACTGCTTATTGGTCATAGAAACAACCCTCCAATGGGCGATATGGGGATTGCAGGGACAATGACAAAAAAATTTGTAACATATTCCCCCTAAAGCAAGAGGTCCTAGGGAGAGGGAGGGGTGAAATGCTTTATGAGAACACATTTGAACCAAACATCGCTGTCGGAAAACCTACAATTACAAATACAACTGAATCTCTGATACATGAACATGTGGCATGGGCACAACCATCCATAATAGAAGATATATAAAAACTGAGATTCGACGTATGGACGCAGCCATCCAACAATAAGGATCAACAAATAGACTCAGGTACGGTCGTAGCCATCCAATCAAAAGAGTCATGTAATAAGTCATAATAATCCACCAAAACCCGCAACCTAGACTTTATCAGACAAAATCCAGGGTCTTGCGCTCCATCTTGACTCGAACAAGTACAAATTCAAGCATGCAAATATATGAGCTGAAGTCGAACATGCAAGAAAATTACCTGATTACCAGCCAATGATGAAAGTTGTTAACAGGTACGAGAGAAACCACCAATAATGACAATGGCTCTCAAGGTACAACCGGTACAATCCACGGAATGTGAACAATGATCTGATGTCGAACATTCACAGAATCACTCGATCAAAGAACAATGATGTGGACCTTGCATCGAATGCGAAAAACGTGCCATTAAGGCATGTAGGCTCCAAGGTACCAGAATAGAGTCTCTAGATCAAATTCCTGGATAATGAGTTGAAGTTGACAAGAAGTGACTTGATCGAAGGTGGGCCATAATATTTCCCACATCATCGATACGAGATGGAGGAACATGATAATGATGAATCAGAACCAACAGAGAATCAGAGGGAGATTGAAAACTGCAGAGGCAAACTTCTCTTGAACATATCAGCAACACGACACTAGATTTGGCAGTATTTGACATCAAATGATATGAGGTCATAATGACGTGGAAAAGAGCATATGAGAGGTCAAAAGAGATTACCCAAACCCATGGAGGCAAAAACACAAATGCAAACGAGTGCCATGTTCAAGAGCGACAAACTGCCAACATAACTAAAACTTGGTTCCATTTTCCCCCGGCATTTCTGGCAACTACCCCAATTATTTTTTTAAACAAGCTTGAAGGGGATAGCATATGCTTGTGCTATAATTTTTTCCTTCGGACAAATCCATACTTGTACATTTTACGAGCCCTAGGAAGGAGGAACTCGAGTAACGTCATGGTGACGAAATCCGATGTCATAAGTGTTTAACAAGTCTGACAAAGGGAGAACTCAGCATCTTTTCATGTTTAGAGAGTTTGAAAAGAAGGCGGAAAATAAAAACTCCAACAGTCCCTTTTCGTAGGTAGTATCACAGATCCAAAAAGGTAGAAAACAGTGTTTACGAGAACCTCTTAGTCGCAATAGGCTAAGGTATTCCTTTTTCGTAAATAATCCATCCCAGCCCAAAAAAGGGTTAAACATATACTGGGTGGATATCGTTTTGCAGCCGTTTAACGAATTCAAAACAACAAGAATCTCAGCAATCTTTTCAATTTTAGAGAGTTAGAAAAGAGTTGAAAGATGACTCCAGTAGTGACTTTTTCTTGTTTTTACCGAGTCCAAAAAAGTATAAAATTTAACTCGTTACTTTATCACTATCGCACATAAAAACTTGTTGCTACACAAGAGACACGTGTAAAACCCATTTCTCGAAAATTATACAATAAAATAATCAAAAAATATGACTTAAAACCTAATTAGGGTTGTGAAAAATTTATAAAATACCAAAAATGGAAAAAATAATTACTTTTCACTTTTTACCTCTTGTGGAGCAATAGTTACCCATTTCACTGTGCAATCTTGCCTCGACGATAGCGGTCAATCCAGCAGACCACTCTCAAATCCGTCAGTTCCAGATAAGAGCCAAGATCCCTCTTATCATTTTAAGTCATTTCTTACTATCTGCAATTTCCAATTTTGAATTCTGGCGGAGGAAATGTAAATACTAGGGCACGGAAGTCAACGCGGGTTTCGAGCACGGAGTCGCGCCAACCGCCCAATTTTCTACACTAGGGCACACCAATGGCGCAAACCATTTTTATGTAAAATGTTACTCAAATACCCCAATTATTCACAAATTTAAGGTTCAAAATGGCTCATACCACTCATATGAATGTGTTTGCAGGTAGAAAGAGGAAAAATGGTCATATAATGGAAAGAACGCGAACATAGCGAAGAATACGAGCTTGCCATGGACAATGAGAGAGTCGTGGAAGCTCTCAGAAATTGTGATCTAAAAAAATTCTTCCTAACACCATGTCTCTGAGCCCAACTAGAGTTATTATAGTATCTGATCAGTATATGGGACGAAAATCAAGATAATTTCATCCTGCAGGATCAAGAACTTGAGATTGAAGTCTCTGACGTCTATTTCATAGTAGGATTATCGCGGAGGGGAGTAGCACCAATCCTAACCGGCACTCAGCCTTACATGGAAAACATGACCATGGTGATAGACAGGGTATGTCCAGGGGCACAGAAAGGATTAGGCAGTGGGAAAGTTGATATCCAGACTATCCCGAACTTGACACTCAGAGTAGTGCTACATACCATCACACGAGCTGCGGGATCACAAGCACCGCACGAAGCAACAAAGACACAATTGCTCCTTGTTGTAGACTGCTTGGAACTGACCATCTACAACTGGGCAGAGGCCGTGACAATAAACATGAAACACCAACTAACAAAATGCAAGAAGAACAAATTGAAGAAATTTGGTTATGGATCTATTCTAGTATTGTTCTTCTTGGAACGATTACCCATTTTCCAGTGATAGGAGGTCATAGTCCCAACACCACCAGCGAGAGAACCACGGATGGCCCGATGGGTAGCTCTGATGCCAAGGGCAGGGGGCGGTCAAAATATGTCCTGGAGACTGGAATTCTTCGATTGGATCCGCCGACAACTAGTTGTCGTGGAGGACTGGCACTACTCTGGTACAGATTTCACTGAAGATCTGTACCTCTCACTCCCAAAGGAAGAGGATTGGGATGAATATTTGGGTGAGACTCATTTTTTAAGTTTCATGATTATTATGATTTTCTGCCTATGCGCATTCTAACATTAAATCCATGTGTTTGCAGATGTTGGCCCAAAGAGACCCACAGGCATGTCACTGATAGCGAGGCGAATCCCTAGCGATTTTTACCCTCAAGGCGAAGGTGGCGAGGAAGATGAGATAGTGCGTAATCTGCAGGGAATCACTTGAGGAGTACCGGACTATGCACGATTTGAGATGTTCCATGCACCTACTAGAGACATACTGTAGGGTTTCCCAGTCGAATTCACTGCTTGCTGAGGCAGCTTGTACGGGCAGTGACATGTTATCACGAGCACCATGCCGATTAGACACCTATTTTTTATTTTCATCTGCATATTTTGAGAGACATGATGTCTCTAACAAAAACACATATATTTTTTGAAGTTATGATCCACATAGCTACAAACATGCGATAAATATATATACATCTATTTTCCTACATGGATCTTTTACATGTGATGATGATTTACAAATTATGCAAATGTCTATCTAATACAATGTTAGCCATTGTATCAGTTAATGTATTCATTCGTCTAGGAATATGCTGATATGTAATAAAATAAAAATGTCTTTCTAGCAAATGAATACATAAATACAATCTTAGAATGTGTGGATTTCTAACTGAATAATGACTATTGATTTGCAGAACGACAAGTTGTGAATATATATTTACAAGCAATGCGTGTATGCTGAGGTTGATTGCTTTGGTTAATAGCTCGATAAAATCACTATATTCAGTGACATTGTTTGTAGCTCGTCCTATACAAATACCTTGCAGATCTATCAACTCACTAGCAGATCATAAATTACCCAGGCTGCCGAAGATAAATTCCCGGTACTGCGGGAAGCACCATCCGCAAAACTGACATAAGGGGTAATATACATATGCACCATAAGCAATACCCAATAAGTAGGAAAACGCTCACAAAGCACATCAAACCAAAAACATGTACAAAAAATGAAAATGACACCTATATACACCTATTACACATGGATGACTCATGCATAATATTTTTTAAGATACAACCCATTTCTGGGTTGTTCAAGAGGATGACCTTTGTAATCAATAAGCTCATAGGCCCCATTCTGCAATACACGTTTAATGATGTAGGGCCCATGCCACATAGGTTGAAATTTTCCTACCCCCAACTTATCATGAGCTTGGTCATACAAGAGGACGATATCTCCTTCAATGAAAGAACGAGGGGAAACTAATTGGTCAAAATGAGCCTTCACCCGCTTTTTTTGTGCTTCGATAACCAAAGCAACAAAGCGGCGGGTTTCATTCAGTCTTTCTAAATAAAGGAGACGTTATTCCTCTGGCGAAGTATTCAACATTAATTCAATGACTAACTTGAGCAAAGGTATTTCACATTCAATCGGGAGAGTAGCTTCCAGGCCATAGACCAAGTGGAATGGAGTGAACCCGGTTGCACTCTTAACTGAGGTTCGGTATGCCAAAAGAGCTTAAAATAACATGAGATGCCAATTTGATTTATGGATCCCAATCATACGTTGAAGCATAGTGACAAGAACTTTGTTCACAGCTTCAACCTGGCCATTGGCTTGAGGGTAATACGGCGTTGCGCTGTCGTGACGTAGACCCAACTTAGAAGTCAACTCCGCCACCATATAATGCCGAAAATGGGAACCATGATCGGTAACGATGGCTTGCAAGACACCAAACCTAGCAATAATGTGATTGAATATGAACTGAGCAACTGTCTTACCATCGGCAGAAAGTGTAGGCATTGCTTCGGACCATTTGGTGTAGTCCACAGCTACGAGAATATAAGCATGCCCCTCGGTTGAGTGAGGTTTACACGTCATAAAATCGATGCCCCACTTCACAAAGGTACCAATGGTAATGGCAGGATGAAGACGAATGGGTGGCGCACGCATCTTGCATTGGTAAATCTGGAAATCATGGCACTTTCGAACCGTGACAATGTAGTCTTTGAAAATAGAAGGCCAAAAATAACCGTCACGAAGGATTTTTTGAGTAGTAGCATAACTAGATATGTGACTGCCATAGGCACCACTATGACAGTCATTCAGGGCTTTCTCAGCCTCCTCGAGATTCAAACATCGACGGAGTATAGAATCGACTCTAATACAATAGAGTGTATCTCCAACTATTTGATAAGGTTGTGACTGATGGCAGATGCGTCGGTGGGCATCCTTCGTCAACTCAGATCTAAAAGACGAAGTCTGGAGATAGATATGATATCACCATACCAAGGATCTAGGGTTCTAATCAAGAAAAGAAAATCTTCTGGAATGGATTCCTCATAATGAAAAGGAGTGGAGTCAGAAGGGAGAGAACAAAGAAAACTAGAAAAGACTAATGATTTCTTAGACTTGGTAGCAATAAATTCCAAATCAAAATCTTGGAGGATAACAATCCATTTAGAGTATTTTCCCCCCAGAAATTTTCGAGACAAGATGTAGGTCATGGGGTTGCAATCAGAAATCACCGTCACTCTGTGTAAGAGAATATAATGAGGAAAACGTTGGACTGCTTGAACTGCAACTAATGCTAACTTCTCGACATGAGCATAAAAAATTTCTAGGTCAAGAATGTTACAAGACAAGTGATAAATAAAATTCTCATGACTGTCATCATCGTCTTATACCAAAACCATCGCAATTGTGCTGAAAGCGGTAGCTAAATAAAGGGAAAAATCACAATGATAATTTGGAGGGCGAGGTAGAGGAGCATTGACAATCAATGTCTTCAATGCATCAAAATATTTCTAAGCGATTTCATCCCAGCAGGGCGTCCCTTTCTGTTGGGATGAAATCCCTCATAAATCTTTTGATGTGTTGAAGACATTGCTTGTCAATGCTCCTCTACTTCTCCCTCCAAATTATCATCGTGATTTTTCCCTTTATTTAGCTTCCGTTTTCAGCATGATTGCGATGGTTTTGGTACAAGATGATGATGACAGCCATGAGAATTTTATTTATTACTTGTCTCATAACCTTCTCGACCCAGAAACTCATTATGTTCATGTCAAAAAGTTAGCGTTAGCTGCAGTTCAAGTTGTCCAATGTATTCATCATTATATTATTTTATGCACAGTGACGGTGATTTCTAATTGCAACCCCATGACCTACATCTTGTCTCGAAAATTGCTGTGGGGAAAATACTCTAACTTGATTTTATCCTCCAAGAGTTTGATTTGAAATTTACCGCTGCCAAGTCTAAGAAATCATTAGTATTTGTTGATTTTCTTTGTTCTCTCCCTTCCTACTCTGCTCCTTTTCATTCTAAGGAATCCATTCCAGACGATTCACTTTTCTTGATTAGAACCCTCGATCCTTGGTATGGTGATATCATCATCTATCTCTAGACTTCGTCTTTTAGATCTAAGTTGACGAAGGATGCCCGCCGATGCATCCGCCATAAGTCACAACCTTATCGAAGAGTTGGAGATACACTCTATCGTATTGGAGTTGATTCTATACTCCATCGATGTTTGACTCTCGAGGAGGCTGAGAAAGCCCTGAATTACTGTCACAATCGCACCTGTGGCGGTCACATGTCTGGTTATGCTATTGCTCAAAAAATCATTCGTGCCAGTTATTTTTGGCCTTCTATTTTCAAAGACTGCATTGTCGCGGTTCGTAAGTGCCATGATTTCCATATTTACTAACACAATATGCGTGCACCACCCATTCCTCTTCATCATGTCATTACTATTGGTCTCTTTGAAAATTGGGGCATCAATTTTATGACATGTAACCCTCACTTGGCCAAGGGGCATGTTTATATTATCGTAGTCGTGTACTACTTCACCAAATGGGTGGAATCAATGCCTACACTTGCCGCCGACGGTAAGACAGCTGCTCAGTTCATATTCAATCACATTATTGCTAGGTTTGGTGTCACGCAAGCCATCGTTACCGATCATGGTTCCCATTTTCGGCATTATATGGTGGCGGAGTTGACTTCTAAGTTGGGTTTGCGTCACAACAGCTCAACGCCATACTACCCTCAAGCCAATGGCCAGGTTTAAGATGTGAACAAATTTCTTGTCACTATGCTTCAACGTACGATTGGGATCCATAAATCAAATTGGCATCTCATGTTATTTTAAGCTCTTTTGGCATACCGAACCTCAGTTAAGAGTGCAACCGGGTTCACTCCATTCCACTTGGTCTATGGCCTGGAAGCTACTCTCCTGATTGAATGTGAAATACCTTCGTTCAAGTTAGTCATTGAATTACTGCCGAATATTTCGCCAGAAGAAGAACGTCTCCTTTATTTAGAAAGACTAGATGAAACCCACTGCTTTTCTACTTTGGTTATCAAAGCACAGAAAAAGTGGGTCAAGGCTCATTTTGACCAATCAGTTTCCCCTTGTTCTTTAGTTGAAGGATATCTCGTCCTCCTGTATGACCAAGCTCATGATAATTTGGGGGCAGCCAAATTTCAACCTATGTGGCATGGGCCCGACATCATTAAACGTATATTGTAGAATGGGGCCTATGAGCTTATTGATTACGAAGTTCATCCTCTTGAACAACCCAAAAATGGGTTGTATCTCAAAAAATATTATCCATGAGTCATCCATGTGTAATAGGTGTACATAGGTGTCATTTTCATTTTTTGTACATGTTTTTGGTTTGATGTGCTTTGTGAGTGTTTTCCTACTTATTGGATCTTTCTTATGGTGCAAATGTCTATTACCCCTTATGTCGGTTTCACGGATGGTGCTTCCCGTAGTACCAAGAATTTGTCTTTGGCAACCTAGGTAATTTATGATCCTGCTGCTGAGTTGATAGATCTGCAAGGTATTTGTCTAGGATGAGCTACAAAAAATGTCGCTGAATATAGCGTTGTTATTGAGCTATTAACCGAAGAAATCAACCTCGGCATACGTGCATTGCTTGTAAATCTAGATTCACAGCTTATCGTTCTGCAACTCAATAGTCATTATTCAGTTAGAAATATGCACATTCTGAGATTGTATTTACGTATTCATTTACTAGAAAGACATTTTGATTTTATTACATATCAGCATATTCCTAGACGAATGAATACATTAACTAATACAATGGATAACATTGTATTAGATGGACATTTGCATAATTTGAAAATCATCATCACATCTAAAATATCCATGTAGGAAAATAGATATATATATATATATATATATATATCGCATGTTTGTAGCTGCGTGCATCATAACTTCAAAAAATATATCTGTGTTTTTGTTACATCCTGAGACATTATGTCTCTCAAAATACGTAGATGAAAATAAAACCTAGGTGTCTAATCAGCATGGTGCTTGTGATAACATGTCACTACCCGTACAAGCCACCTCAATAAGCGGTGAATTCGGTTGGGCACCCCTACAGTATGTCTCTGGTAGGCGCGTGGAACATTCGTCAAATCGTGCATAGTCCAGGACTCCTCGGGTGATTCCCTCGATATTACGCACTATCTCATCTTCCTCACTGCCCTCACCATGAGGGTCGAAATCGCGAGGGATTCGCCTCGCTATCGGTGACCTGCCTGCGGGTCTCTCTGGGTCAACATCTATAAACACATGGATTTAATGTTAGAACGCGCATAGACAAAAAAATTCATAATACTCATGAAACTTAAAAAATGAGTCTCACCCAAATCTTCATCCCAATCCTCTCCTTTCGGGAGTGGGAGGTCCGGATCTTCAGTGAAATTTGTACTAGAGTAGGGCCAGTCCTCCACGACAATCAGATTTCGGCGAAGCCAATCGAAGAATTCTGGTCCTCGGGACATCTGTTGACCACCCCCTACCCTTGGCATCAGAGCTACCCATCGAGCCATTCGTGGTTCTCTCACTGGTGGTGTCGGGACTATGACCTCCTATCTCTAGAAAATGGGTAGTCGTTCCAAGAAGAATGATACCATAATAGATCCATAACCAAATTGCTTCAATTTGGTCTTCTTGCATTTTTTTAGTTGGTGTTTCATGTTTATTGTCATGGCCTCTACCTAGTTGTATATGGTCAGTGCCAAGCAGTCTATAGCAAGGAGAAAATGTGTCTTTGTTGCTTCGTGCGGTGCTTGTGATCCCGCAGCTCGTGTGATGGTATGTAGCACTGCTCTGAGTGTCAAGTCTGGGATAGTCTGGATATCAACTTTCCCACTTCTTGATCCTTTCCATGCCCCTGGACATATCCTGTCTATCACCATGGTCTTGTTTTCCATGCAAGGCCGAGTGTCGGTTAGGATTAGTATTACTCCCCTCTGCAATAATCCTGTTATGAAATAGACTTCAGATACTTCAATCTCAAGTTATTGATCCCGAAGGATGAACTTCTCTTGATTTTCGTCGCATATACTGTTCAAATACTATAATAACTATGGTTGGGCTCAGATACATGGTGTTAGGAAGAATTTTTCCAGACCATAATTTCTAAGAGCTTCCATGACTCTCTCATTGTCCATGGAAAGCTCGTCTTCTTCACTATGTTCCCGTTCTTGCCATTCTATGACCATTTTTCCTCTTTCTACCTGCAAACACATTCATATGAGTGGTATTAGCCATTTTTTAACCTTAAATTTGTGAATAATTGGGGTATTTGAGTAACATTTTACATAAAAATGACTTGTGTAGTTGGCACGACTGTTTTCCAAACAGTTGCGCCAATGGGCGCGCCCTAGTGTAGAAAATTGGGCAGTTGGCCCAACTCGGTGCCCGAAACCCACGCTGACCGTCGTGCCCTAGTATTTACATTTCCACCCCCTTAATTCAAAATTGGAAATTGTAGATAGTAAGAAATGACTTAAAATGACAAGAGGGATCTCATCTCTTACCTGGAATTGACGGATTTGAGAGTGGTCTGCGGGATTGACCATTATCGTCGCCGCAAGATTGCATAGTGAAATGGGTAACTATTGCTCCACAAGAGGTAAAAAGTGAAAAGTAATTATTTTTTACATGTTTGGTATTTTATAACTTTTTCACAACCCTAATTAGGTTTTAAGTCATATTTTTCGATTATTTTATTGTATTATTTTCGAGAAATGGGTTTTACACGTGTCTCTTGTGCAGCAAAAGGTTTTTATGTGTGACAATGATGAAGTAACGAGTTAAATTTTATACTTTTTCAGACTCCGTAAAAACACAAAAAATTCAGTACTAGAGTCATCTTTCAGCCCTTTTCTGACTCTCTAAAATTGAAAAGATTGCCAAGATTCTTGTCATTTTGAGCTTGCTAAATGGTTGTGAAATGATATCCACCCAGTATGCATTTAACCCTTTTTCAGGCTGGGATGGATTATCTATGAAAAGGGAATACCTTAGCCTATTGAGACTAAGAGGTTATCGAAGACATAGTTTTCTACCTTTTCGAATCTTTGAGACTACCTACGAAAAGAGACTATTGGAGTTTTTCTTTTCTGCCTTCTTTGCAAACTCTCTAAACATGAAAATATGCTGAGTTCTCCCTTTGTCAGACTTATTAAACACTTATGACATCGGATTTCGTCACCATGACGTTACTCGATTTCCTCCTTCCTAGGGCTCATAAAATGTACTAGGATGGATTTTTCCGAAGGACAAACTTACAGCACAAGCATATGTTATCTCCTTCAAGCTTGTTTTGAAAAATAATTGTGGTACTCACTAGAAATGGTGGGGGGAAATGGAACCAAGTTTTAGTTATGTTAGCAGTATGTCGCTCTTGAACATGGCACTCGTCTACATTCGTGTCGGGTTGGGGACATCTCATTTCGCCATTTTTTTTGCCTCCATGGGTTTGGGTAATCTCTTTTGATCTCTCATATGCTCTTTTCCACGTCGTTATGACCTCAGATCCTTTGATGTCAAATAATGCCAAATCCAGTGTCGTGCTACTGATATGTTCAAGAGAAGTTTGCGTCTGCAGTTTTCAACCTCCCTCTGATTCTCTGTTGGTCATGATTCATCATTATCATTTTCCTCTGTCTTGTATGGATGATGTGGGAAACATTATGGCCCACCTTCAATCATGTCACTTCATGTCGACTTCAACTCATTATCGAAGAATTTGATCCAGAGACTCTGTTAGGGTCCTATAATAATAGGGTTCAGAAAATTTTGAATTGACTTTGATAAGTCTTGTAAATATGTACATACCTTGCATTCTGCAAGTTGTTTTCCCATATTTTGAAAAAATCAAAAATAGGGTAAAAGTCCTAAAATAAAGATCAAAGGACTTAGAAAAATATATACCCCAAAAGAAAAAGAGATGAAAATAAGACTTGAAAGTGAACAAATCCAAACGCCACTACTTTTACTTTAATGCAAGAATAATGATTATGTGCAGAGTGTCAATAAATGCCATAATCCATGATGAGTTAAATAGTTTAATATTAACTTTTCATGTTTTAGATAGTTAATAAAGATTTTTCAAACAGTTTAAACTTGAAAAATCAGTAAATAGATAGAGAATAATGAGGATCTCAGCAGTTTAATCTGAGCCCTCGGATGAAATAAGGTAGATCTAGATTAGTTTTATGCTTTGAAAGAAAATGTTTTAAGGTTGCAAGCCTAAATGCACCTGTAAAATGAAGAAAAAAATGTTAGAAATACAAGTTGGGTAGGTAGAAAGCAGTGGAGAAATCATGTAAATAATACATCATCAGGAAAAATCACTAATTTCCCCTCCCCCATGAGTATTCAGTATTCTAAGCTATCATCAAACAAGCTCATAGCATTTCTCTGACTTTTTTTGGGACCGGACCCAAGGCTCTGTGACTGGTTAGTTAAAAATATTGAGTTCTTATCTTATATCCTCATTTTTCATCATTTACCCTTCATTCATCTATTAAAACCCCTTTTTCCTAAGTAAAAACACACTCTTACTTAGTAAAATTGTAACCCTAGAATAATTAACTTCATCCCTTAATAAACATTCATAAAAACCCACAAAATCACATTTATCCTAAGTATTTTTGAAAGAAATATAAAAATGAGAAAATGCTTGATTATTATGTTATACTAGAGATAATGTGTATTTTTTTTTTCACTCCCCTCTCATATTAAATTTTAACATATTTTATTAAATCCCTAAGAAATACCCTTTCCTAGTTATTAATTTCATTATATCTAAATATCCCAAAATACCCACTGTTATAAACTTTTGACCAAAGTATATTATTTGCATAAATGAAAAACCCAAGATATAAAGCCCTTTGGTCTAAAATATTATCGTTATTCAAATATCCCACTCTTTAGTTTTAAACTATCAAAAATGGTTGAAAAACTATATAAATATATATATTGCGCCCGCATATTTTAAAACATTTTACAAATGTTTTAAAATAAAACATTTCTAACCCGCATATACCATCCTTAAAGAATATTATATATGTTTTATACTAAATCCTACCAGAAGCCCCTGCCACATATTAAACCATATCCACTTATGTATAAAGCCCGCACCTTTGTATATCGTGATCAAAATATTTATTTTAAACCTATCCCTGTCGATATATGAAACTATGGTTTAAACGTGCTTTGAAAACACTTATTTCATAGATTTAAACCCTTCCACTGTAGTTAATCCAAACTGGTCCACCTTTCCACTCCATGCACCTCCCGAACAAATCCTCACATTTCGCATTAACATCTCAGATCCGACGGTTGAGGAATGATATCGCATAGAAAACATGCTCGACCGCCCCAAGGCAAAAGCCACGTGAAATGGTCGGTTTTCTGCTGACCCCTCCCCTCCACGTGGCCTCTTCTAATTCGATCACATGGGTTTTCATTAAAACCACTTACCACCAAATCAACGCGATAAACCGCCATTTTCAAAGACTGTGTAAATCTGAAATCACTTCTCGCCATGATGCGACCTTCATTTAATGACAAAGGGTTAATACGATCATATGTTTAACAAAACCTTTGTATAAGCGTTTTTTATTCTTTTACCTATATGTTGCGTTTAAACCAGTGTTTTTTCCCTCCCGATTGTGTAAACCTGAAAAAACCTCTGATACCCATTTTAAACGACCAAACTTCTGAAATCACCTGTAAAAGACTGCTGAGGAGCTATATCGCTCTAGTTCAACCACTGAAGCTAACAATTCGACCAGAAGACTGAAACAAAACCCTGTTAAAACCGATACCTGCGTCAAAATACGGATTTTTCTGAGATTTAAACCTGCAATAAATTCAAAAAAAACTTCAAAAGAAAGAGAAAGCTTTTTAAATTAAGAAATTGATCAAATTCAATTGCCCAAAAGTCCTAGAAACAGGAAAAACCTTGGCAAAAATTTTCCAGGAACCGTAGAATCCGCTACGCACCATTTTCAAAGAGAATTATCATTTCTTCACAGATTAATGATCAATTTCAATCTCTAAAGACCAGAAATCCTCTGCAGGTGCCCAATATCTTCTTAAAATCCTTTTTTAACAAACTTTTAGCCCATTTTTAAAATCATTTACAATAAGAGGCCAAAACTGGATACAGCAACTAAAGGTAAAGTAACAATAGATGTTGAAGAAACACAGCCCTTGAATACCAACATTGCACAAACAGAGACCAATGTAGCCACTGTAGTCATAAGTGAGCCAAATCAGAATCAAGAAAAATTGAATAATGAAGATGCACAGATAATGGAAAGGCAACAAAGTATGGAGGCTTCTTCCTCACATTCAGCTGAGGAGAAGGATTTAGATATTAAGGAGAAATACAAGCAAATAAAATTGAAGAATGAGGAAATTAAGACTGAAATATATTCTCAGTTTTTGAAGAAAAATCCAGGTAACCAAAACATATTCTTATCAGCATTTGATTATTCAACTCAAGAATTGATTATGTCAGTTTTACAGCCCACTGTACCAGTGCCAAAGACAGTGGTTGACTATAAAAAATTTGATATGGAAGTAGCCACAGATAAAATCCATGAGTTGGATCAGATTGAATTTCACAGGAAAGCATCAGAGATTCTCTATTCCATAGTGACCACAAAATCTATGAGTTCTCATAGGCTTCAAAATACCATTTCTAATATGAAGGACCAAATGAAGATGGATAAAGCTTCATTATATGCAAATTATCTAAGGATAAAGGCCTTAGAAGAGTTCGTATTACAGGTATCTAAGGATAAATGTTTTAGAAGAGTTCGTATTGCAAATTATCTAAGGATATGATCCTACAAACATCAAAGCAGCTGAAGCATTGGTTAAAAATAAAAATGAGGACATAGCTGCCTTGAGGAAACAGCTCAAGCTTCCTCAAGGAGAGCATCCTCAAACAAAGGAAGTTTTACAGGATCAAAAGGAGAAAGATGAAATGATGAGCTTGATACTTCAACTGACAGCTCAAATCAAGGAAATGGAAATACAAATGGACCAAGTTGTCCAAGAAAAGGAGACAGTTAAGGAACCATTCATTCCCACTATCATCCCAGTCATCACAACAGTTGTGCCTTCTACTTTAGGAGAAAATTTGGCACCAAAAGAGCCACTGGCCACTGCAGTGCCAGTGACTTCTTCAACAACTTCAGTAATTGAATCCTCTACAGTAGTGTTGCCACCTATAGATGAAAGCAGTCAACTAGTAAAGGATATGAAGGAGATGTCCTTGAAAACCAATGAAATCAACAGATTGACTAAGATAATTGAAAATCCTGAGAAGAAAATCAAATCAACTCAGATAGATGCTAAAATACATGAGAAAAATGCCCACAGATTGAGTGAAGAGGTAAAGAAGCTCCAGAAAGAATTAACTCTCAAGGATCAAATATCATATACTAAAAATTACCTATGGAATAATGTAATTGAAGCCATTCATGATGTTTTGCCTTCAATTCAAGAATTTTTTTAGCAGAGAGAGTTACTATTGGCAGCACAAGTAGAGATCCTAAAGACACAAGAAGAATTGGCAGATAAACCAGAACAGGTTGTGAGGTTAATAAATTTCCTCAACAACAAGAAGAGACAGCAACTTGAAGAATTAAATATCAATGATAGGACAGCCACAATCCTAGAAATTAAGAAAGTAACCACCAAAATAAATTTGATGAGGCAGCTTGAAAAGAAATGTGAAGGAATGAATACTGATGTCACTAGATTCATGGTTAAATTCACCAATTTAAGGAAAAAGGGACTTCCTGATATCATGGTGATCAATGATAAGTTAATGGCTCGGAATTATTATGACAAAAAGATCAGAGAACATGCCAAGGAGCAGGTAAACAAGCCAACAGGTCAAGGTATTCCCACAGGAAAAGTATTGCTAAAAAGTTTTGAAGATTTTTTTTATTTGCAATATGAAATCAAACATTTGTTTGTCATCAAACCCACATTTTCCAGGTACACTAAGGCTGATGAGAATTTTAGGAAACACAAGAATATTAGAATTCCTAAAAATGAGGAGTGGCATGCATTGAATGATTTGCTATAAAAAATGAAAGGCAAACAAATGAAGAAGAAAAATATGTTTGTTGATTTTACTGTCAAAACAGATTTTTACAGCAGAAAACAATTTTACAGAAGGTTAAAGAGTATCAAAAGTGAAAGAGTATCAGCGAGAAAGAGTATCAGTGAAAAAAAGTTATATTCTGAAAATATCTAAAAAGCCAGCAGAGAGGACACATAAGCAGCCAGTTTCTTGTTATCTTAAAACAGTTTCTATTTATTTTGAATAAAATAGGACAGCTTGTTTATTTGTTAAACAAGTTGTCACTATTATTGTTGTAAGATATTTAATTTTCCTAAGTTAATTCCTAGAAGTCATCTAGGATTTTTTGTAAAACATTTTATATAAACACTTCACTCTTTGAAGTATTTTTGGGTGGAATAAAATTGTTGGAGATTACTATAGATATTTTGTTGACTTGAACGCTTTGGATTTCGATTTTGAGTAGCAGAATGGATCAACTATTTGGCATCATACTTCAGGATCCCTGTGATAAGCTATCTGGAGTGAAGTACTCTCTAAAAAATTTCATTGTTATCTTCTTTTGTTACATGCATACATCTGTGTTTTAATTCTAAATCTGAATGTATAACTAGGAGTATTACTACAGGACATGTTAATAGCACTATGTTTTTAACTAGTTATCACTTCTTTGTTTTCTTCTGATTTCTGGTGTAGGGAACCCTTAATTTCTCCCTCTCCCATTTGACCGCTATCTACTACTTCCCTTTTCCAGATTTAAGGATCCTTAAGTGCCCTTTATCCCGATCATACCATCTCAAAAACCAATTTTCTAAGATCTCCAAGGGTTATCTATCTTGCCCTTAGGACATTTGACCTTTTAGGCCTTGATCCCAGTTTTGTTAGCTTGACTTAGACTCCATATCCCAATGGACAAGTATATTTCCCTCTATATACCCTCCAAGTGAAATTTTCCCACCAAATCCAACAAAACCAAACCAAAATTGCACTTTCATAGCTATCCTAATATTCACAAATTAAAACAAAGTTAAACTTTAAAGAGAGGCCCTCTTTGAACCCTAGGAAGGCTAGATCCTAGAGTTTAGAGTAGATTTGTGGTTACCTCTAGTATTCTTTGACTAAAAACCAAAATCCCACAACTTAAGAATTTACTGGAGTGATAACATTACTGGCGACCATATTGGGGAAATAACCAGTCCTCAGTCATAAAATTAGTCTTAAAGGAATCATTTAAATTATCCTTTTACCTTAAGATTTCTTTTATAGGTTGTGGGTATTGAATAATTGTAATTATGGCTTCTAGGAAAGTCTATTATACTAGGTCTAACCCGGATCCTAAGCCTGTTGTCATAGTAGATAACCTAGACCGAATTAGTAAAAAGAAAAAACAAACAAAAAATTTAGAAGTTGAAATCTCATTAATAAGAGTCAATTCATTACCATGTGAATTATTAAGTTTGCAAGACATTGATTTTGATCTGAAATTTGAGCATTCCTTATTTAAAAGTAAATCTGAAAATGATTTAAAAACTGTTGTTTTAGACCCTGCTTTTATTTCATTTTTGAATGCAAAACAGAAATCTATTGCAGTAAATTCTAGATCTAAGAAAGCTGAATATTAGACCAAAGTTGAGGAAATTAATGTTACTATTCTAAAGGATATTAATGAAGCTATTGAATTAGCTCATTTATTGAATTATGCAAACAGACCTTCAGCTTCCCGATTACATACCACAATAATTCCAGCTAGAGATTCATCTCTGTATGTTGTTACATCATTCATAAATTCTACTACCAGCTCATCTACAGATCCATTTATCCCTAAAATACCTCTACAACCCAGAGTATTATTTCCACCAATCACTTCATCCACTATATCCATTAGTTCACCTTTTGATTTCTTAAAAACATCATTCTCATTTCCCAACACTTCAAATACTATCTTTAGTTCATCCACTATCATTTCCAGCACAGCTTCAAGCAGTTCTACCTTACCTCCTATTCAAGCCAAGCTTCAAGCTATGGCTACTAGATATGCTCCCCTTGTCCTACCACAGCAACTTCATGATATGCCACAAGACTATCAAAACAAAATACCATTGCTTGATGGCACTACTCAATATACTGCCCAACAACACATTACTAAAATGGCATACTTCTTCGAAATTTATGAAATTGATGATTATGATGTTCAAATGAGACTGTTTGCTTAAACTTTAACAAGAGTATTTAAGAAATGGTTTAAAGATTTAGCTGCTAGTAGTGTAACTGATTTAGCTGTCTTGTTTACTTTTTTTTTAAATAAATGGGAAAATAAAAAGAATCCCCTCCAAATTTTGTCTGAATTTGATAATTTAGAAAGAGCTCCAAATGAGTCAGTTCAAGATTACTACACCAAGTATAATAGTGTCTATAATTTTATCCCTGCAAATCTGAAACCTACTCCTTATTCTATTTTGCTCAAATTCCCTGATGGATTTGATACATATATGGCTTACCAATTAAGGGAACGAGATGCAGACACCTTAGAAAAAATGCAAACTGATGCAGTAAGTGTAGAAGTGAACATTATAGCCAAAAAAGCTAGACTTAGACATGAAAGAAGAGTCACTATTAAAGAAGAAAATGAAAATTCAGACACAAAAATGGATGTTATAGCTAACAATTTAGAAAGATTAATTGATAGATTAGATAATATGGAGAGAAGACCTCAGTGGGATAACCAACAACAGATCAGGAATCCCAATTTTAGAAAAAACATAAATTATGGAAAAGCAAAAGAAACATCCCCAGACCAAGCCATTAGGCCACCATTCCAAGAGAACTATGCTGAAAGTTCTCAGAATAATAATGATGAGGAGGAGGATACTATTAATCTAATGGGAATTTATGACAACAATACTATTTTCCTAACTCAGGAAGATCGGGAATTGTTTGAACTTCAACAGCTTAAATTAGATTCTAGTGAATCCTTTGATTATAAACAAGGTTATGACTACGCAATAAATGAAATACACAGCCATTATAGCCTTGGAAACAAGAAAAACAATGATTCTTCTACTAAGAAAACTTCCCAAAATCAAAATCAGAAAACAATAGAAGCCCCTAAAACAAAAGTTCTGCAAATTCTCCCAAGGGAAAATAAGAAAAACTCAAATTCCTCCCAAAACATTTCTAGTCCTAAGAAAGCATCAGGCCCTAAAATTGTTGACATTATTGATGAAGTTTCTCAAGCTGCAAAAGATCCTCAAAAATCTACTGCTGCTAAAGCTTATAATTTTGTTAAAACAGCAAATTTAGATCCCAATAAACCTTTTGTTGATCCTAAAACAGTAGACCCAAATACTGTTGCCTCAAAAACATCTGCTGAAAATTATAAATCATAAAGAACATCTATTGCTTCACAAAAAATCCCTGAAAAGAAAGTTAGAAGTAGTAAAACACAAAAAACACAAACAGAGAATCCTAAAACAATTGAAAATGAAAAAGAAACTATCGAAAAGCAAGATAAACCAACACAAACTACAGTTACCAAAGAAGAACTGATTCAAATCAGTAAAGCTCAACCTGCATTTAACATACAATCAGAAATTGCAAAACTTAAAATACCAATTCCTTTGACTAAATTGGTAAAGAATGACTTGTATAAATCAACCATAACTAAAACATTAAATATGAATGATGGAGAAGACTCCATAAATCTAAATGATGATCAGCGAGAGTTGAGTTTTGGCCCAGATGTAAATGGAAAACATGCAGATGGTGCAGTTCCTCCATTCTATATCAGTTTAACCATTCATGATCAAATTCTACATAACACAATGCTAGATTCAGGAGCTTCCCATAACTTAATTCCAAAAGCCATCATGGAAAATATGAATCTAGAAATTATAAGGCCATACAAAGATTTGTTTTCTTTTGATTCCAGTAAAGTTAAATGCTTAGGTTTAATTAAGGATTTGTGTAACACTAGTTCAATACCCCAGTAAGAGTATATTAATGGACATTGTAGTAGCTAATATCCCACCAAAATATGGTATGCTACTTTCTCGCTCATGGGGAGCAAATTTGCAGGGATCTCTACAATTGGACATGTCTTATGCTATTATCTCGGTGTTTGGCCAGCCTAAAAACTTATATCGGGAAACACTAATGCAGTACATGGTCAGTAGTGTTGAAATATCTATAAACTACCCAATTTACTCTACACCAACTAACCTTGATTCTTTCATCCTTTGTAACTCTAAAACAAATCAAATCCAAACTGAACTAATAGATAAAAAGAGAGCACCAAACAATGATAACATTTTTCATGAATCTCAATGGCATTTAGACTTTGATGGTTCAGTGAATAAGTTAAGAGTAGGAGAAGGAGTCTGGACAACAAATATGGAGACCAATAATTCTGAAGGTCATGCTTTCAGGCTAAATTTCAAATGTAGAAACAATATGGCTGAGTACGAAGCCCTCATCCTAGGACTCCAAATCATCAAAAATTCAGGAGGAAAAAGAATTTTAATCATGAGAGATTCATATTTGATCATAAAACAAGTAAATGGAGTTTATTCTGTTTATGATCCTAGACTGAGCAGATATAGAGACATTATCATAGATTTAATTAATGATTTATTGGAATGTAAGTTTGTTGTTATACCTAGAAAGCAAAATATACAAGCTCACTGTCTTGCAAATTTTGCTAGTACATGCAATTTACCATTCCAACCTAATCACAAATATACTGCTGAAGTTAAACATAGGCCAATAATTCCAGATAATCTTAAGTATTGGCAATTTTTTTCTCAGGATGAACAAATTTACAATTTTATGAACAATGAAGGAGAATTTCATAATTGTATTATAGATATAGATTGTACAATAAATCATGATTTGGATTGTGAAATAGATTTAAATGACTTAGATGTAAATAAAATTAAGTTTGATAAACCCACTAGATTTAGTCAAGCTGACATAGATAGCTTAGAGAAATTAGAGATTGAAGAAATTATTGAAGATGAATCAGATATAGTGAATCTTAAGGATAACTTTTTACCTAAAGGTTTAACTCCCTTAGAGGATCTTTTTGACTCTAATGATATAGATAGAAAACCAAAAATGGAGCCAGTAAGATCTGACATAGAAGAATGTAACATTGGTACAGAATCAAAACCAAAGATAATCAAACTGTCCAAAATTTTACCTCGACAAGAAAAGGATAAATATATTAAGCTTTTAAAGGAATATCAAGATGTGTTTGCTTGGAGTTATGAAGATTTAAAATCTTATAATACAAACATAATCCAACACAAAATTAAAATAAAAGAAGATAAAAAGCTATTCAAACAAAAGTTGAGAAGGATTAACCATGTGTTATTACCTTTGATTGAAAAATAAGTTAAGAGAATGTATGATGCCCAGATCATTGCACCAATCAGATATTTTGATTGGGTTTCAAACCTAGTTCCTACAAGAAAGAAAATAGGAGAAATTAGATTGTGTGTTGACTTTAGAAATCTTAACAAAGTATCCTTGAAGGATAATTACCCTTTACCTAAAATGGACCACATATTAAAAAAGTTAGTAGGTTCTTCAAAAATTTCATTGTTAGATGGTTTTTCAAGATACAACCAGATCCTAGTTCAAGAAGAAGACCAAGCTAAAACAACATTTACCAGTCCTTGGGGCACTTTTATGTATGTAAAAATTCCTTTTGGCCTAATGAATGCAGGAGCAACCTTTAAAAGGGCTATGGACATAGCCTTTGCAAAGGAAATACATGATTTCTTAGTAATTTACTTAGATTACACTATTGTGTTTTCCAAAACAGATAATGAACACTTGTATCATTTGAGACAAGTTTTTATTAAGTGTAGGAAATATGGCATCTCTTTAAATCCTAAGAAAAGTATATTTGGACTAGAAGAAGGTAAGATACTTGGAAATATAATCTCAAAAGAAAGAATTAGGATAGATCCTACTAGGATAGAAGCAATCCTGAACATCAACCCACTAAGAAACATCAAATAATTACAAGATTTTTTAGGTAAGATAAGTTTTTTAAGAAAATTCATATCTAATTTAGCTGAGATAATTAGAGAATTGAATAACATGCTCAAAAAATATTCATTCATTAGATGGATTGTTGAGGCGAAACAATCATTTGACTCTATCAAACAAGCCTTAACCAAAACTCAAGTCCTAATAAGTCCTACTTGCAAGAAAGATTTCATTATTTTTTCATTTTCTTCAGAGCACACCATTGTTACAGTTCTACTGCAGAAAAATGATCAAGGATTTGAACAAACTATAGCTTTTTTCAGTAAAGCCCTTAGAGATGCTCCTTTGAAGTATAAAATTATGGGAAAAAAAAGCCCTAGCCTTGGTTAAGGCCATTAAAGACTTCAGAGTTTATATTCTCTACTCACACATTATTTCCTATGTCCCAAATTCTGTAGTTAAATACATTCTTACTCAGGATGGTCCTGATGGAAGAAGAGGTAAGTGGATTGCCACTATCTTGGAATATGACATAGAGATAAAACCCACCAAGCTCATTAAAGGTCAAGGATTAGCCAGACTTATGGCTGAATCCAATTGTAATGCCCTAGATATAAATTTCATTGCTCAAGTTGATGAGCAGGAAGAGATGGCGACTCCATTGATTAGTGAAGCCTTTTCACACTCACCTTGGTATACAGATATCATATTTGTACTCCAAAACTTACAAGCTCCCCCTGGATTGTCAAGAACTAAAGATATATTTTTGAAACTTAAAGCAGTAATATTTTGTATCTTAGATAATTTACTTTTTTGGAGAGATCATAGTGGGATTTTACTAAATTATTTACTAAAGGAAGAAGCTGACAAAATTCTTGAAGAATTTCATGCAAGTGACTGTGGAGGACATTTATACCAGAAATCTACTGCTAAAAAGATCCTGAGAGCTAGTTCTTACTAGCTTACCTTGTTTGCTGATGTCAAAAAATATGTTACTTCATATCATAAGTGCCAAATCTTTGAGGGTAAGAATAAATTATTACCCCTCCCTTTAAAGCCAATTTCAACTGAAGTGCCATTTCAACAATGGGTTTTAGACTTCATTGGTGAAATTCGCCCCCCCCCCCCCTTCAGGCCAACATAAGTGAATTTTGATAGCCACTGATTATTTTACTAAGTGGATTGAAGCCATACCCTCCAGACAATCCATTGATACTGTCATTATTTCCTTCCTAGAAAACAACATCCTTTCAAGATTTGGGTGCCCTCAAAAGATAATTACTGATAATGTAGCAGCCTTCAAATCTAAGAAAATGATTGAATTTTGCCACAAATACCATATTACCCTAGGCCACTCTACTGCATATTACCCCCAAGGTAATGGCCTAGCTGAATCCTCAAACAAAAGCCTTGTAAATATCATAAAAAAGTTACTTGAAGATAATAAAAAGACCTGGCATAAGAAGTTAGTAAATGCCTTATGGGCAGATAGACTTACTACTAAGAAATCCTTTGGTACTTCACCTTACCAACTAGTTTATGGAATGCAGATAGACTTATCCAAGAATTACAGGTTGAAACAAATGACATCCAAAGAAGGATAAATCAAACTATTCACTTGCAAGAAACAAGGGAAGAAGTTTATGTCAAATCTCAAGTCATTCAGGATAAGATCAAGAAAATCTATGATAAAAAGACTATAGAAGATGATTTTTACGTATGAGATAAAGTGTTAAAATGGGATTCCAGAAGAGAAGACAAAGGAAAACATGGAAAATTTGGTTTTCTATGGAAAGGGCCTTATGTGATTTATGGATATAGAGGTAATAATTATTTCTTTCTCAAAGAATTGGATGGAACAGATCTGCAAGAAGGACCAGTTAATGGCAGAATGTTGAAGCACTACTACTCACATTGATCATTGTACATATACATTGCAAAGTTTAGATTGGATTGGATGTTTCCTTAGAAAAGTTGAAGCCCGAAGAGAAGGCCCTAAGCTTTGAAAATTAAATATCATAAATATGAATAAGTTTCAGATATCAGAAGACATTTACAGTATCATCACAATCAAATTTCAAAGGCTACTAGTCTTAGAGTTATTGATATTTCACCAGGAAATTTCATCCCCATGTGGAGCCACTGTTAGAGTCCTATAATAATAGGGGTCATAAAATTTTGAATTGACTTTGATAAGTCTTGTAAATATATACATACCTTTCATTCTGCAAGTTGTTTTCCCATATTTTGAAAAAATGAAAAATAATAAAAAATCAAAAAGAGGGCAAAAGTCCTAAAAGAAATATCAAAGGACTTAGAAAAATATATACCCCAAAAGAAAAAGAGATGAAAATAAGAATTGAAAGTGAGCAAATCAAAATTCCACTACTTTTACTTTACTGCAAGAATAATGATAATGTGCAGAGTGTCAATAAATGCCATAATCCATGATCAGTTAAATAGTTTAATCTTAACTTTCCATGTTTTAATTTCATGTTTTAGATAGAGAATAAAGATTTTTCAAACAATTTAAACTTGACAAATTAGTAGATAGATAGAGAATAATGAGGAGCTCAACAGTTTAATCTGAGCCCTCAGATGAAATAAGGTAGATCTAGATTATTTTTATGCTTTGAAATAAAATGTTTTTAAGTTGCAAGCCTAAATGCACCTGTAAAATGAAGAAAAAATGTTAGAAATACAAGTTGGGTAGGTAGAAAGCAATGGGGCAATCATGTAAATAATACATCATTGGGAAAAATCATTAATTTCCCCTCCCCCATGAGTATTCAGTATTCTAATCTATCAGTCAAACAGGCTCAGAGCATTTCTCTGACTTTTGTTGGGACCGGATCCAAGGCTCTATGACTGGTTAGTTAAAAATATTGAGTTCTTATCTTAAATCCTCATTTTTCATCATTTACCCTTCATTCATCTATTAAAACCCCTTTTTCCTAAGTAAAAACACACTCTTACTTAATAAAATTGTAACCCTAAAATAATTAACTTCATCCCTTCATAAACATTCATAAAAACCCACAAAATCACATTTATCCTAAGTATTTTTTAAAGAAATATAAAGATGAGAAAATGCTTGATTATTATGTTATACTAGAGATAATGTGTATTTTGTTTTTCACTCCCCTCTCATATTAACTTTTAACATATTTTATTAAATCCCTAAGAAATACCCTTTCCTAGTTATTCATTTCATTATATCTAAATATCCCCAAAAACCCATTATTTTAAACTTTTGACCAAAGTATATTATCCCATTTGCATAAATGAAAAACCCAGGATATAAAGCCCTTTGGTCTAAAATATTATCGTTATTCAAATATCCCGCCCTTTAGTTTTAAACTATCAAAAATGGTTGAAAAACTATATAAATATATATATTGCACCCACATATTTTAAAACATTTTACAAATGTTTTAAAATAAAACAATTCTAACCCGCATATACCATCCTTAAAGCATATTATATATGTTTTATATTAAATCCTACCATAAGCCCCTGCCACATATTAAACCATAGCCACTTATGTATAAAGCCCGCACCTTTGTATATCGTGATCAAAACATTTCTTTTAAACCTATCCCCGCCGATATATGAAACTATGGTTTAAACATGCTTTAGAAACACTTATTTCATAAAATTAAACCCTTCTGCTGCAGTTAATCCAACCCGGTCCCACCTTTCTGCTCCATGCACCTCCCAAACAAATCCTCACTGTTTGCAATAACATCTCAAATCCTACGGTTGAGGAACGCTATCGCATAGAAAACATGCCCGACCATCCCAAGGAAAAAGCCACATGAAATGGCCGGTTTTCCACTAACCCCTCCCCTCCATGTGGCCTCTTCTGATTCGATCGCATGGGTTTTCAATAAAACCACTTACCACTCAAAATCAACGCAATAAACTGCCAGTTTTCAAAGACTGTGTAAATCTGAAACCGCTTCCTGCCATGATGCAACCTGCATTTAATGACAAAGGGTTAATACGATCAAATGTTTATTAAAACCTTTGTATATGCATTTTTCATTCTTTTACCTATCTGTCCCTTTTAACCAGTGTTTTTTCCCTCTCGACTGTATAAACCTGCAAAAACATCTGATACCCATTTTAAACACCCAAAACATCTCAAATCACCTGTAAAAGACTACTGAGGAGCTATATCACTCCAGTTCAACCACTGAAGCTATCAATTCGACCAGAAGACTAAAGAAAACCCTGTTAAAACCAATAAATGCGTCAAAATAGGTATTTTTATGAGATTTAAACTTGCAAATAAATTCAAAAAAACCTTCAAAAGAAAGAGAAAGCTTTTTAAATTAAGAAATTGATCAAATTCAATTGCCCAAAAGTCCCAGAAACAGGCAAAACCCTGGAAAAAATTTTCCAGGAACCGTAGAATCCATTGTGCACCATTTTCAAAGAGAATTATCATTTCTTCATAGATTAATGATCAATTTTAAGATATAAAGACCAGAAATCCACTGCAGGTGCCCTATATCTTCTGAAAATCATGTTTAACAAAATTTTAGCCTATTTTTCAGTCAAAAGACTCGTAAAACCCCTGTTCTCTGTTTTAGACAAGTTTTTAGCCTCATAAATTCATTTGAAAAACCTAATTGAGTATAAAATCCAACAAGACATTCTATTTTGATTATTTTTCCTAATAAAGCCTCGGTTAAAGGAAAATTTCCTCTGCAAACAATTTAAACTTGCAGAAGCCAAACAAAATGCCTAAAAAACAGAGTGGAAACAAATCTGAAGGTTCTAAGACTCCTAAAGCTACTCTTGACATGACTCCAAATACTGCAATTGTAGTCAACCCATTACAAACCCAGTTGTTGCTATTGAGCATATTCCTCTAGCTAATATTGACTACAAAATAGTTGATCCTATAGTTGAGTTCAATCTGTTAGATATCCACAATTGGTGTTTTGAAAAATCCCTCGATGATCAAGAAGATGTTCATATTTGGGAATCCAATTTTCCCAAATATGTAGTCCCCCTGACTCACCCTTGTCAAGAAATTATCAGACTATGTCACCAGTACTACATTCCTGAACAAAGAGCTATTGTCAATGCAAATAAAGAGGTCCTATTTACCATCACTGTAGAATCAATAAACCAAATGTTGCAGCTTCAACCAGACCCCCAAGTAGTTCCATTTTCTATTGAAGCCCTCACTAAGTTATACATTAACTTAGTCTTTCCCAAAAGGTTTATGATTTTCCAGACTTTCATGCTCTGCATGTTGAAATTCCAAAATTAAACCCTACATATTCAACTGCCAAGTTCCTTGAAGGTTCAAGGCATGTAATCTCCATGCTTTCCTTCATACTTGGGTATTTCACTGACGAGCATACTGATGAGTCTATCCTAAGATTTTTTTCCACCTTTTCTCAAGGACAACCACCTTCGGTTATATTTGACTATGTTGGTTTTATATCTAATAGCATTCACTATCAATTGACTAATTTGCAGCTGGAAGGAGTATTTAGATATACCTCCTATCTTTTCCACTTGTTTCTATTCTTCCAATCAGAGAGTTTTCCAATTTCACTTCAAAAATTGGATATAAATGGAAAACCTCTATCAGTTGTCTTCTAGACATCCATACTCAGAAAAGAAGGCACAGATTTTAGTTATTCAGAGTTTGCAGAGTTGTTTGTACATCCATTGACCACCATCTTGACAAAAACAGAGCAGCCTAGAATTAGTGAGGAAATGAAGAGAATTTTGCAGCTATCAGAGCAAAGAAAAGTAGGTGATTGGTATTTGTATGAGAAATTCACTGAAATCAGAGTTTTTGGTTCTAACTTGTTTCCTTACAAGTTACTAAAGCATCCATCAATGAGGATCTTTTCCGTAGAATACATTAGGTAGATCCTAAATTCATATTCAATTAATTTCATGGTAGCCAAGAAAAATACTCAATTTAAACACAAAAATCAAATTGGGCCTTTCATATGTAATCAAAGAGATGCAGAAAAGGAAGCGGCAAGTCAATTACTAGAATATAAATTATAAGAAAGCTTCCCTTGGAATTATGATCAACAAGGGATCTTAAGTAAACTAAGGGTAAAATGTAAATTGACACCCTTTATCCATGAGTCAAAGCCAGAAATAGAGAAGTTTTCTAATCAAATTGAGTGGGTTGAAAATACTTTAAAAGAGGTAGTAAACCAAAGGAATACTAGTCACCCTTTAGAAGTTTCCAAACAGCCAAAGACATCCACTAAAAGAATCAGAGAAGAAGGAGCTTATACTGCAGTGACTACAACAGAGACAAAATTTAAAATCATTTACAATAAGAGGCAAAAACTGGATACAACAGCTAAAGGTAAAGTAACAATAGATGTTGAAGAAACACATCCCTTGAATACCAACACTGCATAGACAGAGACCAATGTATCCATTGTAATCATCAGTGAGCCAAATCAAAATCAAGGGAAATTGAATAATGAAGATGCACAGATAATGGAAAGGCAACAAAGTATGGAGGCTTCTTCCTCACATTCAGCTGAGGAGAAGGATTTAGATATGAAGGAGAAATACAAGCAAATCAAATTGAAGAATGAGGAAATTAAGACTGAAGTATATTCTCAATTTTTGAAGCAAAAGCCAGGTAACCAAAACATATTCTTATCAACATTTGATTATTCAACTCAAAAATTGATTATTTCAGTTTTACAGCCCACTGTACCAGTGCCAAAGACAGTGGTTGACTATAAAAAAGTTGATATGGAAGTAGCCACAGATAAAATCCATGAGTTGGATCAGATTGAATTTCACAGGAAAACGTCAGAGATGCTCTATTCCACATTGACCACAAAATTTATGAGTGCTCATAGGCTTCAAAATACCATTTCTAACATGCAGGACCAAGTGAAAATTGATAAAGCTTCATTGTATGCAAAGGATCTAAGGATAAAGGCCTTAGAAGAGTTAGTATTGCAGGTAGGATATGGTCCTACAAACATCAATGCAGCTGAAGCGTTGGTTAAAAATAAAAATGAGGACATAGTTTCCTTGAGGAAACAGCTCAAGCTTCCTCAAGGAGAGCATCCTTAAACAAAGGAAGTTTTACAGGATCAAAAGGAGGAAGATGAAATGATGAGCTTGATACTTCAACTGACAGCTCAAATCAAGGAAATGAAAATACAAATGGACCAAGTTGTCCAAGAAAAGGAGACAATTAAGGAACCATTCATTCCCACTGTCATCCCAATCATCACAGCAGTTGTGCCTTCTACTTTAGGAGAAAAATTGGCACCAAAAGAGCCATTGGCCACTGCAGTGCCAGTGACTTCTTCAACAACTTTAGTAACTGAATCCTCTACAACAGTGTTGCCACCTACAGATGAAAGCAGTCAACTAGTAAAGGAAATGGAGGACATGTCCTTGAAAACCAATGAAATCAACAGCTTGACTAAGATAATTGAAAATCTTGAGAAGACAAGCAAATTAGCTCAGATAGATGCTAAAATACATGAGCAAAATGCCCACAGATTGAGTGAAGAGGTAAAGAAGCTCTAGAAATAATTAACTCTCAAGGATCAAATATAATATATTAAAAATTACGTATGGAATAATGTAATTCAAGCCATTCATGATGTTTGGCCTTCAATTCAAGTAATTTTTTAGTAGAGAGAGTTACTATTGGCAGCACAAGCAGATATCCAAAAGACATAAGAAGAATTGGCAAATAAACTAGAACAGGTTGTGAGGTTAATAAATTTCCTCAATAGCAAGAATAGACAACAACTTTAAGTATTAAAGATCAATGATAGGACAACCACAATCCTCTAAATTAGGAAAGTAACCACAAAAATAAATTTGATGAGGCAGCTTTAAGAGAAATGTGAAGGAATGAATACTGTTGTCACTAGATTCATGGTTAAACTCACCAATTTAAGGCAAAAGGTACTTCCTGATATCATGGTGATCAATGCTAATTTAATGCCTCAGAATGATTATGACAAAAAGATCAGATAACATGCCAAGGAGCAGGTAAACAAGCCAATAGGTCAAGGTATTCCCACAGGAAAATTATTGCTAAAAAGTTTTGAAGATTTGTTTTATTTGCAGTATGAAATCAAACATTTTCTTGCCATCAAACCCACATTTTCCAGTTACACTGAGGCTGATGATAATTTTAGGAAACTCAAGAATATTAGGATTCCTAAAAATGAGTGGCAGGCATTGACTGATTTGCTATAAAAAATGAAAGGCAAACAAATGAAGAAGGAAAAATATGTTTGCTGATTTTACTGTCAAAACAGATTTTTACAGCAGAAACCAATTTTACTGAAGGTTAAAGAGTATCAGAAGTGAAAGAGTATCAGTGAGAAAAAGTATCAGTGAAGGCAAGTTAGATTCTGAAAATATCTAAAAACCCAGTGGAGAGGACACATAAGCAGCCAGCTACTTGTTATCTTAAAATAGTTTCTATTTATTTTCAATAAAATAGGACAGCTTGTTGTTTTGTTAAGCAAGTTGTCACTATTATTGTTGTAAGATATTTAATTTTCCTAAGTTAATTCCTAGAAGTCATCTAGGATATTTTTTAAAACATTTTATATAAATACTTCACTCTTTGAAGTATTTTTGGGTGGAATAAAATTGTTGGAGATTACTATAGATATTTTGTTGACTTGAAGGCTTTGGATTTCGATTTTGAGTAGCAGAATGGATCAACTATTTCGCATCATAGTTCAGGATCCCTGTGATAAGTTATCTGGAGTGAAGTACTCTCTAAAACTTGTCATTGTTATCTTCTTTTGTTACATGCATACATCTGTGTTTTAATTCTAAATCTGAATATATAACTAGGAGTATTACTATAGGACATGTTAATAGCACCCTGTTTTTAACTTGTTATCATTTCTTTGTTTTCTTCTGATTTCCGGTGTAGGGAACCCTTAATTTCTCCCTCTCCCGTTTGACCTCTATCTACTACTTCCCTTTTCCGGATTTAAGGATCCTTAAGTGCCCTTTATCCCGATCATACCATCTCAAAAACCAATTTTCCAAGATCTCCAAGGGTTATATATCTTGCTCTAAAGACATTTGACCTTTTAGGCCTTGATCCCAGTTTTGTTAGCTTGACTTAGACTCCATAGCCCAATGGGAAAGTATAATTCCCTCTATATACCCTCCAAGTGAAATTTTCCCACCAAATCCAACAAAACCAAACCAAAATTGCACTTTCATACCTAGCCTAATATTCACAAATTAAAACAAAGTTAAATGTTAAAGAGAGAGCCCTCTGTGAACCCTAGGAAGGCTAGATCCTAGAGTTTGAAGTATTTTTGTGGTTACCTCTAGTATTCATTGACTAAAAACCAAAATCCCACAACTTAATAATTTACTGGAGTGATAACAGACTCTATTCTGGTATCTTAGAGCATGCATGCCTTAATGGCAGGTTTTTCGCATTCGACGCAAGGTCCACATAATTGGTCTTCGATTGAGTGATTTTGTAGATGTTCGACACCAAATCATTATTCACATCTCGTGGATTGTACCGATTTTACCTTGAGATACATTATCATTATTGGTGGTTTTTCTCATACCTATTAACAACTTTCATCATTGGCTAGTAATCAGGTAATTTTCTTGCATGTTCGACTTCAGCTCATATATTTGCATGCTTGAATTTGTACTTGTTCAGGTCAAGATGGAGCGCAAGACCATGGATTTTTTCTGATAAAGTCCAGGTTGTGGATGTTGGTGGATTATTATGACTTATTACATGACTCTTTTGATTGGATAGCTGTGACCATACCTGAGTCTATTTGTTGATCCTTACTGTTGGATGGTTGTGTCCATACCTCGGATCTCAGTTTTTATATATCCTCTATTATGGATGGTTGCACCCATGCCACATGTTCATGTATCAGAGATATCATTTGTATTTGTAATTACAGGTTTTTCGACAGTGGTGTTTGGTTCAAACGCTTTCTCACAAAGCATTTCGCCCCTCCCTCTCCCTCGGAGCTCATGCTTTAAGGGGCATCTGTTACACAGCATTTTGTCACTGTCCCTGCAATCCCCATCCCACCCATTGGAGGGTCGTTTCTATGACCAATAAGCAGTGTCATGCCTTGCAAAAACCATCATTGTATTCCTTTGCATGAGAATAACATTCCCCTTGTTGACAATTCCCTAAGCAGGACTGTAAAAACCATTTTTTTTTCCTTGGGCGAGTAGCCAGTTACACTCCCGCGCCGAGTTGGAAAATTAACACTGAGCCCGCACCACTTGGTGCTTTGTCCCATTTAAACACCCGTGCCAAGCTTTTTATGGAATTTTTTTTTAAAATAGAGGTGGAGGTTCCATTACAACCACCTCAAGGATGAGTCATTAGGAGTGGTTGAACTGAAAAAACCATGGACTCCCTCCTTTATTTAGTAGTTTCCACCTCCCTTGGAACTCTCCTAAAGGATAGGACTCCCTCCCACCTTTGTAGGGATCCCAACCTCCTCCTTTTCCTCTATAAAAGAAGTTATCTCTCTTAGTACAAGCTAGCTGAACTTGGAGAACTGATACTATAGCTGAATGACTAGAGAAGATAGATAGAAGGAATTACGTTGAGGAGAGCTTGATTCTATGCTATCGCCCCGTCCGAAATCCTGACGAACATCTGAGCGCCTCGCCTAAACCCTGTTGGAGGAGACTGCGATGTCAAATCATCGGTTGTAACTCTTCCTTCTATTCATTTATATACATAACTACTGTTTGGTTCCACTATTATGTTATGATGTTTGTGTAATATGATATGTTTAACCCTCTTTGACTGGTTAATAGTTATGAGTGAAACTATGATGTCATATGTTGTTCTTGTTTCTTGTTATATGTGCAGGTATCCGAGCGTAACACCAAACGGATTGTGATTTTTCAAGGCAGGAGCGAGAGGCTACTACTCTTTCCACAATGACGACAACATTGGCTTCCAGGTAGGTTGATCTACCATGTCTCTTGTTCATTCATTCACTAGGAAGAAACACTTTAGCATGTCCCTTTGTTTCTAGACCCACTGTAGGGCAAGAGGGATCGTCTATGTCCGCAGAGAGGATTTACCTACGTAACAATGCTTGAAATATGGCACGGGGGTGATTGGATCAAAGAGAGAATTTGGTTCAGCCCAACCTATGGTCTGGTGGTATGTGGAAGTCCTTGACTTGGTTGGATTTTTCATATGATAATATAAGTTATTTTCTCTATTGTGATTAATGAGCACATTTACTGGTTATGATGTGATCTTATGGCTAATTTTTCATGGTTACTATTTTTGTTATATGCATGGTTCTATGATGTGCTCTAGTTATGCATCCTGCTCATATTTTGATAATTTATTGAATTGTTGATGAATGCATGGGATAACAAGTGTTGTTGTAGCTACTTGAGAGGGAAATGGACCTTCTTGATGATTCTCTGATGAAGTACAGAATTTTATGATCAGATATGAATTCATGACTTGTAGTTTCTATGTTTATCATATGTTTGACGAAATTTCTATCATGTATTAGGAATTTTTTTCGCAAGGTATAGCACTTGTATTAAATGTTTATAATTGTCGTCATCTTGAACCTGGTTCTGGGAATTTATGGAAAATTCTAGGCAGTGGTTTGCAGGCTAGCCTAAAAAAGTGTCATAGATCTCTCCACTGCATGCACAGGACTAGGAGAGCTTGGTCATAACCACATGCAAGCAAACTTATGGGTGCAGTTGGAGCCTCATAACTACATGCACAGTGTGTTATGGGTGTGGTTGGGGTGTCAACCTTGTGAAAATGAGTTCTAGCTCAATGATCAATCACCAAGGGTGGTTTTCAGGTTACTGGGTGATCTAGTGTCTTGAGGAGTGGTAATATGTGTTTTAGTTTGTAGTCCCACTTCCATAACTAGAACTTGGAGGTTGGGTAATGCCATAGTAGCACACAACTCATGTTTACCCTGGAGAGCTTGTAAAAGCAGGAAAATGTGGGAGGAGGTTATTACAGGGTGGTATCATAGCTTCCAAGTTCAAACACTTGGACTGGATGGGCTAAATTCACATTGTTGTGTGTGCATTTTGATGGTTATGGTTATCATGAATGTGGTTATTATTGCAATGTCATGTTATCATGCATGATGTTGAAATGTTGATGTCATTATATATCTATATCGTGCTAATCTAAATTGATTTGTGCATACAAGATAGCCTCCCTTAAAATACATTGAGGTATGAATTTGATTATGTTTGTATTTGGTTTATCTAACATGGAATGTTTTCACGAGAGAGAAGGTCAAAGATGAAGATTAGAATGGTGGAATATAGTTCACATTACTCCACTTACAGGCTTTATGTGAATTCTATGGAATGGGAAAGTTCAGTAGGGCAATAAGGAGAAGCGTATTCTCCTGATCTAGAAGATACACTAAGGATTTTAAGGGAAGAGATCAGAATTTGTGAGGCAGATAATAAAATTTTGATTGAAGTATAGGAAAAGTAGGCAGAAGTTAATATAGTCATCCTTCAGAGTCTTTTAGATTTTGAGAAGTAGGGACATATGGGGATTAGCCATAGAGATAGACAAGAGGATAAGACTAATGGGGCATATGGTTTTAGGTCTCAAAGGAGACATGGGTTGGACAGGGAGGATACAGTGAAGTGTGGAAGATTCTTGGATACACCTAAAAATGTGACTGGTACACATGGGTTTTATTCTAGTTCTTCTTCCAGAAAAAATCATCTCCATTTCCGCGAGCACCATAGGAGGGGTGAGTACTTGCTAGCAGAGTTCAGGAAATCCAAGCCTCCTATTTTTGATGGTGAGTTAAATCAATCAGAATATGTAGAAGCATGGCTTCTTGGGATCATAAATTTATTCAGATTGCATGACTACTTAGAGAACATAAAAGCTAAGACATCCACCTTTAGCCTTAAAGGAAAAGCAGATATCTGGTAGGAAGATATTAATAATGTCAAAGAAATTAGAGAACAAAATTTGACATGGGATGAGTTTGAATGAGTCTTCAGAAGAAAGTATAGATCGAAGAGGTATTATGATGCAGATTCTAAGGAACTCTCTGAGTTTAGGATGGGTTCTACGATAGATGAAGAATATACAACCAAATTTCTAGAGTTGTTGAGGTATGTGTCTTATCTCAAGGATGAAAAAGTGAAGATTCAAAGGTTCGTCGGTGGGTTTCCAGTAGCATTCAAAGACCATATTTAATTTGATGAGCCTCGATCATTGGAGGAAGCCACCATAAAGCTAAATCATTGTTATGAGCATTCAAAGTGAAAACCTAAGTTCAAGTGTGACTTGAAAGGGAATGAGAATACTAAAGGAAAAAGGCCTAAGAAGCAAGGAGGATCTCACGATGCAGGTGAGAAAGGAAATTTGGCACCTTACAAGAATTTTAATGCAATTGAGAAAGGACATGGGCCTTAGCTTGGAGAGCAGCCGAAGAAAGGTAATGGTATGGAATTGTTGCAATGTTGTATTTGTGGTAAATTCCATCATAAAAAGGATTATCCGTTATACTAGGGTAGCGGGCCTAAAATATACAATGCTCAAGACGCGCTAATAGTTGGGGATGTTGGTCAAAGTTGTTATCACGTTGTAATTTCCTTAGGCTACAGGAAGGAAACACAGAGGTAACCACAAACCACTTGTAAGCTAGAATATATCCCTTCCATATTTAGTGAGGGCTCTCTTTATAGGATTTTTCAGTCAATTAGAAAACTGATTGTTTCAAATTTTAGGGTAGTTCTTAAGGAAAAATAGAAATGAATTATTTTTAAAGGTTTTATGTTAGCTGTGAGACGAAATCCATTGGGCATGGAGTCACTCTTAGCTAATGTTTTCAGTGAATAAATGAGATAAGGAATATCTCTCGCAACAGGAGCAATATACGCAACCTTATAGTGTTTAAATTAAAATTATTTGTAGGAGGTTGAGCAAAGGAAAAGTGAACTTAACAAAACCTAAAGAATTTCGTATCTTCTAATGAGGAGAAAGAATTAAAATTCTTGGGAAGCCAATACAGAGAACCTTAACAAAGAATTATGAAATCAATATTTGTTTTAGTAAACATGAAGAAAGAAATTCATGAATGGAAATAACATAAGGTATTGAACAAAACAATAAATCAAATCACCATATAGGACTGACACTTTAATTCCTACAAAAAGTCACTTCGGCCTCCTTTCATTCACTGAAAATTAATCAAAATGTACAGAGCATCAAGTTCTTTCACTCACACGCTGACCAACAAAACCGTTTTCTTAGTTTTTTACATGTTATATACATAAAAATATTCCACTCCCACCTATCAGGGTCAAATTCCTCAAAGGAAAACCATTCATCATCTAGATACTTGAACTGCCACCAACTTTGCAGAAAAATAGGAACTAATTACCTAATGCAAATTTTAGCTTAATACATCAGCAAGATTGGAATATTCATAACAAATCATTAACCATATCATCCTACTATTAATGACACCTAACAACATTATCAAATAGCTTCTGGAACCCAAAAACTCGAATTTACAATTTGGAATGAAGAATGTGCCAAAAACGCAGCATCTATTGTGAATCTTCCTGTTTCACAACATTTCAATTTTTGCATATTTGCAGCCTTCGTCTCAAAGAGTGGAGAAAATGGGTAGTCTAAAAATATTCATGTGATGGTAATGAACTCCTGAAACATCCTTCAAAATGATTGCAGACCTCTGGATCACTTGATCCCCTTTGGTTGGAAATGTAGTAGACTTTCGTAGCAAAACTGTCACTTTCGCAACAACTTCAAAAATCTAAGCATATGATTGATTTGTTCTGATACAAAGTGGAAGAATAAACTCCCGCCTATTATGATGTCTTTATAACACCTCAAAAACCGTTTCAAAACCTCAAAAATTCAATAATACATCAAAATAAAGGACTTTGTAACTTTTGTAGAAAGTCCTTGTTGCGTTTTTGCAACTTTACCAAAACTGACATGTGCTGACTTCATGAGAAAAAACACAAAATTTAGAGCTCAATGGCATCCATCAGATGAAATTTAACTTTGTGTTGATCTACAAGTATATGTAACTTTCCCCTCTTCCTCTTTATTCTAGATTCCCTGGCCTCAGTCAGCTGTTATTTTACTAGTTTGATTCTCCTTTTTAAGACCAAATTCTGTGTATACAAATTTCTCACTTGCCTATGGAGAGGCAAGGTCCACTTCAACTTATGTTTGGCTTTGTCAAGGATAGGTTCCAAAATTTAAAACTGATTAAATAAACTCAACTTATACCTTTGATATTTCTCTGCAAACCCCTCTACTTATTGTGGAACTCCTTCAAGTTGTTCTAACATTCTTTCAAACTCTTGTTTCTCATCAAATACCACCTTCTGTCCTAGTTGAGTAATAACCTCCATTTGCATCTCCATCCTGGAAGCGTACCTAGTTATAGGTCGCCTTGCCTACACAATTATCACCTTCACATCTTCAACATCTATGATATGTTTTCCTTTGTCTTTAATAGCATGTACCAATGGTCTCCTTGATGGTTCTACCTCACTGGGCTAGTCAGCTTCTTGTGATATTTTCTACTTGAGTTCTCTATTTTCTTGCTGCAAGTATGTTACCGTTAGATGATCCTTGTCCAACTGCTTCTAATATTCCCATAAAAGTTGCAATAATTGAATACCTTTGGAATCTGAATTTTGTTTTCATAAATGATCCACTGTTGATATGGATATGACCTTACTTTGTTTTGTACTTGTCGAAACAATCCATGGATAATAAAGACATGACTTCACCCTTCAAAATAATCATTTGGAACTAGAGTGAATTATCATAAAAAATAGACAAATTTTCATCCCTTTTCTGAGATGTTTCAACTAATAGACAGGCACCTAGATGAGATATTCCAAGGAAAATATGTGTGCAATTTGGAAAATTCTTGTGAAAAAATATTTCTATTGTTTCTCTTGAACTAATTACATTCAAGCTTGAGAAGTTTCTTCTACAAAATCTTTAAAAACCCCCTTTTCTATCCTTAAAAAAAATATTCCAAATTCCCTTAGCATGCTCTTAAACTAGCACATTGGCTATAGCTTTAAGCGTGGTTTAAATCTGAGGAAGAGCTCATCTTTGTGGGTTTGAATATTTTTGAACGATTCTATGGATGCTTTCGATGCTTTGGAATAATTAAAAATAATAATAATAATAATTAAGAGACCCTACGAGTGGTATTGTGCTCTGTCCTGGCTATCATAATTTTTTATGTCAGCCTACAACCCTTTTGAATTTCCTTCATGAACCCTTGTCTTAATAATACTCCTAGATGCACCATATAAAAACAGTGTCCTCCATGCCTAGCAGTCTTGATGCTTTGTCTTGACATTCTTAGAAGAAAGTGTAGCTAAAAAATAAACACAATATCTCACAACCAGAATCGACATGCAAGTCTTATGGAATGATTCCATTTGGCTCGAGAATTCCTCTACATGCCACACCAATTTTTCATTTGGTGTTTTATTTTTCTCTTGTTTGACAATTGAGCGGTCACTAAAAACCTTGTGGAATCTCTCTTTAACGAAATACCTGGCTTATATCTCCCACGTTGTTGTTTTTATGTGTCTTGCATGGTGTTTATACCACATGTATTGGAGGACTTGATATACATTTGTTTATATGCGTCGGTGCTCCCACCTCTGCTCGACACTTTGTGCATGAAGTGTTTCCCTTGTTGGGTTCTCTTCCTTGATGCCTTGTGACTTAGCGTTGGACTTGAGCGTTAGGCTTTGGTTGTGTTGGCTTGTGATGCTTGACTTGGAGATAAGGTATAAAATAAAGATTTGGAAATTGGACATTGGTCCATTAATTTTTCCCATAATACTTGAAAAAATATTGTATAACTCTGCAAACATATTCTAGTAATCCCTAGAGCACAATAAAATTATAAGAACCAAATTTTTTATTTTCCAAATCTGGTAAATATTTTTACCTAAAAATTCACATCTCTAGCATTGAAAAGGTTGGTACCAACAAGAAACTACCCGGTGCTATGGAAAAAATTGAAACCTCTATAATGCTACCAAATCACCCATAAATCGACACCAATATTTATAAGGTAATAACATTGTCTCCAACTAGGGATGGCATCCTCCTTGTGAGGCGCCAAAGAACCTCATATCTAGTGCCTACCCATCATCATTCCTGTAACATGTGTCCTTTGTCATATTTCCCTGAGAGCACTCTTAATCCTTATTGAAAAGCACAAACACACAAACTAAAAAACATACTACAAACCAACTGAAAATGAAAACCCAAATTCTCAAATATAAATCCTATTTGAAAAATCCTACACTAATAGTTGAAACCAAATATTCAATCAAATAACAGTAAAATTCCAATATAACGATTCAAGTAGCTGCTCAGCTAACATGGCTACCTAATTTTGCTTCAACGAGATCAAAATTGGAACATGTAACATCAAAGGAATCTTACGATATATTTTTATTTCATACTAAAAACATAGGTGTGGATTTAAACCTCTTCTATCTTGATGTCCCTAACCCGGTTCACATCTTCCCACTAGATTTCTGCTTTACCTTTGAGGCTAAAGATAGCTATTATGGTCTTCATGTTCTCTGTGTACTCATGCAACTGAAATAATTTTTTCATCCCCAGTAATCATGCCTCTACACCCTACAAGTTCTTCAAGTCTCCAACAAATGTAGGTGGCTTCACTTTCTTAAACTCATCTGGAAAATATCCCCTGTCACTCCTCTTGTGAAGATGATAACGATGACGATCATAGTGCCTATCAGAACCAAAACTAGAATAGAACATGTGTCCATCACCTGTCCTATATGGAGTATCCAAGAGCCTACCATTTCTGATCATTTCATCTCTATCTGACCTATGTCTTCCATGAGATACTACCATATACCCCATTAGCCCTATCCTCCTACCCATGGCTGATTTGAAGTGCTCCATGTCTCTGCAATGTTGACAAACTTTGAAGGATTACTACATTAATGTCTGCTTGTTTTTCCTGTGCCTAAATGATTCTGTCATTATTTTCCTTGCAACTTCTTATTTTTGCCTTCAAGCTTCTCAATGTGTCTTCTACGTCAGAAGGATGTCCACCACCATGTTGCGCATCTGATCCATAGGGAGAGGCTCATGAACTTTATTCTACCATCTTTCTAGTCATATTTTATCTCTTTCCTGCAAGTGTACCATGTCAGTTAAACCAAAACATAACACAATCAACATACCTCGGTATAGTTGAGGGGAAGATATCTCATTTTCTAGATCAACCAGATTAGCATGATACGTGTATAATAATAATCATAATAGTATATTAACATCATTTCAACCATTATCCAATTATCAATTGATGACCATACCAACCAAATACAATGACCTCAGGCACGACAACTATCACCATGTCAATGTATGCATAACAACATATAAACATTGACATGCATAACCAAAATATACTCATGATAAACACATCCAACATCAACACCATTAACACTCACATGGTGACATGACTGCAACCATGACCACCACCATGCATACACAAGAAGCACATATAACACAAGCATACAAAACACATATTCAATCGACATGTATGCATGAAAAACACACTACCCATCTATTCCAAGGGGTGAACTGTTGAGCCTCAAATTTGTACTTTCCTTCACCTCATTTTACCTCATTTTCCCTTGTCCTTTTCTATTTTAAACCCAATTGATCAATAAAAATAGTTAAAATTACTTCTAGAATGGTTTACATGACTGACTTGTTGAATTTTGTGATTGTTGCCATTGTTAAGCATTTTGACCGGAATTAGCTGCAGAATGCAGACATTCCGTAGCTAACCGGCGATTCTGCAGCTACCTTTATGTTTGAGTATGTTCCAGGTGGCCTCTTGAGGAAAAACGCATATGGGCATGATCCACGTCGTGCCTACATGGTGTGTTGCTCGTCATGGAAGAGGAAATGAATTCTGGGTACGGTTATGCACGTGGGAACACATTTGTGAAGGAAGACTCCTACTAGGACTGTCTCAGTCCAGGTGTCTTTTCTCTTTCACGCAGCCACCTCAAGGACTCCTAGAATGATTTGGATAAGGAAAGACATCATTTTTAAATTATTGTAATTATTGTTACTTGCATTTACTTTATAAACTCTTGAGTAGGCCGAGAGCTTAGTTAGAAATTTTGTATTAGATTTGCTGCTAGATTTTGTGAAAACTCTGTGTTACGTCTTTGAAGACACAGAGCATTATGTTCAAAATATTGCATCGTTAATGGAGCAGACAAAATTATCTTGAAGGCGTGATTTAATTTGGATTTGAATGCCGTCAAGTGGTAGAGGGCCCCTGCCCCTTGCACGGATTTCTTTTGCGTAAACTAGATAAGTTTTTCCTAGCTGTCTTTATGTTCTGCATTTGAATTCGTAGTTGTTTTGTTTTATCTACTGTAGTCGTACTCATTCTAGTTCTTCCATAAGAAGACACTCTTCCAATAGACTAAAATGATGAATGTTTAAATGACTATGGTATTGTAGATAGGAGTTAAATTTGTATTTGTTTTTAACTAGCTACTGTAGTCATATTCGTTCCAGTTCTTCCACAAGAAGACACTTTTCCAATAAATTAAAATGATGAATGTTTAATGACTATGGTACTGTAGGATAGGAGTTATATTTGTTTTTAACTAGATACTGTAGTTATATTCATTCCAGTTCTTTCACAAGAAGACATTCTTCCAACAGATCATAACAATGAATGATGAATAGCTATAGTATCATAGGAATTAGTTGTAGTTTTTAGTCTTCACTATCACAATTGCACTTGTCCTAATCACTCTTCCACAAGAAGAAATTCTTCCAAGACATCCTTAAGAAGTTCAAGATATGATTGTGATGTGACAACTTAGTTTCATTTGCTTTCAGTTCATTTGCTTTCAATTGCATACAAGTCCACAGTCAAAATTGTTCTACCTCTTCCACAAGAAGGAACTCTTCCAAAATATCACTCATGATGAACAAACCGATTGTGTAACTTCATAGAATAATGCATGTTAGTTAGAATACTCCGGAGTTTCATTTTGCATTTAATTCATGTCCAGCTACTTCGTTTCAAAGTTTGATGATGGCTTATGGTTTAACATTGTTCTAGTTTAGAAGCACCTTAAGCTCATGTTTAAATCAATTCATTGCACTTATATCTCATAGTCACATTGTCACCCTTTGCACAGTAAATCACTTTAGTTGATAGGACTCATAAGACAGCCCTCATTATCTACAAATATCTTTTTGTTCTAAAAACCACCAGTGATCCATAACCTTAGGAACAGAAGATAACATCATTACAAGGTCTGAAATATATCTGCAAATTCCTCACCATAAACAGAGCTCTTCCTCAACAGAACTACCTTGAAAAGAAACCAATAACTCTTTGAGTATAGGCTCTGTGACATTCAATTGAAATTTCAGAATAGAACTAGGAATTAGTCATGGAATAGATGAGCTTAGAATAGAATGTTGCATCATGATTAGTGTCTAACTATTTAGTTAGAAAACTTGCATATTTAAGTGATCATTTCTCAAAGTCTAGTTTGTGTCATTTGTTTAAGAAGTCATCATTAAGCTTTTGTTTCTATTCAGTCATAGTTTAGATGTTGCTTCAGTATTTTTGATTACATTTGCCATTCCATACATTAGGCTCAACTGTGTTTTTGACCACCAATTTATTTTCATTAGTTTCCTAGGCACTTTCATTGTAAACACAAAACTTCAAAAGACCAAAAACATCATAAATCAACATAAAAGATCAAAACATCACAAAACACTACACACAACGCACTAGGAAACAAGCACCTAGGTACATATGGTACATTTCACTTCAGCAGTTTACAAATCCTGGTTGACAATTAAATGAACTCAGTTTAGGAGACTAGATTGAGACACAACATGAACCATGCTCTAATACCACTCTTTAACCACCCTCCTCCCACATTTACCCAAGTTAATCAGTTAGTTGGGGTAAACATGTGACGAGAGGTTACTATGATGTGATTCAAATCCCCATGTATAGTTAAGGAAGTGGAACCAACAAAACCAAACCAATCTGACCTTTCACACATGCTACAGAACCTTCATGAGCCAACCAACCCTTCCGGGTGATAAATCCCTAAGGAAACTCATCATTTGACCGACATGGACCCTCAGTCACTCCCATGAAAAGCCTTGTAAGATATTGAGGCCTTCCAGTCACTCCCATAGTAAGGCATGCCAACGACTATGGACTTTTCTAACTATTTTTGTGTCAGCGACCCTGAATTAAGACCCACTTTTTCAAGGCCAAGGCTTAGGTCATTGCCCATAAGTTCATGAAACTTATAGAAATGAATAATAACAATGAAAAAAGGATATTAATGCAATCATTGGTGCAAGTACTTTTTCTGACCCCTACTATCTATGACATGCATTTCTTCAAGCATGTCACGAATATACAATTTACAGGCCATAATAACATATGTGAGCATAGGGGTATCATACTTATCTGATATTTGTAAAGAATCATTGTTGACTTATCACAATAGCTACATTATCATCTATTAGGTCATATATTCATTTCAAATTCACTTACTAATCAAACATGATGAAATCCATACATCAAGTCTGTCATAAAGCATACTCATAACCAGAATATAACCAATAGAAATAACAAGGATATAAAAAACAAAAAATCCACATATAAGCCAATAAATTTACACATTAAATACCAAGGATAAGAAACTCTCATTAATGAATTCAAAAACCAACTAGGTTTGGGACTTCTATGAACCACCCGACCATAGATTGGTTGAACCAAATCTTTCTTTCAGCCAATCACCCCCATTCCATATTCCAAGAATGAATGTGAACCTCACAACAAAAGCAATCAGGGCTTCCTTAGGCTTTACCAGAATCCCCACCAGATCACTAGGCCTAAACCCTCATAAATACAACTAAGATCTATTGCAAACCCCACTGAATCACTAGGACCTAAACAAGCATGGATGCCTACGAATCTCTCAACCTAAATTGTGGGTAATTTGTTTGTATCAACCTCTCGGCTTTACCATGTATCCCGCCACTACTGGTGTTACACACATTTTGTCACCGTCCCTGCAATCCCTCATCTCGTACATTGGAAGACTCTTCCCATGACCCGTGAACAGTAAAATGTCTTGAAGACACCTTCATGGCATCCTCTTACATAAGGAAAAACATTCTCCTGAAGGAAATTTCCTCTGAAAAACCCTAAAAACAAATGTTTTAGCCTTGGTGCGACTAGCCAATTCATCCCTCCCGCCAATGAGGGAAATCCACACTAGAGGGCGCACCTACTGGCGATCTGTCCCTCTGTCTCACTCGCGCCAAGCTTATTAAGGGATGTTTTTTAAAAACAAATGGCGGAAGTTTGATTCTAACAAACTCCAGAATGAATCATCAAAAGAAGTTGAGTGGTTTGGCTCTGGATCTCCATGTATAGGAAGTGGTTTTCCACCTCTCATGGAACTTTCCTAAGAGATAAGACCTATCCCATGATTATGGGGATCCCAACTTCCCTTCCTCAATCTATAAAAGCTTGCCCTCTCCATTTGCTAGCTAGCTGAACTGGTAGGAAGGAAACCATAGTCGGGCAACTGTTGAGAGCAGAGCCGAAGAGAACCCCATAAGAGAGAGAGCTTTGTCCAGATTTCCGACAGGCTTTGTTGAGACACGCTCCGCTGGAAGCCCCGCCGAAGGAAGATCATAGCGTCAGACCACTTGGTTGTAATCTCCCTTTTGTCATTTATAATATAAGTGACTCTGGTTTTGGTTCCATTCTTGTGTTTACTCTTTCATGTGATACAATGAATTATATCCTCTCTGACTAATATATAGTTACATGCTTAAAGTATTACGTTGTATGTCGTTGTTTCTCTGCGTGTGTACAGGTGTCCAGACGTGACGAATGGAAGGATTGTGATCTGTCAAGCTAGGGACAAGGAGCACCGCTTCTTCATCGACAACAGAAGCGTGGGATTTGAGGTAGGCTACTTATCGGGGTCTTTGTCTTTCTTGTAGATAGGAACCAACATCATTGCATGATTCGATTGTTGCTAGACCCAATCTAGGGCTAGTGGGATCGCCTCTATCCGCAAAGGGGATTTACCTCCTCAACAATTTGGCAACTCCATTGGGGATCATATTGGAGTTAGTCCCTCCTCCTTTGGGTTCTTTCTTGGCTTTTGATTGATTTATCTATGTTTCTGGTTCACCTTCCTTGGTGTTAGACCCCTGTTCAGCCCCCAGAAGACCATATCCAGTCTCTTTTGGTCCTTGTTCATTGTTTTTCTAGGGTAAAATCGATTGGCGCTATTTTTCTCCTGAAAATCGCGCCAGCTGGCGCTTGTTGCTAGTTAGGCCCCCACGCTAATGCCTTTTTGGCGCAGATTACAGCCAAACAGGCGCACCAACCCTGCTTGGTTTTAGGGTTTGCTTGCTTTTGGGCTCTCTGAGCTTGAGTTTTGGTCCTGGTGTCATTTTTCTGATTGATTGACTGCCTTGAAGTCATTTTTTACTGTGTTTGGCCCTTGTCCTCCAGTTGTTTACCCTTTACTATTAGTTTTTCATTCTAGCCCTAGGGCTTCTAGGTGCTTCAGTGTGCTGAGCCTCCCGTGGAAGTTTTGGGTCCTTGCTTGCCCGGTCAATTTTGTTTTTGCTTCTCTGCATTCATCTTGTTCCATCCCATTAAATCATTGCGTTAATTGAGTGATTGTCCTTCCTTTCATTTGATTTCTCTTTGTGTTACTCCAAGCCTAGATTACACAGTTTGTTTGAGTCTCTTACGAGATTCTTCTTCGCTTTGAGGGATTTCGTCACCAGTTTGAGTCTTGATTGCATGCATTTGAATTGAGTGAGCTTGTTTGCTTCAGCTCTCTTTGTCATTTCTCGAATTGGTGTTTTCATTAGTTTTTAATTCATTTAGTGCATTTGCTCTAATATACTGAAAAATACAAAAACAAATCTTTTTTGTTTTGATTGGCTTAGTCAAAATTGAAAGCTCTTTCGCATTGTTCGTGTGATATAGCTCCAGAAAAGAAGTTTTCTAGTTTCATTAGCTTGCATTGGAAACAGTAGTGGATGTTTTTGTGCGTTCATTTTGTTGTCATTTGAAAGCTCTCAACCCTCTCGTAGATAGCTCTTCATTGAACAAAATGACGTTTTGTGGCATGTAGATTGTATTTAGAGGTTTTATGAGATCCGACATTCTATAGGGCCTTGAAATTGAAATGTAAATTGAAGATCAACTTTAAAATTTACTGAATTAACCTAAAGAAAAATTGGAACATTAACAGAACATCTAGTAGTCTAAGGTAGAGACGTGTTCCGGCATCTTTAAGCCTAGTAGTTGTCGCTTGCCATCTGGCTACAGATAGCGCTAGTACGGACTTGTGCTCCTCGTACTGTCACATATATAAAGGGAGACCCCATTAGGTTTCAATCCTTTATCTGTAGGAAGTCGAGTCTGTTGCCTTTTACCCGTGATACACCGAACACAGCATTCGGGGATATTACCTGCACGTACGTCAAGTCCTTGGTGGATTTCTCTTTCATTTTTACCAAGATGTATATGGAAGTTCACGGATATCTGGTACACCCATCTGCCTAGATTACCAGAGCCGTCGTTTTGACCTTTACCGACTCACTAAATTTGAAAATATCATCAAGCACTTGTCCTTTCACGATTGTTCCAAACTGAAAGTGATAGAGTCATCTTTTACTGGTTTCTAGACTCTTAAAACATGAAACAGTGAAGTTTCTAGTTTCAATGTGGTAAAATTAATCACCTACGATCACCCTCAGTTTCGTCTACTGGTATTCCTTACACAGAAAATTCATCAGAGGTCTCTTAGTCCTCTGCTGAGTATCAGCAGCCCATTGTATCTGATTTTCCCGACGGGGGACCAGTTATATCTGAACTTCCCTTTGGAGGACTAGTTGACTTCAATTGGCCCTTGTCCAACGCTTGGTTTGGATTTGGAGTTGGGGAACATTTCCCTCCTCTTACATTGGGATCGCCTTTTCTGGTTGCTATTATACCTCCTAGTCCCCATCATCTTTTGCAAGATCTTACGGTAGGGTCAGATATGGACTCATCCGATCCTTCTTCTAGTGAGGGAATTCCTACTTCTGGTGAAGATTACCAACTTTTCCCCAAAGACATCCCCAAACCTTTTGTTATGTCTTCACCTGCTCCTTCACTCCTAGCTAGATATAGGTCTTTAGGTCAGGTCATGGCTAATATTGCCTCTATTGGAGTATCGACTCCGTCCACGAGTCCGACCATTCCCAAGCTAGGGATGTTGCCATTGATGCCTCTCATGGCATCTCCTTTTGTTACATCGGCACCTGTTATACCTACTTCATGTGTGGTTGTGTCTACACCTATTATCACAACTCAGTCAACTAGGACCTCATCAGTCCCTGAAGACGTTTATATAGCTTCTGCTATTCCGAAGAATATTTCTCCCGAGGAGTATCGACTGTCTTTACAGCCGTCAAACTCCGAGGTTGGTCAGTCCTCTCAAGATCTTAACCGTACTCAATTTTCCCATTACGGAGTGGATGGTGCCCCAATTTACGTATTTCCATATCAATATGATGAGCAAGGCAACCCTCTTCATTTTCCTACTCCTGAGGCTTATCAGTATATTCACGGTTTTCTGTCTACCCAGCCTGAGAAACCTTCTAATCAACAAGGGAAACACCTTCAAGGACAGCCTTTGTTTCAACAAGGATATGCTTCCAGCCCACAAGTACAACCATTCTAGGGACAACCTTCGGCCCAACCAGGTTATGTGTACGACCTGCAATGACAACCCTTACAGGGACAACCTTTGGTCCAACAAGGATTACTTTACAGTCCGCAAGGGGTAGTCTTACAATCCTCAAGGTCAACCTTTGCAGCCTCACCCTGTGGTCCAACCAGGGCAACCGAGGTAATAACCTAGACCAGTGTACGATCCTTGGGGGCAAACCCATCCTTCTCAACCATTGGTGAACCCTCAGAAACCTCATTTTCCAATTGGTCAAAACGTTGCACAGCCAGGGCCATCTTATGGTCCTACTACAAGTCAACCTGGTTATCAGGCACAACCTGGCCCTCTCCCACCATCAAGCCAACCTACTCAGCTGGGGTAGCCTGGTGTCCTTCATCAACCGGGTCAACCTGTTCAACCAAGACAACCTGTTCAGCCAGGTCAACCTGTTCAACTAGGACAACCTGCACAACCTGTTAACCCTGCTCAGCAGCCGATCTATTCCATGCCACAGTCGAACCCACTTGTGCTCTCGATTTATCAAACTCAGCAGGGTCCCAATTACCAGCAGCTCGTTCAACCCCATGGCGGATATTACCTTCAAGGTCAGTCTCGACCGGTTTACAACCTACCCCAAGGTTCTGGTTATTACCTTCAACAACTAGGCTATACTTATACTCCGCAGTCAAATCCATACACTGCTCAAACGGGGCCCATTTATAATCAGAAACAGTACCCTGGTTATCAACCCCCATATCCTGATTTTCAGCTGCCATATCAACCCAATTATATGGCTTATACCCCCTACGGTAAAAATCCTCTGGGACAGAACCAATGGGGGCAGAATTATGCTCAACAAGGCTGGATTACAGGTATAGGTCTTTATCAGGGACCTGGCATGCCTTTCAACCCTCAATTGCCTTTTCTCGCCTCGTCGGAATTATCGAACGTGTCCAAGTTGACCAATGATCCGATTCTTCATAATCCATATTGGCCTCTGGTTCCGACGAAGGTGCTTAGTGATTGTCCTAAATTTGAAGGGAAATCTGGAGAAGACCCCTAAGCACATGTCATGACTTACCATTTGTGGTGTTCTTCGAACTCTTGGATAGATGACTCAATTCATCTATGTTTTTTACAGCGCACTCTCACTGGTGCCACTGTTAAGTGGTACATAGAACTACCCCGTGGTATTTTTCAAGATTTTAATACTCTAGCTATGGTGTTCTTGACACATTTCCAGTTATCGGTTCGCTATGAAGCCGAGATGCATCTCCTGACATCTCTGAAACAGGATAAAGCCACTCATATTTCAGATCATATTCACAAATGGAGAAGTTGTCATCATCTAATCAAGTTTGACATTCCTGATCAAATTATAACTCACTGGTTCACTACCTCCTTTGTCAACAAGATTGCATAGGACATTGCTATGGGGGCATGTGTAACCAAGGAACAAGCCATTGCTCATGCCTAATACCTCGATTTAGTGTACTCTCAATCCGGCACGTTATATGATATCTAGACTGATGCCCCGCGACCAGGGACCTCTAAAGCACCAGCTACCCCATCAGTTGACGGTGTTATTGGTTCCGTCTCTCGAACTTCTCGTAAGTCTTTTAATGGGAAGCAGAAATCGAATTCTTCCAACAACTCTGCTCCTCCCGCCACTCCAGATTCTGGTAAGACCGCGGAGGTCAACGCCGTCGAGGCCAATCCTGTGGAAACGACTTCCAAAGGGAAGAACAAGGGCAAGGGCAAAGCCAAATCCGATGCCCCAAAACCAGAATCCTCCAAACCACGTACTGATGATGGTTCGCAACACAAACTGAAGTACCCTTGCCTGATCTGTGACGAAGATCACTACACCAAAGATTTTCCTAAACAATCCGAGGTTAGTCAACTTCTTAAGCGCTCTAAGGGAATTTTGGCAGTTCTTAAAGAACCGTTTCCATCTCAGCAGACTCAGCTGGTCGAGCAGCCTTCGCCATCTACAACATTTGGGTCCTAGGTTTTCATGATGAATGGTGCTGCACATGTTTCTATTTCCACTCGGTCGAAGCATTATGTCGGATCATGCTAGGTAGCTGGGAAGGAATTCGTTGATGGCCCTCCTCCCCCACCTGCCTCTGGTCCTCTTGAGATTGAGAATCCCAATGCCGAACCCATTTTATGACTACCTTCCAAAGGTGTTCTCCGCAAGTCTTCCTATAATCCAAACGCCCATGCTACTCAGCATTACAGCATTTTTTAGGATTTGGCACAGGCGCCTTCCACAATTTTTGCGTTGGAAGTGCTTCATAGTTTCCCATCTCAACGGAAATCTTTTTTATCTGCAATCGACGCCATTGACCCTGCCGATTCTAGCCTTCTCACCTTCGACCTAGATAATTTCGTCCCTCAACTTTCACACCAGATTGTGCTTGTTATACAAGTCGGTATCAACGACCTCAATATTCACAAAGCCATTATGGACGAAGGTGCCTCTACCTGTGTTATGTCATCTGCTTGCTAGAAGGCCATCGGCTCTCCAGCCCTTACTTCATCTTCCAATGCCCTCGAGGCATTAGATGGAATGGAATCAAAACCCCTGCATGTTCTCATGAGTCTACCGATTACATTGCAAGGTAAGACATTCAACGTCGAAGTGGAATTTTTTGATGCCAAACTCAACTACAATCTGCTACTTGGTCGCAGCTGGACCCACGCCATGTTGTGTGTTCCATCCACCCTCTTCTGGCTTCTGAAAATTCCGCATGAGGGAAAAATTGTTACTATAGATCAATTTTCTTTCTTTACCTCATCCTCCGAGAATAACGTGCCATACGTGGACCAAATTCCTAATCCCCCCAACAGTATAGGACTAGGTCTTTTCAAGGACCCTGTTCTCATGGGTATTTTTCCCATTCCACCACCGAACACCGTTCAAGTCAACATGATCTCTAGGTCAGATGACCCGTGGATCATCCCTTCTCCTGAACAGTTGCCTCTTTTTTAGAATCGATGCCTTTGACCCCAGTTGAAATCAATTATTGTGAGATCGTTGCCGCATTTGATCCTCCTCCCACTGATAATTCTCCTTTGAGCATGGCTCTTGATGTTTATTCTCAATCCCCTTGGCTCGGCGATGCAGATACGCCTAATCCTTTGAGAGAAGTTTTTCCGTCTGACGAAGCTATCGTGGAGACTATGTCACTCGAAGATCTTCCATGGAGTGATGGGCATCATCGTTCCTCGTTCATGCCCGGCCTGGGGGAAATGTCTAATTGTCTCGAACGTTTTTCATCCATGACTGCTCCTTCGAGCTTGTCGAAGCATAGCTCCTTTTCTTATGTCAAGCTCCTTAAAAAATGAAACAAGGTTGTCGGAGCAAAGTTCATTTTCTTGTGTCAAACTCCTTAAAAAACAAAACAAGGTCGTCAGAGCAGAGTTCATTTTCTTGTGTCAAGCTCCCTAAACAATGAAACAATTTGGTTTGAGGACAGTTCTTTTAAGTGTGTCAACCTTGTTAAAACAATGAAACATGATCCTATTCCATTCGAGTCCTTAATTTGACCTCAATCGCGTAATTCTAACCTTCATTGCATCTGCTTTGCATATGCACTAAAGCTTCAGGGGCATGTACCTCTAATTGAGTCACCCTGTTGGGGGCATGCCCAGTTTTTCCTTGTCATTTCAAGCATAGTTTATTTGGTGTTTTCAAGCTTATGTAAAAATGAAAACTATTTCAAGCATACTTTACTTCGTATTTCAAGCTTGTGTAAAAATGAAACTCATTTTTAAGCATAGTTTGCATTTGTGCTTTTAAGCTTGTGAAAAATAAAATATGTTGGTATGATGCATTTCGTGAACTTTTAACTTTTTCATTGGGTCGTTATTTATGCAAATTATTTAGCTGATACATTAGATAACATAGTATTACACATTTGCATAACTTGTAAAAACATCAACATATGTAAGCAAGATCCATGTAGAAAATAGATGTATATATATATGTCGAATTTTTGCAACGTGCGCAACATATAAAATCCAGAAATATACATGTTTATTTTAATTACATCAGGAGACGACATGTCTCTCAAAAATATGTGAATAAAAGCCTAGGAAACTAATCGGCATGGTGCTCATGGTAGCACGTCACTGCCCGCACCAATTGCCTCAGTAAGCGATAGAGGCGACTTGGCACCCCTACGTCTAATAAACCATAGGGACATTAGCTAGGCCAGCATAGTCTAGAACCCCACGAGTAATCCCCTTGAGATTATGTACCAGTGCGTCCCCCTTGCCCCCCTCACCTTGAGGGTTATAGGCAAGTGGAGTCCTCCTCCCTATCGGTGACATCCCAGCAGGCCTCTCTAGGCCGACATCTGCATACATATAGGATCAATTGTTAGAACATGCATGTATACCAAAAAATCATAAAACTCATAAAATGAAAAATAGTCTTACCCAGCTCCTCATCCCAGTCCTCTCCTTCTGGGAGCGGAAGGTCTGCGTCTGCTGTGAAATCAATGCCCGCATAGGGCCAGTCCTCTATGACGATCAGCTGCCGCCAGAGCCATCCAAAGAAATCAGGCCGCCATGACATCTTTTAGCCTCCCCCCACCTTGGGAATCAATTCTGCCCATCGAGCCATCCGTGGCTCTCTCAATGGTGGATCTGTGACTATCGCCCCCTAGCCCTGAAAGATAGGCGGCCTTTCTAGGAAGAACGACACCAAGATTGACCCGTACCCAAACTGCTTCAGTTTGTCCTTTTTTCATTTGGTCAATTGTCGTTTGATGTTCATAGTTACGGCTATGGCCCAATCAAATATTTTTGGGTTCATGCACTCTGACGCCAGGAGGAGCTGTGTTTTGGTAGCCTCGTGCGGTGCCTGCGACCCTGCAGCTTGCATAATAGTATGTAGCACCACTCTGAGTGCTAGATCGGGAACAGTATGAATGTCAACCTTTCCACTACCTGATCCTATTTGTGCCCCTGGGCATACCCTCTCCATGACCATTGCCATTTTCTCACCAGAAGGCCTGGTACCTGTCATAATAGGAACTGGACCTCTACGGGACAATCCAGTGATAAAGTACACATCCGATACCTCAATCTCAAGTAATTGATCTTGGAGTCTAAACTTCTCCTTTTCTTCATCCCAGATACTTATCAAGTATTGCAATAGTTCGGGCTAAGCCTTAAGACATGGCGTTAAGAAGAATTTTTTCAAGCCACAGTTACGGAGAGCATTCATACACTGCTCATTCTCCATTGCCATTTCGTCTTCCTCACTATGCTCTCTTTCCTTCCATTTGATCACCATTTTGCTTTATACCTACATAAAATTGGTCATAAACACATTGTAAGATCCCTTGGGCATTCAAAAATTCAATCGATTAGTTCAATTTTTGTGAAATTTGAGTGGAATATTAAGTAGCGTAGTTGGCACAACTATTTTGATGACAGTCGCGCCACCTTGCGCGACCCCTTTGCAAAAAGAGCTCGATTAGCGTGGATCCGTGCCTGATACCCGCACCAACCGCGGAAGCCCTAGATTTTCAAATCCTCCCCTCAGGGATTCCAAATCACAATGAAAATATATGAAATATGGCTTAAAAAATGGATAATGGAAGCGGATTTTACCTCGAAGAGACAGAATCTACAATGGTGCAATGGATTGTCCACAATTGTCACCGCAAGATTGCAGGAAAATAACTCACTATCGCTTTGCACAAGAGGTAAAAAGTAAAAAGTAAATATGTTTTTACTATTTGTCATATTTATAAATTTTTGAAATCAAATTTAGGTTTTGAGACTTGTATTTTCCAATTTTTCACTATCTTTTGTCAAAAAATGGGTTTTACACTTGCTTTTTGTGCAACAACAGGGTTTCACGCGACTAGGACGACAACGCGAATTGTATTTTATACTTTTTTGGACTCGGTAAAAACACAAAAAAGTCACTACTGGAGTCATCTTTCAACTCTTTTCTGACTCTCTAAAACTGAAAAGTTTGCCAAGTCACTTGTCATTTAGAGCTCGTTAAATTGGTTGCAAAATGATATCTACCCAGTATAAGTTTACCCTTTTTCCGGGCTGGGACAGATTATTTACGAAAAAGGAATACCCTAGCCTATGACGACTAGGAGGCTCTCTAAAACATAGTTTTCTACCTTTTCGAATCTAAGGGACTATCTACGAAAAGGGACTGCTGGAGTTTTCTTTTCCACTATCTTTTCAAACTCTCTAAACATGAAAAGGTGTCAAATTTTTCCTTTATTAGACTCATTAAAAAATGATGACATCGGACTCCGTCGTAATGACGTTACTCGAGTTCCTACTTCCTAGGGCTCGTTAAATGTACTAGGTTGGATTTGTCTGAAGGGAAAACTTATATCGCAAGCATATGCTATCCCCTTCAAGCTTGTTTCAAAAAAGAATTAGGGTACTCGCCAGAAATGGTGGGGGAAAATGGAACCAGTATCATTGTCGTGTCAGCAGTATGTCGCTCTTGAACATGGCACTTGTCTGCATTCGTGTCGGGTTGGGGATATCTCATCTCGTTATCTGCTTACCTCCGTGGGTTTGGGTAATCTCTTTTGACCGCTCATCTGCTCTTTGCCACGTCATCATGACCTCACATCCTTTGATGTCAAATACTGCCAAATCCTATGTTGTGCCGCCGAAATGATCAAGAGAAGTTGGCCTCTGCTGTTTTCAACCTCCCTCTGATTCTCTATTTCGATTCACAAACATCATGTTCCTCTGTATCATGTCGATGATGTGGGAAACATTATGGCCCACCTTCGATCAAGGTCACTTCCTGTCGACTTGAGCTCATTATCCAGGAAGTTGATCTAGAGACTCCCTTCAGGTACCTTAGAGCCTGCATGCCTCAATGGTAGGTTCTTCGCATTTCAACGAAAGGTTTTCATTATTGGCCTTCAATCGAATGATTTTGCAGGTGTTCGACGCTAGCTAACTGTTCACATTCTGTGGATTGTACCTTTTGTACCTTGAGAGCCATCATCATTATTGGTGGTTCCTCTCGCGTCTATTAACAACTTTCATTATTACCTAGTAATTAGAGGATGTTCTTGCATGTTCGACTTCAGCTCACTTATTCGCATGTTCGAACTTGTACTATGTTCGGGTCGAGATGGAGCGCAAGACCCTGGATCTTGTCTGATAACATCCAGGCTGCGCATTCTTTGTGGATTATCATGATTGATTACATGACTCATTTTATTGGATGTCTGTGACCATACCTGAGTCTACTTGTTGATCCTTCTTTGCTGGATGGTTGCGTCCATACCTTGGATCCCAGTTATTATGCACTCTATCATGGATGGTTGCGCCCATACCACATATCATGTATCAGAGATATTAGTTTTATTTTTGTATTCAGGTCTTCCGACGGGAGTTTTTTCAGTTGGGCGCATTCTCATAAAGCATTTCACCCCTCCCTCTCTCTCAGACCTCATGCTTTAGGGGGCATCTATTACACAGCATTTTGTCACCGTCCCTGCAATCCCTCATCCCGTACATTGCAGGACTATTCCCATGACCTGTGAACAATAAAATGTCTTGAAAACACCTTCATGGCATCCTCTTGCATAAGGAAAAACATTCTCCTGAAGGACATTTCCTCTAAAAAAACCCTAAAAACAGATGTTTTAGCCTTGGCGCGACTAGCCAATTCATCCCTCGCGCCAATGAGGGAAATCCACACTAGAGGGCACGCCAACTAGCGCTCTGTCCCTGTGTCTCACTCACGCCAAGCTTATTAAGGGATGTTTTTTAAAAATAAATTGTAGAAGTTTGATTCTAAAAACTCCAGAATGAATCATCAAAAGAAGTTGAGTGGTTTGGCTCCGGATCTCCATGTATAGGAAGTGGTTTTCCACCTCTCATGGAACCTTCCTAAGAGATAAGACTTATCCCATGATTATAGGGATCCCAACTTCCCTTCCTCCATCTATAAAAGCTTACCCTCTCTATTTGCTAGCTAGCTGAACTGGTAGGACGGAAACTATAGCTAGGAAATTATTGAGAGCAGAGCCAAAGAGAACCCTGTAAGAGAGAGAGCTTTGTCCAGATTCCCGAAAGGCTTTGTTGAGACACGCTTCGCTGGAAGCCCCGCTGAAGGAAGATCATAGCGTCAGAGCACTTGGTTGTAATCTCCCTTTTGTCATTTATAATATAAGCGACTCTGATTTTGGTTCCATTCTTGTGTTTACTCTTTCATGTGATGCAATGAATTATATCCTCTCTGACTGATATATAGTTACATGCTTTAAGTATTACATTTTATGTCATCGTTTCTTTGCATGTGTACAGGTCTCCGGATGTGATGAATGGAAGGATTGTGATCTGTTAAGCTACGGACGAGGAGCACAACTTCTTCATCAACAACGGCAGCGTGGGATTTGAGGTAGGCTACTTATCATGGTCTTTGTATTTCTTGTAACTAGGAACAACCGTCATTGCGTGATTCGATTGTTGCTAGACCCAATCTAGGGCTAGTGGGATCGCCTCTGTTCGCAGAGGGGATTTACCTCCTCAACAATTTGGCGACTCCGCTAGGGATCATATTGGAGTTAGTCCTTCCTCCTTTAGGTTCTTTCTTGGCTTTTGATTGATTTATCTGCGTTTATGGTTCACCTTCCTTAGTGTTAGACCCCTGTTCTACCCCCAGAAGACCAAATCTAGTCCCTTTTGGTCCTTGTTCATTATTTTTCTAGGGTAAACTCGATCGGCGATTTTTCTCCTAACATTCGCGCCAACTGGCGCTTGTTGCTAGTTAGGCCCCTATGCCAATGCCTTTTTGGTGCAAATTACAGCCAAACAGGCGCACCAACCCTGCTTGGTGTTAGGGTTTGCTTGCTTTTGGGCTCTTTGAGCTTGAGTTTTGGTCCTAGTGTCACTTTTCTGATTGATTGAGTGCCTTGAAGTCATTTTTTACTGTGTTTGGATCTTTTCCTATGGTTGTTTTACATTTACTATTAGTTTTGCATTCTAGCCCCAGGGCTTCTAGGTGCTTCAGTGTGTTGAGCCTCCCGTGGGAGTTTTGGATCCTTGCTTGCCTGGTAAAAAAAAATTTTGCTTCTCTGCATTCGTCTTGTTCCATCCCATTGAATCATTGCTTTAATTGAGTGATTGTCCTTCCTTTCGTTTGATTTCGCTTTGTGTTATTCCAAGCCTAGATTACACGATTTGTTTGAGTCTCTTACGAGATTCTTCTTCGCTTTGAGGGATTTCGTCACCGGTTTGAGTCTTGATTGCATGCATTTGAATTGAGTGAGCTTGTTTGCTTCAACTCTCTTTGTCATTTCTCAAATTGGTGTTTTCATTAGTTTTTCATTCATTTAGTGCATTTGCTCTAATATACTGAAAAATACAAAAACAAATCTTTTGTGTTTTGATTGGCTTAGTGAAAATTGAAAGCTCTTTCGCATTGTTCGTGTGATATAACTCCAAAAAAGAAGTTTTCTAGTTTCATTAGCTTTCATTGGAAACAGTAGTGGATGTTTTTGTGTGTTAGTTTTGTTGTCATTTGAAAGCTCTCAACCCTCCCGTAGATAGCTCTTCATTGAAAAAAATGATGTTTTGTGGCATGTAGATTGTATTTAGAGGTTTTATGAGATCCGACATTCAATAGGGCCTTGAAATTGAAACGTAAATTGAAGATCAAATTAAAAATTTACTAAATTAACCTAAGGCAACATTGGAACATTAACGGAACATCTAGTAGTCTAAGGTAGAGACGTGTTCCGGCGTCTTTAAGACTAGCAGTTGTGGCTCGCCATCTGGCTACAGACAGCGCTAGTACGGACTTGTGCTCCCGGTACCATCGTGTATATAAAGGGAGACCCCATGAGGTTGCAATCCTTTATCTGTAGGAAGCCGAGTCTGCCGCCTTTTACCTGTAATACACCGAACACATCATTCAGGGAGATTACCTGCACGTACGTTAAGTCCTTGGTTGATTTCTCTTTCATTTTTACCTAGGTGTATATGGTAGTTCACGGATATCTGGTACACCCATCTGCCTAGATTACCAGAGAAGTCGTTTTGATCTTTACCGGCTCACTAAATTTGAAAATATCATCAAGCGCTTGTCCTTTCACACTTGTTTCCAAACTGAAAGTGATAGAGTCATATTTTACTTGTTTCTAGACTCTTAAAACATGAAACAGTGAAGTTTCCAGTTTCAATGTGGTAAAATTAATCACCTACGATCACCCTCATTTTCGTCTACTGGTAGTCCTTACACAGACGATTCATCAGAGGTCTCTCAGTCCTCTACTGAGTATCAGCAACCCATTGTATCCGAGTTTCCCGATGAGGGACCAGTTATATCTGAACTTCCCTTTGGAGGACCACTTGACTTCAATTGGCCCTTTTCCAGCGCTTGGTTTGGATTTGGAGTTTGGGAACACTTCCCTCCTCTTACGTCGGGATCACCTTTTCTGGCTGCTATTATACCTCCTAGTCCCCGTCGTCTTTTGCAAGATCTTACGGTAGGGTCAGATATGGACTCATCTGATCCTTCTTCTAGTGAGGGAATTCCTACTTCTGGTGAAGATTACTAGATTTTTCCCGAACATCCCCGAACCTTCTGTTATGTCTTCACCTGGTCCTTCGCTCCCAGCTGGATATAGGTCTTTAAGTCAGGTCATGGCCTCTATTGCCTCTATTGGAGTATCGACTTCGTCCACGAGGCCGACCATTCCCACGTTAGGGATGCTGCCATTGATGTCTCTCATGGCATCTCTTTTTGTTACATCGGCACCTGTTAGACCTACTACCTACGTGGCTGGGTCTACGCCTATTGTCACTACTCAGTCAGCTAGGACCTCGTCAGTCCCTGAAGACGTTTATATAGCTTCTACTATTCCAGAGAATATTTCTCTCGAGGAGTATCGACTGTCTTTACAGCCATCAAACTCTGAGGTTGGTCAGTCCTCTCAAGATCTTAGTTGTCCTTACTTTTCCCATTACGGAGTGGATGGTGCCCCAATTTATGTATTTCCATATCAATATGATGAGCAATGAAACCCTCTTCGTTTTCCTACTCCTGCGGCTTATCAGTATATTCACGGTTTTCTGTCTACCCAACCTGGGCAACATTATAATCAACAAGGGAAAAACCTTTAGGGACAGCATTTGTTTCAGCAAGGATATGCTTCCGGCCCACAAGGAAAACCATTCCAGGGACAACCTTTGGCCCAACCAGGTTCTGTGTACGATCCGCAAGGACAACCCTTACAGGGACAACCTTTGGTCCAACAAGGATTGCTTTATTGTCTGCAAGGGCAGTCTTACAATCCTCAAGGTCAATCTTTGCAGCCTCACCCTGTGGTCCAACCAGGGCAACCTCAAGGACCGACAGGGAAACCGGGGTATCAACCTGGACCAGTGTACAGTCCTGGGGGGTAAACCCATCCTTCTCAACTGTTGGTGCAACCTCAGCAACCTCATTTTCCAATTGGTCAAAACGTTGAATAGCCAGGGCCATATTATGGTCCTGCTAAAGGTCAACCTGGTTATCAGGCATAATGTAGCCCTCTCCTGCCATCACGCTGACCTGCTCAACCAGGGCAGCCTAGTGTCCTTCATCAACCAGGTCAACCTGTTCAACTAGGACAACCTATTCAGCCAGGTCAACCTGTTCAACCAGGACAACCTGCATAACCTGTTAACCCTGCTCAGCAGCCAATCTATTCCATGCCACAGCCGAACCCACCTGTGCACCCGACTTATCAGACTCAGCAGGGTCCCACTTACCAGCTGCTCGTTCGACCCCAAGGCGGCTATTACCTTCAAGGTCAGTCTCTACCGATTTACAACCCGCCCCAAGGTTCTGGTTATTACCTTAAACAACCAGACTATACTTATACTCCACAGTCAAATCCATACACTGCTCAAACGGGGCTCATATATAATCAGAACCAGTACCCTGGTTATCAACCCCCGTATCCTGGTTTTCAGCCACCATATCAACCCAAATATACGGCTTATACCCCCTACTGTCAAAATCCTCTAGGACAGAACCAATGGGGACAGAATTATTCTCAAATAGGCTGGAGTACAAGTACAGGTCCTTATCGGGGACCTAGCTTGCCTTTCAACCCTCAATTGCCTTTTCTCGCCACGTTGGAATTACCGGACGTGTCCAAGTTGACCAATGATCCGATTCTTAATAATCCATATTGGCCTCCGTTTCCAACGAAGGTGCCTGGTGATTGTCCTAAATTTGAAGGGAAATTTGGAGAATACCCCTAAGCACATGTCATGACTTACCATTTTTGGTGTTCTTCAAACTCTTGGATAGATGACTCGATTCATCTACGTATTTTCCAGCGCACTCTCACCGGTGCCACTACGAAGTGGTACATAGAACTACCCCATGGTATTTTTCAAGATTTTAATACTCTAGCTATGGTGTTCCTGACACATTTCCAATTACCAATTCGCTATGAAGCCAGGACGCATCTTCTGACATCTCTGAAACAAGATAAAGCCACTCATATTTCAGATCATATTCACGAATGGAGACGTCGTCATCGTCTGATCAAGTTTCACATTCCTAATCAACTTCTAAATCACTGGTTCACTACCTCCTTTGTCAACAAGATTGCATAGGACATTTCTATGGGGGCATGTGTAACCAAGGAACAAGCCATTGCTCATGCCCAGTACCTCGATTTAGTGTACTCTCAATCCTGCACGTTATATGATATCTTGACTGATGCCCCATGACCAGGGACCTCTAAAGCACCAACTAGCCCATCGGTTGACTGTGTTATTGGTTCAGTCTCTCAAACTTCTCGTAAGTCTTCTAATGGGAAGCAGAAATCGAATTCTTCCAACAACTCTGCTCCTCCCACCACTCTGGATTATGGTAAGACCGCGGAGGTCAACGCCGTCTAGACCAATCATGCGAACAAGACTTCCAAAGGGAAGAAGAAGGGAAAAGCCAAAGCTAAATTCGATGCCCCAAAACCAGAATCCTCCAAACCACATGCTGATGATGGTTCACAATGCAAACTGAAGTACCCTTGCCTGATCTGTGACGAAGATCACTACACCAAAGATTGTCCTAGACGATCCGAGGTTAGTCAAATTCTTAGGGGATCTAAGGGAACTCCGGCAATTCTTAAAGAACCGTTTCCATCTCAGCAGACCCAAATGGTCAAGCAGCCTTCTCCATCTGCACTGTTTGGGTCCCAGGTTTTCATGATGAATGGTGTTGCACCTATTTCTATTGCCACTCGGTCGAAGGATTATGCCAGATCACGCCAAGCAGCTGGGAAGTAAGTCATTGATGGCCCTCCTCCCCCACTTTCCTCTATTCCTCTTGAGATTGAGAAGCCCAGTGTTGAACCCGTTGTATGGCCGCCTTCCAAAGGTGTTCTCCGCAAGTCTTCCTATAATCCAAACGCCTGTGCCGCTCAACATTACAGCATTGTTGAGGATTTGTCACAGGCACCTTCCGCAATGTCTGCATTGGAAGTGCTTCATAGTTTCCCATCTCAGCGGAAATCTTTGTTATCTGAAATCGGTGACATTGACCCTGCCAATTCTAGCCTTCTCACCTTCGACCTAAAGAATTTCGTCCCTCGAATTCGGCACCAGATCGCGCTTGTTATACAAGTTAGTATTAATCGCCTCAATATTCATAGAGCCATTGTGGACGAAGGTGCCTCTACCTGCGTTATGTCATCTGCTTGCAGGAAAGCCATCGGCTCTCCAGCCTTTACTTCATCTCCCAATGCCCTTGAGGCATTCGATGGAAGGGAATCAAAACCCTTGGGTGTTCTCGCGAGTCTGCTGATTACATCGCAAGGTAAGACAGTCAACTTCGAAGTGGAAGTTGTTGATGCCAACCTCAACTACAATATTTTGCTTGGTCGTAGCTGGACCCACCCCATGTTGTGTGTTCCGTCCACCCTCTTCTAGCTTTTGAAATTTCCACATGATGATAAATTTGTTACTGTAGATCAGTTATCTTTCTTTACCTCATCCTCTGATAATAACGTGCCATACGTGGACCAAATTTCTAATCCCCCCGATAGTATAGGACCAGGTCTTCTCAAGGACCCTGTTCTCATGGGTATTTTTCCCATTCCACCATCGAACACTGTTCAAGTCAACATGATCTATAGGTCGGATGACCCGCGGATCATCCCTTCTCCTGAACAGGTTGCCTCTTTTGGAGAATAGATGCCTTTGACCTCAGTTGAAATAAATTATTGTAAGATCATTTCCACAACTGATCCTCCTCCCACTGATAATGCTCCTTTGAGCATGGCTCTTGATGTTTATTCTCAATCCCCTTGGCTTGGTGATGCAGATATGCCTGATCCTTTGAGAGAAGTTTTTCCGTCTGATGAAGCTATCGTGGAGACTATGTCTCTCGAATATTTTCCATGGAGTGATGGGCATCATCGTTCCTCGTTCATGCCCGGCCTGGGGGCAATGTCTAATTGTTTCAAGCATTTTGCATTCCAAACTGCTCCTTCGAGCTTGTCGAAGCATAGTTCCTTTTCTTGTGTCAATCTCCTTAAAAAATTAAACAAGGTCATCGAAGCAGAGTTCGTTTTCTTGTGTCAAGCTCCTTAAAAAATGAAACAGGGTCTTCAGAGCAAAGTTCGTTTTCTTGTGTCAAGCTCCCTAAACAATGAAACAATTTGGTTTGAGGATAGTTCTTTTAAGTGTGTCAACCTCGTGAAAACAATGAAACATGATCCAGTTCCATTCGAGTCCTTGATTTGACCTCAATCTCGTAATTCTAACCTTCACCGCATCTACTTTGCATATGCACTGAAGCTTGCGGGGCATGTACCTCTAATTGAGTCACCATGCTAGGGACATGCCTGGTTTTTCCTTTTCATTTCAAGCATAGTTTATTTGATGTTTTCAAGCTTATGTAAAAATGAAAAATCATTTCAAGCATAATTTACTTTGTATTTCGAGCTTGTGTAACAATGGAACTCATTTTTAAGCATAGTTTGCATTTGTGATTTTAAGCTTGTGAAAAATAAAATATGTTGGTGTGATGCATTTTGTGAACTTTTAACTTTTCCATTGGGTCGTTATTTATGCAGATTATTTAGCTGATACATTAGATAACATTGTATTAGACATTTGCATAACTTGTAAAAACATCAACATATGTAAGCAAGATCCATGTATAAAATAGATGTATATACATGGCTTAAAAAATATAAGCAAGATCCAGAAATATACATGTTTGTTTTAATTACATCCAGAGATGACATGTCTCTCAAAAATATGCAAATAAAAGCCTAGGCGACTAATCGGCATGGTGCTCATGGTAGCACATCACTGCCCGCACCAATCGCCTCAGTAAGCGATGGAGGCGACTTGGCACCCCTATGATGTGCCTCTGATAAGCCATAGGGACATCAGCTAGGCGAGCATAGTCCAAAACCCCACGACTAATACCCTCGAGGTTCTGTACCAGTGCGCCCCCCTCGCCCCCCTCACCTTGAGGGTTATAGGCGAGCGAAGTCCTCCTCCCTACCAGTGACATCCCAGCAGGCCTCTCTAGGCCAACATCTGCATACATATAGGATCAATTTTTATAACGTGCATGTATACCAAAAAATCATAAAACTCATAAAATGAAAAAGAGTCTTACCCAACTTCTCATCCCAGTCCTCTCCTTCCAGGAGCGGAAGGTCTGGGTCTCCTGTGAAATCAGTGCCCGCATAGGGCCAGTCCTCTACGACGATCAGCTGTTGCTGGAGCCATACAAAGAACTCGGGCCGCAATGACATCTGCTGGCCACCCCCCGCCCTGGGCATCAATGCTTCCCATCGAGCCATCTGTGGCTCTCTCAATGGTGGATCTGCTACTATCATCCCCTGGCCCTGGAAGATAGGCAGTCGTTCTAGGAAGAATGACACCAAGATTGAACCGTACCCAAACTGCTTCAGTTTGTCCTTTTCGCATTTGGTCAATTGTCATTTGATGTTCATAATTACGGTTGTGGCCCAATCAACTATTGTTGGGTTCATGCACTCTGATGCCAAGAGGAGTTGTGTTTTGGTAGGCTCGTGCGGTGCCTATGACCCCGCAGCCCGCATAATGGTATGTAGCACCACTCTGAGTGCTAGATCAGGAATAGTATGAATGTCAACCTTGCCACTACCTAATCCCATTTGTGCCCCTAGGCATACCCTCTCTATGACCATTGCCATTTTCTCACCAGAAGGCCTAGTACCTGTCATAATAGGAACTGGACCTCTGCTGGACAATCTCGTGATAAAGTACACATCCTATACCTCAAGCTCAGGTACTTGATCTCGGAGTCTAAAATTCTCCTCGTATTCATCCCAGATACTTATCAAGTATTGCAATAGTTCGGGCTGAGCCATGAGACATGGTGTTAAGAAGAATTTTTTCAAGCCATAGTTGCGGAGAGCATTCATACACTGCTCATTCTCCATTTCCATTTCTTCTTCCTCACTATGCTCTCTTTCCTTCCATTCGATCACCATTTTTCTTTATACCTGCATCAAATTGGTCATAAACACATTGTAAGATCCCTTGGGCATTCAAAAATTCAATCGATTGGTTCAATTTTTGTGAAATTTGAACAGAATATTAGGTTGCGCTGTTGGCGCGATTGTTTTGATGAAAGTCACACCATGTGCAAAAAGAGATCGATTGGCGCGGGTCCATGCCTGATACCCGCGCCAACCGCGAAAGCCCTAGATTTGAAAATCCTCCCCTCAGGGATGCCAAATCACAATGAAAATCTATGAAATATGGCTTAAAAATGGATAATGGAAGCAGCTCTTACGTGGAAGAGACGAAATCTGGAATGGTTCATTGGATTGTCCACAATCGTCACCACAAGATCGCAGGAAAATAACTCATTATTGATTTGCACAAGAGGTAAAAAGTTAAAAGAAAATATGTTTTTACTATTGGTCATATTTATAACTTTTCGAAATCAAATTTAGGTTTTGAGACTTGTCTTTTCCAATTTTCACTATGTTTTGTCGAAAAATGGGTTTTACACTTGCTTCTTTTGCAGAGACAGGTTTTCACGCGACTAGGACGATGACACGAGTTGTATTTTATAATTTTTTGGACCGGGTAAAAACACAAAAAAGTCACTACAGGAGTCATCTTTCAGCTCTTTTCTGACTCTCTAAAACTGAAAAGATTGTCGAGTCGCTTATCATTTTGAGCTCGTTAAATTGGCTACGAAACAACATCTACCTAGTATACGTTTACCCTTTTTTCGGGCTGGGACAGATTATTTACGAAAAAGGAATACCCTAGCCTATCGCGACTAGGAGGCTCTCTCGAACACATTTTTCTACCTTTTCGGATCTGAGGGACTATCTATGAAAAGGGACTGCTGCAGTTTTCTTTTCCACTGTCTTTTCAAACTCTCTAAACATGAAAAGGTGTTGAGTTCTTCCTTTGTCAGACTCGTTAAAAACTGATGACATCGGACTCCGTCGTAATGACGTTACTCGAGTTCCTCCTTCCTAGGGCTTGTTAAATGTACTAGGTTGGATTTGTCCAAAGGGAAAACTTATATCGCAAGCATATGCTATCCCCTTCAAGCTTGTTTCCAAAAATAATTGGGGTACTCACCAGAAATGGTGGGGGAAAATGGAACCAGTATCATTGTCGTGTCGGCAATATGTCGCTCTTGAACATGGCACTTGTCTGCATTCATGTTGAGTTGGGGATATCTCATCTCGTTATCTGCTTACCTCCATGGGTTTGGGTAATCTCTTTTGACCGCTCATCTGTTCTTTGCCACGTCATCATGACCTCACATCCTTTGATGTCAGATAATGCCAAATCCAGTGTCGTGCTGCTGATATGTTCAAGAGAAGTTGGCCTCTGCAATTTTCAACCTCCCTTTGATTCTCTATTTTGATTCACAAACATCATGTTCCTCTGTCTCGTGTCGATGATGTGGGAAACATTATGGCCCACCTTCGATCAAGGTCACTTCCTGTCGACTTCAGCTCATTATCCAAGAATTTGATCTAGAGACTCCCTTCAGGTACCTTAGAGCCTACATGCCTCAATGGCAGGTTCTTCGCATTTCAATGTAAGGTTTTCATTATTGGCCTTCGATCGAATGATTCTGCGGGTGTTCGACGCCAGCTCACTGTTCACATTCCATCGATTGTACCTTTTGTACCTTGAGAGCCATCGACATTATTGGTGGTTCCTCTCGCATCTGTTAACGAATTTCATTATTGGCTGGTAAACATACGATGTTCTTGCATGTTCGACTTCAGCTTACTTATTCGCATGTTCGAACTTGTACTATGTTCGGGTCGAGATGGAGCGCAAGACCATGGATCTTGTTTGATAACATCTAGGCTGCGAGTTCTTTGTGGATTATCATGATTGATTACATGACTCATTTGATTGGATGGTTGCGACCATACCTGAGTCTACTTGTTGATCCTTCTTTGCTAGATGGCTGCGTCCATACCTTGGATCCCAGTTATTATGCACTCTATTATGGATGGTGTCTCCCATACCACATATCATGTATCAGAGATATCAGTTGTATTTTTATATGCAGGTCTTCCGATGGTAGTGTTTTCAGTTGGGCGTGTTCTCATAAATCACTTCACCCCTCCCTCTCTCTCGGAGCTCATGCTTTGGGGACATCTGTTACACAGTATTTTGTCACCATCCCTGCAATCCCTCATCCCGTACATTGGAGGACTATTCCCGTGACCTGTGAAAAGTAAAATGTCTTGAAAACACCTTCATGGCATCCTCTTGCATTAGGAAAAACATTCTCCTGAAGGACATTTCCTCTGAAAAACCCTAAAAACAGATGTTTTAGCCTTGGTGCGACTAGCCAATTCATCCCTCGCGCTAATGAGGGAAATCCACACTAGAGGGCGCACCAACTGGCGCTATGTCCTTGTGTCTCACTCGCACCAAGCTTATTAAGGGATGTTTTTTAAAAACAAATGGCCAAAGTTTGAATCTAACAAACTCCAAAATGAATCATCAAAAGAAGTTGAGTGGTTTGGCTCCAGATCTCCATGTATAGGAAATGGTTTTCCACCTCTCATGGAACCTTCCTAAGAGGTAAGACCTATCCCATGATTATAGGGATCCCAACTTCCCTTCCTCCATCTATAAAAGCTTACCCTCTCTATTTGCTAGCTAGCTGAACTGGCAGGAAGGAAAATATAGTCGGGCAACTATTGAGAGTAGAGCCGAATAGAACCCCTTAAGAGAGAGAGCTTTGTCCAGATTCCTGATAAGCTTTGTTGAGACATGCTCCGCTGGAAGCCCCGCTGAAGGAAGATCATAGCGTCAGAGCACTTGGTTGTAATCTCCCTTTTGTCATTTATAATATAAGCGAATCTGATTTTGGTTCCATTCTTGTGTTTACTCTTTCATGTGATGCAATGAATTATATCCTCTCTGACTAATATATAGTTACATGCTTTAAGTATTACGTTATATGTCGTCATTTATCTATGTGTGTACAGGTGTCCAGACATGACGAACGGAAGGATTGTGATATGTCAAACTAGGGATGAGGAGCACCGCTTCTTCATGGACAACAGCAGTGTGGGATTTGAGGTAGGCTACTTATCGTGGTCTTTGTCTTTCTTGCAACTAGCAACCAACGTCATTGCGTGATTCGATTATTGCTAGACATAATCTAGGGCTAGTGGGATCACCTCTGTCTGCAGAGGGAATTTACCTCCTCAACGATTTGGTGACTTCATTGGGGATCATATTGGAGTTATTCCTTCCTCCTTTGGGTTATTTCTTGGCTTTTGATTGATTTATCTGCGTTTTTGGTTCACCTTCCTTGGTGTTAGACCCCTGTTTAGCCCCCAGGAAACCAGATACAGTCTCTTTTGGCCCATGTTCATTGTTTTTCTAGGGTAAACTCAATTGGCGCGGTTTTTTCTCCTGACAGTCGCGCCAGTTGACGCTTGTTGCTAGTTAGGCCCCCACGCCAATGCCTTTTTGACGCAAATTACAGCCAAACAGGCGCGCCAACCCTGCTTAGTGTTAGGGTTTGCTTCCATTTTGGCTCTCTGAGCTTGAGTTTTGGTCTTGGTGTCATTTTTCTAATTGATTGAGTGCCTTGAAGTCATTTTTTACTGTTTTTGGCCCTTGTCCTCCGGTTGTTTTCCCTTTACTATCAGTTTTGAATTCTAGCCCTAGGGCTTCTATGCACTTCAATGTGTTGAGCCTCCCGTGGGAGTTTTGGGTCCTTTCTTGCCCGGTCAATTTTGTTTTTTCTTCTCTGCATTCGTCTTGTTCCATCCCATTGAATCATTGCTTTAATTGAGTGATTGTCCTTCCTTTCGTTCGATTTCACTTTGTGTTACTCCAAGCCTAGATTACACATTTTGTTTGAGTCTCTTACGAGCTTCTTCTTCGCTTTGAGGGATTTCGTCACCGATTTGAGTCTTGATTGCATGCATTTGAATTGATTGAGGTTGTTTACTTCAGCTCTCTTTGTCATTTCTAGAATTGGTGTTTTCATTAGTTTTTCATTCATTTAGTGCATTTGTTTTAATATACTGAAAAATACAAAAACAAATCTTTTGCGTTTTGATTAGCTTAGTGAAAATTGAAAGCTCTTTTGCATTGTTCGTGTGATATAGCTCCAGAAAAGAAGTTTTCTAGTTTCATTAGCTTGCATTGGAAACAGTAGTGGATGTTTTTGTGCGTTCGTTTTGTTGTAATTTGAAAGCTCTCAACCCTCCCGTAGATAGCTCTTCATTGAACAAAATGACGTTTTGTGGCATGTAGATTGTATTTAGAGGTTTTATAAGATCCGACATTCGATAGGGCCTTGAAATTGAAACGTAAATTGAAGATCAACTTTAAAATTTACTGAATTAATCTAAGGCAACATTGCAACATTAACGGAACATCTAGTAGTCTAAGGTAGAGACGTGTTCCGGCATCTTTAAGCCTAGCAACTGTCGCTCGCCATCTGGCTATAGACAGTGCAAGTACGGACTTCTGCTCCCCGTACCGTCGCGTATATAAAGGGAGACCCCATTAGGTTGCAATCCTTTATCTGTAGGAAGCCGAGTCTTCCGCCTTTTACCCGTGATACACCGGACACAACATTCGAGGAGATTACCTACATGTACGTCAATTCCTTGGTTGATTTCTCTTTAATTTTTACCAAGGTGTATATGGCAGTTCACGGATATCTGGTACACCCATATGCCTAGATTACCAAAGAAGTCGTTTTGATCTTTACCGACTCACTAAATTTCAAAAGATCATCAAGTGCTTGTCCTTTCATGCTTGTTTCCAAACTGAAAGTGATGGAGTCATATTTTACTTGTTTCTAGACTCTTAAAACATGAAACAATGAAGTTTCCAGTTTCAATGTGGTAAAATTAGTCACCTACGATCACCCTCAGTTTCATCTACTAGTATTCCTTACACAGAAGATTCATCAGAGGTGTCTCAGTCCTCTACAGAGTATCAGTAGCCCATTGTATCTAAGTTTCCCGACGCGGGACCGGTTATATCTGAACTTCCCTTGACGCGGGACTTCAATTGGCCCTTGTCCAATGCTTGGTTTGGATTTGGAGTTGGGGAACACTTCCCTCCTCTTACATCGGGATCACCTTTTCTGGCTGCTATTATACCTCCTAGTCCCTGTCGTCTTTTCCAAGATCTTACGGTAGGGTTAGATATGGACTCATCCGATCCTTCTTCTAGTGAGGGAATTCCTACTTCTATTGAAGATTACCAGTTTTTTCCCGAATACATCCCTGAACCTTCTGTTATGTCTTCACCTGGTCCTTCACTCCCAGCTGGATATAGGTCTTTAATTCAGGTCATGGCCGTTATTGCCTCTATTGGAGTATCGACTCTGTCCATGAGGTCGACCATTCCCACGTTAAGTATGTCACCATCGACGCCTCTCACGGCATCTCCTTTTGTTACATCGACACCTGTTAGACCTACTACCTGCGTGGCTGCATCTATGCCTATTTTCACTACTCAGTCAGCTAGGACCTTGTCAATCCCTGAAGACGTTTATATAGCTTTTGTTATTCCGGAGAATATTTTTTCCGAGGAGTATCGACTGTCTTTACAGCCGTCAAACTCTGAGGTTGGTCAGTCCTCTCAAGATCTTAACCGTCCTTACTTTTCCCATTACGGAGTGGATGGTGCCCCAATTTATGTATTTCCATATCAATATGATGAGCAAGCCAACCCTCTTCATTTTCCTGCTCCTGAGGCTTATCAGTATATTCACGGTTTTCTATCTACCCAACCTGGGCAACCTTCTAATCAACAAGGGAAAAACCTTCAGGGACAGCCTTTGTTTCAGCAAGGATATGCTTCTGGCCCACAAGGACAACCCTTCCAGGGACAACCTTCGGCCCAACTAGGTTCTGTGTACGACCCGCAAGGACAACCCTTACAGGGACAACCTTCGGTCCAACAAGGATTTTTTTACGGTCCGCAAGTGTAGTCTTACAGTCCTCAAGGTCAACCTTTGTAGCCTCACCCTATGTTCCAACCAAGACATCCTTAAGGACCGGCATGGCACATTTGTAGGAACTAATAGGCCAAAGGGAGAAGATATACTTGATCTAGTCGAAAAAAAAACCATGACTCTGCTCACAGAGCTGTTAGACCATAAAAGCTTCATTTCTATTTTTAAAAACTTTCCAAAAGTAGCTCAGTGTGAGTGCCCTTCTAATACAGAGCGTCGATGGACGCAAGGCTGAGTGTTAATTTTTTTATGGGCGCGAGGACATAACTACCTACCAGCGTTGACCCAAAATCATAGGTTTTTGAGGGTCTACTTAAGGAATGGTCAACAGAGATTATGTTCCTCACATGTCAAGTGATTCAATGAAATTTATGGAAATGTATGACAGTACACAGGAGTCACTGAAAAGGTCCTCCAATGTTCGGGATGGGGATTGCAAGGACGGTGACAAAATACTGTGTAACAGATGACCCCTAAAGCATGAAGTCGGAGAGAGAGGGAGGGGTGAAATGCTTTAGGAGAACATGCCCAAACCAAAATGCCATCGTCGAAAGACCTGCAAGATCAAGTAAAACTCATCTCTCTGATACATGAATAAGTGTTATGGGCGCAACCATCCATAATAGTGAAAATGTAATAAGATCCAAGGTATGGACGCAGTCATCCAATGAGAAGGATCATCAAATAGACTCAGGTATGGTCACAACCATCCAATCAAAAGAGTCATGATAAACCAAATCATCCCGTAGCTTGGATTTCATCTGAAAAAACCTAGGGTCTTGCACTCTGTCTTGGCCTGAACAAGTACAAATTCAAGCATGTGAATAGATGAGCTGAAGTCGAACATGCAAGAAAGTCACCTGATTACTAGCCAATGATGAAAGTTTTTAATAGGCGTGAGAGAGACCACCAATAATGATAATGGTCTCAAAGTACTGCTAGTATAATCTATGGAATGTGAACAATGAGTTGATTTAAACACCCATGAAATCACTCAATCAAAGGCTAATGATGAGAACCTGTCGTCGAATGCAAATAACTTGTCATTGAGGCATGCAAGATCTAAGGTACCAGAAGGGATTATCTAGATCAACTTCCATGATAATGAGCTGAAGTCGACAGGAAATGACTGGTCGAAGGAGGGCCATAATGTTTCCCACATAATCAACACAAGAAAGAGGAATAAGATGATAGTGAATCAGGACTAAACAGGGGATCAGGGGTTGAAAACTGTAGAAGGAACTTCCCTTGAACATATTAGCGACACAACTCTGGAATTTTGCAGTATTTGACATCAAGGGATCTAAGGTCATGGTGACGAGGCAAAGAGAAAATGAAAGGTCAAAATGGATAACCCAAACCCGTGGAGGAAAAAATACGAATGTGGGATGTCCCCAACCCGACACGAACTACAAACAAGTGTCATGTTCAAGAGTGACATATTTCCGACACGAATGAGAACTGATTCCATTTTCCCCCAACGTTTTTGGTGACTACCCCAATTATTTTTGGAAAGAAGCTTGAGGGGGATTGCATATGCTTGTCATGTAATTTTTTCCTTTGTACAAATCCATCCTAGTACATTTTATGAGCTCTAGGAAGGAGGAACTTGGTAACGTCATGATGACGGCATCTGATGTCATTATTTCTAATAAGTCCGACAAAGGAATAACTCGGCGTCTTTTCATATTTAGAGAGTTTGAAAAGAAGTGGAAAAGAAAACTCCATCGGGTCCCTTTTCTTAGGTAGTCTCACAGATCCGAAAAGGTAGAAAACAATATCTGAGAGAACCTCTTAGCTATGTTCGACTAAGGTATTCCTTTTTCGTAAATAATTTGTCCTAGCCTGAAAAATGGGTAAACATATACTGGGTAGATGACGTTCCACAACCTTTAACGAGCTCAAAATGACAAGAGTCTCGACAATATTTTCAATTTTTTAAGTTAGAAAAGAGATGAAAGATGACTCGAGGGGGTGACTTTTTCATGTTTTTACCAAGTCCGAAAAAGTAATAAAATACAACTCAGTTCCTCATCGTCATAATTTTTAGGACCTGTTATTGCATAAGAAACAAACGTAAAACCCCTTTTTTGAGAAAAATAATAAAATAATTGAAAAAGCATCGAAAAACCTAATTAGGGTTTAGAGAAGGTTATAAAATTATGAAAATAGTAAAAACAATTTAATTTTTACCTTTTTACCTTCTTGTGAGCATTTTTACCATTTTTCATTGTGAACTTGCAGAGCTTACAACAGGCAATCCAGGAGGTCATTTGCGAATCCGTTTCCTCCAGGTATGAGCTCTGATCTTCTCCTACATTTTAAGCCATTTTTCATTCTCTGATTTCATGGTTTGATGCATTTTATGGGAGGCTTTGTAAATTTTTGGTTGTGGCAGTCGGTATGGATTCCAGGCACAAATTCGGACCCAACCCCGAAAATTTTGAATGTGGAGGCGCCAATTGGCACTGCTATTTCCAAAATAGCAGCGCTGAACGTCGTGGCCAAAAAATGTCAATATTTTCTCCAAAATTTCTGGTTCAAATTACTTAAGCTTCAATATTATGGCTAATGGAGCCTTAATTGTGATTTTTGCAGAGAAATTAGTAGCTAAAATATTCATAGAGTGGAAAGAACGAGAGCACGGGGAAGAGGATGAACAGGCTATGGGAAATAGTGTATGTATGGATGCCTAGAGAAACTGTGGGCTCTTGAAATTATTCCTGAATATTTGTTTAAGAGCTCAACTGGAACTATTACAATATTTGATTAGTGTGTGGGACACTGATCAAGAAATAATTATGATTCATGACCACGAGCTGGAGATAGAAGTCTCTAACATTTATTTCATAACTGGGTTGTCGCGGAGTGGAGAGACACCATTATTGACAGGTACCCGGGCCCTTGGTGAGAGCATGGGCATGCTGATAGACAGATTCTATCTTGGAGAAAAGAAAGGATCTAACATCGAAAAAGTACAAATTCAGACAGTGCCTGAATTGGCATTGAGGGTAGTGCTACATACTATAACTCGAGTCGCCGAATCTCAGGCTCCCCATGAAGCTACAAAGACACAACTTAAAATTGTCGTGGATTGCATGGCTCCAACCATCTTACATTGGGTGGAAGGAGTAACAATCAACTTAAAACATCAGTTAACCAAATGAAAAAATGGTAAGTTGAAACTGTTTGGATATGGGTCCATGTTGATACCATTCATCCTGGAACAGTTGTCGATATTCCAGCGCTAGGAGGTGGCAGTACCTATACCACCACCACGAGAGCCATAGATGGTTCGTTCGGTAGAGTTGATGCCTCGATCAGGAGGTGGTCAACACATGTCGTGGAGACCATAGTTCTTTGACTGGCTACGCCGACAACTCATCGTGGTAGAGGATTGGCCGTACATCGGTACCGACTTTAGGGGTCATCCAAACCTTCCACTCCTAGAAGGAGATGACTGGTGTTATCACTTAAAAAAATTCAAAACATCATTATGACAAGATTACTTATGATCATGGGTCAAAATAGGGTCTTGGGAGTCATTTCTTCAGTTTGACCAAGGGAAGTGTTAAATTTTTTAAGTTTGAGCCTACCCTAGTGTTTAAATAAACTCATTTTTAAGGTCTTTCATGTAGAGTCTTTCATCATTTTAGGATTCATTTCATTTCCCAAATTCTTTGTATCAAAACTTCTCAATTAGTTAAGAAACCACAGTTTCGTAGCACCACCCGTTGAAAAAAGTCACTTTGTACTACGAAAGCGCTTATAGTTTGGTAGCACAAACATCAAAAATTACACTACAGGCGCTACGAAAGTGTGGTTTTGTAACTGTCTTGTCAGTTGAGTTGTCAAAATGTCAAAAACTGTTGGGAAAGGGTAGGATAGTGTCATGTTGAGTCATGTAATGATGAAATTGAATTACACACCCACGTGTGCAGTCATCATGGTCATTTTAGGTATGAGTGAGTTATCATTTTCAGTTATGAAAGGACATTTGAAATTCAATTCTTTCCTAATTAGTCATTCTCATTCCTTTTGCCTTCATTCGTAATGTCTCAGCTCTGAGTGTCGAGCCAAACTTGTGGCTGGTTCTTATAAAGGTTTATTATATCGGTTTCAAGCGAGGTTGTTGTTAGATTTATTCAAACGAGGCTGATACATTCATATCAAGCGAGGCTGAAAGATTTATTCAAGCAAGGATGAGAGTTTCTCTGAAGAATATGGTAGAGGAAAGAAAAATACACAGAGGAGGACAGTGCTTAAGGCATGAACCTGAAGACATGAAGACAATAACTGAAGACCCAGCAGTGATTGAAGCATTCAGAAGAGAAGGTTGCCTACGGTTTTGTGAGAAATTGCAGGGATTTCACACGCAGGTATCCAAGGAATTTGCTATGAATTTCAATGGAAAAACTACTAAAGTGGGGATGATAAGTTTGAATATCACAGCAGAGGTCATTGCTGTTGTTATAGAGATTCCAACAGGTCAAGAAACCTGGTTCAAAGGGTTCAAATTCAATATGGAGTAGTGTAGAGAGTTCATGAAGCCTGAGCACATTGGGTTGGATCTCAAAAATGCTATCCCAAGAAGTTGTATCAAATATAATTATTCAAAACTGCTGCTCAACATCCAAAAATATTTTACCTGGGAAGGCAGATATCACAATTTTTATTCATACCATTTCAAATTTCTTCTACACTTCACTAGTAAGATTTCACTTGACCTACCTTTTTATCTGCATAGAATTCTTGCAAAGATGGTTGATAAGGTGCAAGCAAAGTCTGAGGGGAGTGAGACATCATTACTTCATCATGGCTTAATGAAATTATTAATTTTAGATGAACTTCAAAAGATAGGAAGAGATTGGCCATCATTCTTGTTTGTAAATGGTTTTAAGTTGGAAACCCTAACTCCTGTAAGAAAACCTAAAGCTAAATGGGTTCCATCATCACTAGCAATAGAACCAAGCCAACCTATGGTTGCAAAATCAAAGGAACCTACAAGAGTAAAGCCAAGAAAGCAAACTAAGGAAAGGCCAAAGCAAATGCAAATTCTTGGTACACCAACTCTCTCATCTGCAAAACAGAAATCAAAGGTTGTCAAAGATGCAAAACAGGAACAAGATGTCAGCGAACAAGGGAGCTATAAAACCAAGAAATTGTTGTCATGAAAAAGAGAGCTATAAAACACAGTGCCGATAAAGTGCAGTTTAAAAGGATGAAGGCAATGTCGGAAGGACAAGTTGATTTTGTTTCTGAAACTTTAGACAATGCAGAGCAACTTGTCAAGTGGACAAGTCCAGCAATAAAAGAAGATAAGTTTGTCAGAATAATAAACACCCATCTGAGAGCTACTAACAAAAGACTTAAAGACCAGGTGAAGGATTTAGAAGAGCAGCTGGAGTTAATTCATGATGAGTTACGGAGCAGAGGCATTAAAATGACAGTCATAGAAGAACCAATAGGTCAACCAAGTGTAAATAAAGAAGGAATGCCTCAAAGAAGCTAAAATGAAGTGGGTTTATAGTTTGTATGGTTTTTAGATGATGAGGAAAAGTTACATTTTCATTTTTTGGGCAACTACAATTTTCACTTGGAAAATTTATGAAAATCTGCATACTCAGCAGTTTCGTAGCGCCTCCTGGCTTAAAAATTAGAAAAGCGCTACGAAACTGTTGTAGCTGCCTTTTTTTCTTCTTTGGGTCAGAATTTAATGTGTTAAAAGATGAGTTAAGAGCTAAAATCTCTATGAAGGGTGTGTTGAAAGGAGATTAAAACAATGCAAGAGGAAGGAGTCAAATTTTTGTAGAATAAAGGCTTGAAATGGCAGCGCTACGAAACTGTTGTGTTTTCGTAGCGCAATACATTACAGCCTTTTGAACAATTTTTGAAGCGGTTTTGGATAGCTGGAGGCTAGGAAAGAGTGATGGGACATGTTAAGATAATATATAGCCAAGGACCACAAAATGAATATTAAATGATGGTCAGAATGTTCAAAGAAGGAAAAAGATCCTTTGCCTAAAAAACATGGTATGGTTTCCTTCTTTTGTGGAGGTTAGCAAAGTGGTCATGAAAAACTGAATATCATTATCCAAATTCGACCATGTGATGATACACTTGTCAATAATGTGATTTCAAATAGATAAGTTTGTTATAGATAGTGATAAGGAGTTTGAGTCCTTTTTGAAATAGGACTGTTAAGTAGGATAGGTGTCTTTTTGTAATAAATTTCATGTTTTATGGTTATGCAAGGTGTCAGTGGACGGAAATTCAATGTGTGTAGCCTAGAGGAAGATCATATGAGGATGTAAGAGGTCTATTAAAGGCCATTGGGTCGAATTTATCAAGGGTTGGACATTTTTGGAAAAATTGTGCTTGTTGTGAATTGACTGTTTTCAGCTAATACAAAGATCTTCTACTTGACCAACTTGAGATTCTGAAGGAGTTTTAGTGTTTTCCTATTCTATCTATATCTCTTATATATCTCAGTTTAAGTGGTTTTCATCTATATTACTCGGAATTTATCTATTAGATGCTCTGACTTCCTTTATAAGTGAACTGACTGTGTTTTTACATGTTTCATTTGTGTGTGCCTTATCACTAAAAAATCTTATATGCCTCAACTTCCATGTTAATTAGATTCACTGAATTATTGAATGCTTTAACTCCATAAGCCCAATGTATACATGCTGATGTTATTTTCAACCTACAACTAGCATTATCAATGTATTTCCTAAATAGAGTTAGCCATCTATAATTTTATCCATATCATTAACCCTTCAGAGAGCCCTCTTAGGCTGAGGAGCTAAGCCTCGAGCAAAATATTAGGTTTGAATAAGTTACATGAGATTGTCTGATCAAGCAGCCTGTCAGGTCTAATTTTGTGATAACAACTGGGATGAGGATTTGGGTAAAAACTCATTTTTTATTTATTTTTGTGAGTATTGTGATTTTTTTTCGTTATATGTGTTATGATATTTACTCATGTGTTGCAGATGTTGGACCAGAGAGACCTGCGGGGATGTCCCCCATAGCATGGAGGGTCCCACAAGATTTTTAAGGGGCCCCTCATGGTGGTGGAAGCGAGGAAGAAGAAATTGCACACAACTTGGAGGGACTCACAAGTGGGATCCCAGACTATGTGAGATTCGAGGACGTTCCTCGTGCTTATCAGAGGCACACCGCAGGGGTGTCTAACCGCATCCAGATACTACTGAGGTGGGTTGTACGTGAAGTAACATGTTATCATTAGCACCATGCAGATTAAATTCCTAGGTTTTATTTCTGCATATTTTGAGAGACATGATGTCTCGAGATGTAACCAAAACACATATGAACTATGACGTACACGTGGATGCAAACAATCGATATATATATATATATATATATATATATATATATATATATATATATATATATATATATATATATATATGCTTATTTTCCTGTCTAAATCTTGCTATGTAATGATGATGCTTTTACAAATTTCACAAATGTCTATCTAATGAAATATTGGCTATTGCATCAATTAACGTATTCATTCTTCTAGAACTATGTTGATATGTGATATAATCAAAATTCCCTTCTAACAAATGAACACACAAATACATCCTTAATATTTGAGGGTTTCTAACAGAATAATGCCCATTGAGCTGGAGAAAAACAAGTTGAGAATCTAGGTTCACAATTAATTCATGAATGTCGAGGGCAATAGCTTCAGTTAAGAGTTTGATGACTACATTGTATTCAGTGACATTGTTGGTTGTACATCCTAGACAAATACCTTGAAGGTCTACCAACTCACCGTTAGGATCATAAATCACCCAAGTCGTGGAGGATAAATTTTGGGTACTATGGGAGGCATCATCAGCGTAATTGACATAAGGAGTGACAGACATATGCATAGTAAGCAAAGACATAATAAGCAGTAAAAACTACTCGCAAAGCACACCAAGCCGAAAAATGTACAAAAATGAAAAACACACTTATGTACAAAAGGATACATGAGAAACTCATGCATAATATTTTTTGAGATACATCCTATTTCTAGGCTGATCCAAGGGATAGCCTTCATAATCAATAAGCTCATAGGCCTTGTTCTGCAAAACACTCTTGACGATGTAGCGCCCATGCCACATGGGTTCGAGTTTACCTACCCCCAGCTCATGAGCTTGGTCATATAATAGGACAATTCTCCTTCTACGAAGGTATGATGGGAAATCGTCTGGTTAAAGTGGGCGTTGACCCATTTTTTCTGTGCTTCTACGAAGCAACGAGTTTCATCAAGCCTATCCAAATATAGAAGATGTTCTTCCTCTAGCGAGGTGTTAAGCAGTAATTCGACAGATATCTTAAGGAGAGGAATTTCACATTCAATCATAAGGGTAGCTTCCAAACCATAAACAAGATAAAATGGGGTGAATCTGGTTGCATCCTTCTATGAGGTTTGGTAAGCCCAAAGAGCTGAAAACAACATGAGATTCCAATTGGACTTGTGCATCCCAATCGTACGTTGAATCATGGTGACTAGAACTTTGTTCACGACTTCAACCTGGCCATTGGCCTGGGGATAGTATGGCGTTGAGATTTTGTGACATAGACCCAACTTATCAGTCAACTCAACCATCATATAATGGCAAAAATGGGATCCATGGTCGGTGAAAATGGCTTGAGGGACATCAAACCTGGTAATCACATGATTGAAAAGAAATTAGGTGGTCGTCTTACAGTCAGTTGTGAGTGTAGGCATTACTTCGACCCATTTAGTGAAGTAGTCCATGGCTATGACAATATAACCATGCCCCCTGGCCGAGCAAGGGTTACACGTCATAAAATCGATACCCCACTTCGCAAAGGGACCAATGGTAATTACATGATAGAGGTGAGTGGGTGGTGCACGCATCTTGCATTGGTAGATTTGGCACTCATGACATTTACAGACAGCGAGGATATAATATTTAAAAATGGTAGGCTAGAAATATCCAGCATGAAGGATTTTTTGAGCAGTAGCATACCTAGACATGTGACCGCCACATGCACCAGAATGGCAGTCATTGAGGACTTTTTCAGCTTCCTCGAGGGTCAAAAACCGATGGAAGACAGAATCAACTCTGACATGGTATAAAGTATCTCCAACTATGCGATAAGGTTGCGAATGATGACGGATACGTCGACAAGCATCTTTCATCAACTCACACCGGAAGGTGGAAGTATGGAGATAAACGATGATATCACTGTACCATGTATCGAGGGTGCTAATCGAAAAAAGAGTGTCGTCTGGAATGCGTTCTTCAGAACCAGAGGGAGCAGAGGCAGAAGGTAAAGAGCAGATCAACTCGGCAAAAACCAATAACTTCTTTGATTTGGCAGTAGTGAACTCCAAATCGAACTCTTGGAGGATAACTATCCACTTAGATTATTTTCCCCCCAGCAATTGTTGAGTTACAATGTAGGTCATGGGGTTGCAATAAAAAATCACTGTTGTTGTGTGGATTAAAATATAATGGCGAAAACGTTGGACAGCCTGAACAACTACCAATGCCAATTTCTCTAAATGAGCATGTATTTCAGTGTCGAGAAGATTGTGGCTCAAATAATAAATGACATGCTCATCACCATCGTTATCGTCCTATACTAGAACCATGGAAATAATTCTAAAAGCAGCGGCCAAATAGAGTGAATAGCCACGATGATAATTTGGGGGACGCAAAAGAGGAGCATTAACAAGCAAAGTCTTCAGTGCATCGAAATATTTTTGGGCAATCTCATCCCATAGGAACAGGACGCCTTGCTTAAGAAATCGCGTGACACCTTTAGCTACTTCAACATAGTTCGGTATGAAACGGCACAGGAAATTAGCTTTCCCTTGCAAACTCTATGTAAAGAGGAAGGGGAGGGGAGATTAACAATAGCTTCGACCTTAAGAGGATTGAGACGAATGTCGTCTTTATAAGTGAAAAACCCAAGGAGTCTGCCAGTATCGACCCAGAAGACACATTTTTGTGGATTAAACCAAATTTTGTAGCGTCTACAATGAAGAAATATTTGACGGAGGTGTTTCGGGTGATCCTTACGCTTAGGGGAATGATACGGAAGGTTGTCCAGGTAAGATTGAACAATGTGCTTAATATCGTGACAAGTGTATGAAATTGCTCGTTGGAACATGGCACCAGTCGTTTTAAGGCCAAAAGGGAGCTTCTTGTACATGAAGGTTCCCCATGAACAGATGAAGTTGGTTTTATGTTGATCAGCCGATACTATATTGATCTAGTTGTAACCAGAGAACCCATCCATAATGGAAAAAATCTCACTCCCAGCACATTCGTCAATGATCTGGTCGATGAAGGGAGTGGGATAGTTATCTTTAGGACAAGCATGATTGATATCGCAGTAATCCACAAAAACTTGAACAGTACCCTACTTTTTATCCACAGGGACGATGTTAGAGACCCAATTTGTAAAGGGGATCGGATAAATGAAACATGCTTTGAGAAGTTTTCAACTTCTCCCTTTACGGCAGCTACCTTTCTAGAGTGCATGGGGTGAAGGCGTTGGCAAACAGGCTTTGCATTAGGGTAAGTGGGGATCTCATCCACGACTATACTCGGATCGATGTCGAGCATTTCCTCATAGGACCAAGGGAAAACGCCTCAAAACTCAAAGAAGAGACTAGTATAGACCTCGATCTCATCAGGAGAACAGGTCACCCCAATGTGGACAATCCCCGGTTTAATAGAGATGTCAATAGGCATCGTTTGAGTAATATTCCCCATGTTTCCTTCTGCAAAAACTTCATGTGTCAAGATATGTGTTTTAAGTGGATGGGAAGGAGCCTGGGAAGTGAATTTCTCAAGAAAAGTAGACATGGCCCGAAGGCCAGGAAGAAAGGATGAACAATGATGAATATTGTCCCAGGGAGGATCCTCAAGAGACATGGTTTCCACAATGGCTTCATCAGTTGGAAACATCTCATTCAAGGGAGCAGGAGAATCTGAAGAACCGAGCCAAGGGGATTGAGAATACGTGTCGAGAGACATACTCGATGGAGTATGATCATACAAAGGAGAAGCCAAAGCCGAGATAAAGTCATAATAATAAATTTCTATTGGGATTAATGGCATCATGTCACCAAACGAATCAACCTACTCAGGTGAAGGGATGATCCATGGATCAGAAGACGTGGAGATCATATTGACCTGAGCATTGTTAGGCGAAGGAAGAGAAAAGAGACCCATAAGGGCGGGATCTTTGAAAAGTCTCGGCCCCACACTTTTATAAGGCATAGGAATACGGTCCATGTATGGAATGTTACTCTCGAAGGAGGTGGAAGTGAAAAAGGATAACTAATCAACAGTGATGATCTTTCCTTCGTGCGAAAACCAAAGAACATGAAAGAGATTGGATGATATGCATAGCATGTCGTGATTCCAATTGCGAGTGAGGAGGGGATTATAGTTGAGTTTGGCGTCAATGACTTCAACCTCAACATTAACTGTTTTTCCTTCCAACGTTATACGTAAGTTGGTGAGGACACTGAGAGGGTGACATTCCTTTCTGTCGAAGGCTTTTAAAGCATGTGGAGACTGGTTAAGGGTTGGAGAACCAATGGATTTCCAGCATGCAACGGACATGATGCAAGTATATGCACCTTTGTCCATGACTGCTCAATGGATATTCTTACCATTAATCCCAACTTGGATAATCAAAGCAACCTGGTGAGGGAGACGCGGGACAAAATTTTCTAGATTAAAAGTGATAAGGCTTGAATCGGCAGGGTCAACCCCTCTAATAGCGGACAGTAAAGCCTTTCGTTGTGACGGAAAGCTCTGAAGAACCTCCAATGTGGACATAGCGAACGGTGCCTGAGCTAAATCCTCAACAATAATGTAATGTTGAGCGGCATGGGCATTTAGGTTATAGGAGGACTTACAAAGTACGCCTTTTGAAGGTGGTCGTACAATGGGCTCAGGACTGGGCCCTTCAATGTGAAGAGGGCCAGAAGCAGGCGGGGGAGGAGGACCATCTATGATCTCTTTCCCCACCACCTGACGTGGTTCAGTATATTCTTTAGATATGGTAGCAATAGATATGGGTGCAGCACCATTCATCATGAAAACCTGAGAGCCAAAATGGGCGAACTATTGAGGTTGCTCCACCATTTGAGTTTTCTATGATGGGAATGGTTCTTTAAGAATATTTGGAGTCCCTTGAGTGCCTTTGAGCAGTCGACTCACCTCGGCCCATCGCGGACAGTCCTTGGTGTAATTTTCATCGTCACATATCAAACAAGGATACTTCAATTTACGTTTCAAGCCATCATCAGTATTGGTTTTAGAAGAATCTTGTTTCGGAGTATCAGATTTCGCCTTACCTTTACCCTTCTTCTTACCTTTGGAAGTTTTATCCGCTAGGGTGGACTAGATGAAATTCACTTCTGCGGGCTTACTAGGATTGGAAGGTGGCTGAGAAGAAGTATTGGTGGAAGAAGTAGATTTCTGCTTCACAGAATTGGGAGAAGAAGAATAAGACTTATGGAAAGTCTGAGAAACGGAACCAATGATACCTTCGACAGATGGTGTCGCCAGTGATTTAATAGTTCCAGCTCATGGAGCATTAAGCAAGAGATAATAAAGTGTACTAGACTGAGAGTACAGTAGATCTAGGTAATGGGCACGAGAAATGGCTTTCTCTTCAGTGACACATGCCCCCATAGCAATGTCCTTATCTATCAGACTCACAAAAGAGGTAGTGAACCAGTCAGTCAAGAGTTGATCAGGGATTTCAAACTTGATCAAACGACAACAACGTCTCCATTCATGAATATGATCATATATATGGGTGTTCGTGTCTTGTTTCAAGGACATAAGGAGGTGTGTTTCTGTTTCATAAATAACCGAAAACATAAAGTGTGTGAGAAATGCCATCGCAAGAGAATTGAAATCTTGAAAGATACCACGAGAGAGCTCAATGTACCACTTTGCGGCGGCACCAATAAGAGTCCTTTGGAAAAGAAGTAAACAAATAGAATCATCAATCCAGGAGTTAGAGGAGCACCATAGGTGGTATGTCATAACATGCGCCTGGGGGTCTTCTCCGGACCTGTCTTCAAATTTGGGACAATCGCCAGGAATCTTGGTGGGAACTGGGGGCCAATATGGATTATGAAGAATGGGATCGTTCGTTAACTTTGACAAATCAAGCAGTTCCAGTGTATCAAAAAATAGAAATTACAGATTGAAACGCATTGCAGACATTGCAGGCCTTTGATAGAGACCAGTGTTGGGGTTCTAACTGGGTCTGGAGAAATTTCGAGCCCATATGTTCTGTCCTGGAGGATTTTTTCCATAGGGGTAATAATTTTGGTGATTCTACCCATAAACTGGTTTAGAACCAGGGTAATGATTCTGAGTGAACCACTGAGGTCCTGCTTGAGAGACATATGGATTTTGTTGTAGGATGTAAGAAGTGCCTTGGGGTGGACCTTGTACCATCGAAGGTTGACCTTGGGATACCATCGGTTGGCCTTGAGGAATGAAAGGTTGGCCCTGAGGCTGCACAAGTTGTCCCTGGGATGTAGGTTGGGCTAGGTACTGTGGTTGAACAGGTTATCCTTTAAAACCAGGTTGGCCTGAAGGAAGAGGACCAGGTTGTCCCTGAAAACCAGGTTGACCTGATGGTTGAGATAAGCCAGGTTGTCCCTGGGGTTCAGGTTGACCCGGCTGACCGACGGAGGGTTTTCCTTGTTGTACAGGAGATGGGCCTTGCTGAATGTAAGGCTAGTTTTTTTGCACAAAAGGTTGTCCCTAAGGTGGATAGGTTTTCCCCTAAGGAACATAAGGCACTCCTTGCTGAAAATGAGGTTGACCAGTAGGACTGTAGGTTTGTCCCTTTTGGATCGAAGATTGTCCCTGAGAGGGTCGTCCTTATGGACCATAGGGTTGTCCTTGTTGGTACATGAACTAGTTGGGGTGAATTGGAATTTGTGGCGTTTGGACATATAATGGACATTGTGGAAGAGGCCATAGCAATAGATGTGATTTCCGAACTCATTGTAGTATTGCGGTGGATTGGTCTGAGTATTTGTTGAGAACCCTAGGGGAGGTAATTCTGATGTTGAATAGCCATCATGTATTGTTCATACGTCAAGCCTTCGGGAGTAGGATTAGAAGAGATAGGCGCACTACCAATAGGTTGATGGACTCCCAATACATGAGGTTGTGATCCACTCACAACCAACAGACACCACGAAAGCATTTGGATGCATCCCACGAACAACATAAGATGATGGCAATGATGGAATCGCACTAGCAGATGGTGTGGATGAAGCCACACAAACAATGGGTTGGGTTGGGACAGATGTAACCATCATCGAAACAATGGGAATCTAAGAGGATAGACCTGACACAAACGACCCCGTAGAAGGAGCCACCGTAATTGACCATAGCGAGTTCTGATACAAAGATGCAGCACCAGAAATTATCTGACTCAAATAATGATAACCAAACAGGAGAGATGAAGGTTGAGAGAAAGGCTAAGTCATGACATAAGGAAAATTCTCTGGAGGGAACTGATATTCTCTCGTAGAAACAAAAGTCTCTTCGCTACTAACAAGACTTGAAGCATCCATATCAGATGGAGACTTGTCATGAACAACTGGCGAGCGATAGAGGGAAAAGCACTGGACGAAGGTATCGCGGGCGAATACAAGCACTGAGGGGGATCTTCTCTTGAAAATAAAAATGCATCTGGGGGTTGCCAGTTGATGTCAAATGTATTCTCAGCAGGAGATCGAGTGGAAAGAGGTTGAACACTCAAGAAGATAGAACCCTCAAGGTTTTGAGTCCCAACAAACTAAGGTGTCTCCGAAGAAACTCTAGGGAGAGGCTCTTCACTACTAGGTAATGAAGAGGACGAAAAAACAGGTGGTTCTGCCACCGTGACTTTATCTCAAAAAGCAGGAGAGAAAAGAGACGATCAATTCAAGGCTTTAAGAACAATCACTAAGGAATTACTCATGAACCGGCCGAGAAAATAACTTAATGGGCGTGTGATTGTGGGTAATTAATTTTATGACACTGAAACAAAAATCTACCTTTTCATGTTTTAAGAGTCAAGAAAAGGAAAAAAGGTGACTCTAGTCACTTTTAGTTTGGACGAGCTCGAAAGGACAAGTGCTCGATGATCTTTTCAAATTTTAAAGAGTCACAGAAAGATCAAAATGACTACTCAAGAACTCTAGGAAAGAGGGTGTACCAAGCTCCCGTGAACTTCAATATACACCTTGGTGATCAAATGAAAGAGAAATGACCAAGGACTTAACGTATGTGCATGAAGTCTCCCTAAATTTTGTGTTCACTATATCACAGTTACAGGGCAATAGACTTGGCTTCCTATGGATAAAGGATTGCAAACTATGAGGTTCTCCCTTTATATACGTGACGGTACGGGGAGCACAAGTCTGTACGAGAGCTGTCTAATGCAAGATTGCAAGCGACAGATGCTAGGTTTAACAATGTCGGAACACGTCACAAGCCTAGACCTCTAAGTGTGAGCGTTAAGTTTCAATGCTTCCTTAGGTTGATTGAGTTAATTTTAAAATTTATCTTGAAATTATGTTTAAGTTTCAAGGCCTTACCGAGTGTAATCTCAAATCTCTAATGCACAACTATATGACAGAAATAATATCATTTCAATTCGATAAACAGCTAGATAAGAGAGGGATAGAGGTTATCAACAAAGCAACAATCAATCAAATGCAAGAATGACACTTTCCTTTATGCTACTAATACATATAAAGAGAAAAACAAAAAATGATTCTCTTGTTTTTCACTTTCTAATGAAAAAGAAACCTACTAATGCAAAAGAGTACTTTTCATTTTCAAAAAAAAAAAAAAAAATCAATTTTTTTTTTTTTTTATGAGTGAGAAGCAGTAATGCAATGCTACACTAAAAGGACAAAACCAACACTAGCTTCGAGCAAATTTGAATGAAGTGATCAAAATACAAAGAGACCAATTCTAAGTGAATGTAAAACACACTCAAAACCAGACAGGCATTCTTCGTGTAGAAAAAAGGACTTTCATATCGACTCAATGAGCAATGTGAGTTATGCTCGGGGCAATGGAGGAAGGGTCAAACAGACAATAGGATGATAGTTCTACAATCCTACAACACATAGAATAGAAATAATAGACCTAGCAATCAAAAAATAGGCCTAATAGACAAACAACTAAACTGACTCATATACATCTCATAGACTCAATGAACATGTGACCAAACTAATGATGGAAGACACCTAGAAACCCTAGGATGAAAAAGCCACATTAATCAGATGAGAGATAACCAACCGAAATGAACAAGACAGGGAAGTCAAGAACCAATCCAAGTGGATTGATACAAGTGGCTTAATCCAAGGAGAAAAACCAATCAAGAGGGTAAGATGCACTTGAAACTCAGGAAAGAGGCCCAAACTCAAACCTACAGGAATCGACGTGACTATTCAAAAATAATCAGTGATGAATGGGGAAAATTGCACCCATGCCTATGGCAACGCATGCCAATGGGCACGACTGTCAGGAAAAAATAAGTGCCGAGTAAGGAAACCAAGGAAAGGAGAAAAGGAAGCTGAGGAAAAACCAGGCTTATCACTTTGAGAATAGGTCGGGTGGCTTGAAACATTCAAACAAGCAAAAAAAAGAAGAGAAGTGACAATACGACCAAAGTTGGACAGACAAGAAAAACTTCAAAATGAACAATGAGAGATGACAGGCACACTGATCCAAATTATGGTTGCCAAATCATTGAGCAGGCAAATCCCCTCTACGGACAGAGGTGATCCCTCTAGCCCTAGGGTGGGTCTAGCAACAAGGGAACACGTTGAATTCCTAAATTCCTAGTTTGTAAATGAAATATGGACTAGAACAGATATCCTACCTCAGTCAAGTGCTTTTGTCATGGCATGTGGAAACGATCCTTCGATCTTTGTCTTCACGCCTTTCATTCCATTGTTGATGACCTCCACGCGCCTGAACAAATATCAAACAAACGATTACAGCATACAAGAATATACATTCGTCTACAACTATTCAACTACTCAAGGATATTACACTTCGAACATTAATGGAAACAAAGTTGGAACCAGAAACCAGTAATATATTATTGATATATGAAAAATAAGTTTACAACCTATGCCTTGATGTTGTAGATCTCCTTCGACGGGCTCAGTCGGGCACGTCTCAAGCATTAGTTCATCGTTCGACTCAATGAGGCAATGGGATTAAACTCTCTCTCTCAACAATGGATACTTCTCTTCTATCTTCAACACACCAGTTATGACTACGATTAATCAACCAGATGAATCAATGTGAGGAAGAAGAATTTATAGGAGAGGATGAGGAAGTTTGGGATCCACATAAGGTGGAGGAGAGGTCTATCCCTTTGGGGAGTTGCACATTTGTAGGAACTAATGGGCCAAAGGGAGAAGCTCGACTTGATCAAGTCGAACAAACAACCATGAATCCGCCCACGAAGTTGCTAGACCATAGAAGCTTCGTTTCTATTTTAAAAAACTTTCCAAAAGTAGCTCGGCGTGGGTGCCCTTCTGAGATAGAGCACTAATGGGCACGAGGACATAACTACCTACCAGTGCGGACCCAAAATCATAGGTTTTTTAGGGTCTACTTGAGGAATGATCAACAAATATTATGTTCCTGACATGTCAAGGGATGCAATGACATTTATGACAATGTATGAAAATATACAGGGGTCACTGAAATAGTCCTCCAATTTTCGAGATGGGGATTGCAGGGATGGTGACAAAATACTGTGTAACACCCATGACCATGGTTATTATTTTTTCCTTTATTAACTTTATTTACATGAAGTTTGACCAGGGTTGTTACATGAATACACCTCAAATGTGTTCAATGACTTTTTCAAAGAAGTAAGGATTAAGAGGGAGTTGACAACTCCCCACGACCCCCAACAAAATGGGGTTTCAGAGAGAAAGAACATATCAATTGTAGAAGTAACTAAAGCAATGATCCATGAACATAAATTACACATGTATTTATAGGAATAAGAATCCATAACAGTTGTATATGTTCAAAACAAGAGTCCTTATCAGATATTGGGGAACAAGACACCAGAAGAAGTATTCACTAGGAAGAAACAATAATTCATCCACTTAAAGATATTTGGTTGTCGAGTGTACATACATGTTCCTAAGGAAAAGATAAAAATGCTATAGCCTTTAGGAAATAAGGGCACCTTCATTGGATACACTAAGACTTAATAGGGTTATATAATATACATCTTCAAACAAAGAAAGATTGAGAGTAGCTGAGATGTCACATTTGATGAAGAAGTGGTTTTCAGGAAATCTAGAGAGTCTCACATGGATTAGGATAGAGAGGAGAAAGAGTTTCCCATGGATACAATGATGATTGAATCTACTCCAAGAACATATCCCAAAAGATTATGATGAGTTATTAGAGCCAAAGATACAGGTATATCGACCCAAATAGGTTACAATCATTAAGAAGATACCAATATGGATTTGAAATACATTACATGAAGCAACAAAAACATGCAATTCCTATAGGATCCTTCAGAGAAAGCAAGAGACCACACAATTTTTATAGCTATGTGGCATTAATTAGTAAGACCATTGATTCAAAACCTTCCACTTATGAGAAAGCCACAAAACAACAAGTGTGGAAGGATGTTATGCTAGAAGAGTACCAATCCATCATGAAAAATGATGTGTGAGACATGGTTCCAAGACCAGAAGGGAAGTCGGTGGTGACTTCAAAATGGATCTACAAGCTCAATTTTGTTGCAGATAGTAAAGTCCCAAATACAAATTTAGCAGAAAATTGTTTATGTCGCTATTTCATTAAACAAATTTCTTGAAATGGACCATTAAATCAATGACAAACTATAAATATATAAATTGAAATCTCATAATAGACAATAAACACATGCAAGAAATATCAAATTTATTTATATAAATATACAAATAATTTTACAAAATTAGGAGGATAACTAAGATGGGATCCTCCAGATTGGATCCAACCTCTGAATATATCTGCTGCAACAATGGATCTGACCATTGAATTGGAACTACAATTGATAATTACACCTGTGAATTCACTAAAGGAAGAGATGGGTACTCACTCACTCTCATTGATTCACCCAAGGGTGTCCATCCTAGGGCTACTGCTGAAGTTGGGAACTCTCGGCTCTCCAAACCTCTCCATGAGAAATAATTTCAACACCAAGATATCCCAAATGATCTCCTCCTCCTCCTTTAAAGACTCCATAGATATATCTCCAAGCCTCTAGAATTAGCATCTTATATTATTCTAGAAAACTCCCTTTTTGACTCCATCTAAGTGACTCTTAATTTTATTTTATTTCACTAAGTCACTTTAGGCCTTTTTCCTTCAATTAATTATATTCTCCTCCTTTTATTTAATTAAGTGAATAATTAAAGTTACTTTTAATCTATCACCATGCTTCATCTAGCCACTAGGATTCTCTTCTCACCATCCCATCCTATAGATCTTATTTTTTTGGTTCCATCGAGATATTACACTGAGCTATTCCATCAAATTTTCCTTCCATAATGCGACCTTAAGCGTAATTAATTGAGTTAGGCCTAGTAATAATCTCATTTTATGAAAGTTGTCATAATGTAACAGAACAAAAGGCAAGATGTGTCGATGACGGAATATGCCAAGAAAATGGAATCTGATCCCGTAGAAACATCTCAAAACCCCTTTATGCCCCCTGATGATGTAATCCTACTTCTTCGGCTTGTCCATCACATACCCTGGAAACCCATCCTAGTTGTATTATAGAGGAAAATTAAAATGTGAACATGACAAATCCTCCCACCCAAAGATTGCTTGTGCTCAAGTAATATGTATTTGTCCACTACAGAGGCATATGAAAGCTTATACCCAAATTTGATCCAAGTGGATATTGGTGTCCACCCTCCTATTCCACTTGGAGCCCCACCATTGTTTCTTTCAGTTTTTTCATTTTCCTTAATTGTAGCACAATTTACTATTTTTAGCAATTTTTCGGGTCCTGAACTTCCGGAGCCATTTTTTCGAAAACACTGGGAGAAACATGGAATTTTCTTTAATGTTTCTCACATAAAAATTTCTAGTCCTTAGATATATCTTTATAACAAGGTATTGTTACGTCAAACGGAGATCGTATGCTAAACTTATGTCCGCGGGAAGATTGATGTACTAATTTACCCGAACGGGGACAATAGTTTTGGCGCTTCATCTCCTAGGGTTAGGTTTTTGGATGTTTACGGCTTTCCATTATTTCTTAATAATAAATAGGCCCTCGAACCTCATTGTAACATAGTTCAGAGGTCGGTAGCCGCCACATCTCTTCTAAGAGATAAGCTACCAATGCCCTAGCTAGTTTATTTCCATACTGTCTGTAAGCATATTTCAGTTATTTGCTATTAATGAAATAAAGTTCTATTTATGTTTCATATTTATTTTTATGTGTATTTCTCTATTTCATTGTGTTCCTTCATAAATCCAGGTCAGTGGTATCAAAGCAGTCTGCTCTTTCTCAATCCTTCTTTACATGTCCCCAACGAGGTCAGGGTATCAGGAGTTAGGGCTCGATCTGGTGGAACTTTGCGAGATCAGCCTCGCAAACCTTGATGGCTGCCCATGGGGGAAGAAAATAAAGATGAGGGAGCAGGATATCCTATCAAAATATTTCTCGAGGAGGCCCTCGAGAAACAAAGGAACGCGATGATGGATAACTTTGCCCAGATCCTTCAACGGATTCCCACCAACGGCGCATCTACATCTAGCAGTCACTCTATAGGTGCCACCCCTTTTAAGGTACAAGTAAACTTTGGCATTAACATATTTTAGGGACAAATAGATGCAAACATCATAGATATATGGCTGAATCTATTTGAAGTACATTTCTCGATTCATGACTTTTCCGGTCAGAAGAAGATTATTGTTGCACTCCTCAAAGTTGTCCCCCATGTCAAGGACTGGTGGGAAACCTACTGTGATAAAAAGGAAGAGCGGGAACCTTCTCTGTTCTTGTTCGTACCCACTTGTAACTGTTTATGAGACGCCATCAAGGAACAATATTATCCTGTGGGCAGCTATGATGACAATGGACTACACTACGGCCGCAAAGGGATCAAGATGTGCATGAGCTGACGAATATGTTCCATACCTTGCATACAAATTTGGGAATCAAATATTCAGAGAAACATTTGGTCTTGAAGTACCGTAGTTGTCTGCATAGATACATTCAGGAGGAGATGTATTTCCTCGACATCTCCTCTCTTACTATGGCATACCGGTATGCTTGCAAGATTGAGCATAAATTCAAATGGAAGAAGCGAGAATTTGGATCTCCAAATCAAAAGCAAGGGAAAGGTGCTCAAAAACCATAGAATAAAGGAAAAATCCAAGGCATGGCAGCCCAAGACAACCTGACAAAACCACAATTAAAGAACAACAATGTGAAGTTGAAAAATGACATAGGAAAGTGATGTGAGTTCCATAAGAGCTCCACTCTCAACAAAAGTGAGTGTCAGGACAAGCAGTCACTAATAGTTGAGATGAAGGCTTCTGAATCAGATGCATGCTTCGACTCTAAATAAGAACCTAACAAGGGGAATGACAAAGGGAAGCAGATTATCGATGTGGAACCCAAAGCCACTGTTGCCACCATGAAGATCCAGAGGAGGAGTGTATCTTCCACTCCCATATGTGGGTAAAGAGTTCCCCGCTACAGTTCATTGTCGACAATGGGAGCCAAAAGAACCTCATTTCAGTAAAGGTCATGAAGGAGTTGGGTTTGCCAACCACAACACAACCACAGTCGTACACCATCAGGTGGCTTCACCAACGATGGGATCTCTGCATCAACCAGCAGTGTTGCCTTCCCTATAGCATCAAGCCCTTCATGGATGAGGTATTATGTGAAATTTCTCCTCTTGATGTTTTTGATATATTATCAGGCCAACCATACTTGTGGAAGCGACATGTTGTGTATCAGCCTGGCCTCGTATTGTTATTGTTACTTTGGGAAATAAGCTGTACAGGATACCAGCGGTACCACTGCCTGTCGCTATCTCTTTTGTTACTGCAAAACAATGTAGTAAGCTCATTTCCAAAGCCAGGAAATTTGATTTCCTGATGATCCGCCCTTAGGGAAAGAAGAAGACTGTGGCCACGACCTCCAGATAGGGCTCCTCCGCATGAAAACAACAAATGAACAAGATCATGGAGGAGTATGGGGACATATTCACCTCACCCGCAGGGGTGCCTCTGCACTGTCAGGTCAAGCACCTCATCGATATGACCCCAGGTGCGTCGATGCCCAATGGACTGATCTATCGGTGCTCTATTCTTGATAATATGAAATCAAGAGGAAGATTTAGGAGTTGCTGTAGAAACGTCACATCCATCTAAGTTCATCGAATTGTGGCAGTCGGATCGTGTTGGTGCAAAAGAAGGATGGGACTTGGAGACTCTGTATTGACTATTGGGCGCTGAACAAGATCACTGTCCGGAATAGGTACCTGATCCCACAGATTTATGACCATTTGCACCAACTCAAAGGGGTGAAATATTTCAGCAAGATCGACTTGAATTCTGGGTATCACCAGGTACCAATTGAACCCTCTGATGTGTGGAAGACTACATTCAAAGCCTAGGAGGGCCTTTTCGAATGGTTGGTCATGCCTTTTGGGTTGACGAATTCTCCCCCAACCTTCATGAGGCTAATGGACGACATCTTGTGGCCATTCACCAATTCATTTGTAGTAGTGTACTTGGATGACATCCTGATCTTCAGCCATACTTGGGAAGAGCACCTCCAACACATCCGACAGGTCCTCCAAACACTACAGCAACACAAGTTGTGTGCTAATTTGGTGAAGTGCACTTTTGGCATAACCGAGGCTCAGTATCTAGGATACATTATTGATGAGTGGGGGGTACATGTGGATCTAACCAAGATCCAATTCATTCGGGATTGGCTATCCCCGACCACTCTAACAGAGCTTCACAGCTTTCTAGGCCTTGCTAATTTTTATCGCAGGTTCGTGTTGGGTTTCTCTCATATCACTTGGCCCTTGAGTCAAGTCACCAAGGGAGGAGCGAAATAAAATTTCTTTTCGTCAGAATCTCAACAAAAGGCGTTCATAGAATTGAAACATCGCCTATGCTCTTCCCCAGTGCTCACAATACCAGACTTGCAACAACCATTTGAGATCAAGACAGATGCCTTTGACTATGCTATTAGGGCAGTTCTTACTCAACAGGGGCATCCAGTGGCATATCACAGTGAGACACTATCCGATATAGTTCGCAAGTATCCCACTTATGACAAAGAAATGTATTCCATTGTGCAGGCTTGCCGACAATGAAAGCATTACATTTTGGGGAAGGAAACATTCATCCACACAGACCACCGACCCCTGCAGTTCATACAGATGTAAGGGAAGTTTCAGAACAATCGCCATCAGAAGTGGTCCACATATCTACAATAGTTTCATTTGAACATCAAGTACAAGAAGGGTAGCACCAATCATGTTTCATATTGCCTTAGCCGACCACTAATCGTGGCGCTAACCACCGTTCTCAACTCTTATGGGCACAAGACTTCTGATTGGCCGCTTCTCTACAAGAGCGATCCGGAATTCGGCCACACATACAAGACACTCTTTGAGGGTATGAAAGTTCCAAATTTTCACCTTCGGGATGCACTGTTATGTCACCTAGGACACCTGTGTGTTCCTTCAAGCGAGCGTGCCAAGATGATTTGGGAAGCGCACTACAGTCAGGTCGCTTAGCATTTCTAGGTTGAGAAAACAGTGGCAGTACTACATAAGTATTTCTATTGGCCGAACCTTCAAAAGGATATCGGGAAGTACATTAGATCCTGCACTGCTTGCGTTATTTCCAAAGCGACCATCAAGAAGCAAGGTCTTTATACTCCGCTACCTACCCCTAGTCAACCTTGGGAATCCATCTCCAGGATTACATGTTTGGCCTTCCTTCTACAAAGCATGGAAATGACTGTGTTTTCGTGGTCATCGATAGATTCTAGAATATGGCCATTATGGAAACCTGCAAGAAGAATATCACAATAGAAGGCACTAATAAACTCTTCTTTGAATGAGTGTGGGTGCACTTTGGGATCCCACAGTCTATCATCTCAGATTGGGATAGCAGGTTCCTCATTAAATTTTGGTCTAGCCTCTAGTCAATGTTGGACACGAAGCTCACAAAGTCCATAGCTTTCCTCCAATTGTATCGGGTTGTGAAAACTGGCCAAATCTTGCACCAAGGCAAATGGTTCACTAGGGACCAAGTTTAGAAGAAGTTTCCTCATCTCATGGAGGAACTCAATGCAATGGGGACCATTGCTTCCTAAGGTGGATATTGTTGGCCACCCGCCTATTCCACTTGGGGCCCCACCATTTTTTATTCCAATTTTTTCAACTTACTTAATTGTAGCACTGTTTACTATCTTTAGTAGTTTTTTGGATCTTGAAATTATGGAGTCGTTTTGAGGCCCTAAACGACGTTTTTTTGGAAAAATCGGGAGCAACATGGAAGTTCCTTTGATGTTTCTCACATCAAGAGTTGTAGTCATCGGATATATCTTTCTAACGAGGTATTTTGTACGTCAAACATAGATTGTATGCCAAATTTATGTCCTCGGGAAGATTGATGTACCAATTTACCCAAACGGGGCCCATAGTTTTGGCGCTTCATATCCTAGGGTTAGGTGTTTGGATGTTTAGGGTTTTCCATTATTTCTTAATAATAAATAGGCCCTCGAGCCTCATTGTAACACAGTTCAGAGGCTTGTAGCTGCCAAATATATTCTCAGAGATAAGCAATCGGCGCCCTAGCTATTTTATTTCCATTTCATCTATAAGCTTATTTCAGTTATTTGTTGTTAATGAAATGAAGTTTTATTTCTGTTGTATCTCTACTTTTATGTGTATTTTTGTATTTCATTGTGTTCCTTCATAAATTCTGATCAAAATCCCATATGAAACATTGTGTTATGCCATGCCTCCATACTAACTAAACATGAATGCATCCCTCAATACCTAGATCCCAAACAAGTCACTGATTCCATCTACCATCAATGTATCCACCTAGATCCAAAAGCCACCATAGCCAATCATCCTTTTCCATACCCCATGGCTTTGTTTGTGCTCCATCTCTGGCCATAGCTGATGCTCCATCAATAGGATACCAACTCATCACCTCTGTCCAATCCAACCTCTACCATAGGCCAAGGTCAATCCCACTATGTTGATGCTAGGCTAGTGCTACTAGAATACTAATGAACTATTGGTCCACATCCCACTTCCCACTGAAACATGCAGTAACCCTTGCATCTAAGGGCTCCTACTTTATTGTTCCCTTGACTAAGAGAGATACTCCATCCCTCACAAGCCACACTCAATAACTACATAAAGTTCCAAATATAATATGAATGCATCATGTACACTCACCATACTCTCTCACTAACTCAACAAATATTTAAAACTTTCTTTGAGATATTTTAACAAATAGTTAGCAAGCAACACTTTTTTCAAACACTTAGAAAATAAAGTGGATACACTTTTAAGATAAATAAATATGAGAGGCTAATGCTTGAGAGAATAAAAATGCTCAAATTATTTCCAACAATATAGTAGTATGACTTGACCTTAAGAAATTATAACACTTGTCTCAAGAAGTAACTCTGCCCTCAAGGAGAAATCGACCCCAACAAATAATCATGGTCCAATAGATAAATTTACGTTTCGAAAAATGAATTTGGATTTGGAAAATAAACTCAACCCAACAGTAAACTAAGCCCTAATAGATAAATCTGGCGTAGAAAATAAACTAGGCTCCAACAAATAAATTGGGTTCCAACAAATAAACTTAGCTCAATAAGTAAAGTCAAATTTTATAGATAAATTTGACTTTAGTAAATAATTTAGGCTTCCACAAATAAATTTGGCTCCAACAAATAAATTAAGCCTAACAAATAAACTCAGCCCTAATAGATCTAGCTCCGACAAATAATTGGACTCTAACAAATAAACTGAGCCCAACAACTAAACTCAATCTCAATAGATCTAGCTCTAGAAAATAAACTGGGCTCTAGCAAATAAACTTGGCCCCCATAGATAAATATAATGAGTAAGAACAATGGAACCTGGGCTTACTATGCAAGCTAGGAAAACCCCAGGTGAAATTTCAACTCTGATACCACTGTAATGTCCCAAATACAAGTTTAACAGAAAAATGTTTATGTCGATATTTCAATAAACAAATTTCTCAAAATAGATCATCAAATCGACGACAAACGGTAAATATATAAACTGCAATCTCATTACAAGACAATAAACACATGCAATAAATCTCAACTTTATTTATATAAATATAAAACTGATTTTACAAAAGTAGGAGGATATTTGAGATGGGATCCTCCAAAATGGATTCATCCTATAAATATAAATGTTACAAAATTGGATCTGGTCATTGAAAATTGCAATTGATAAATACACTTTTGAATTCTGAGTGAATTCACCAAGCGAAGAGATGGGTACTTGCTCATCTCACTAAATCACCCGAGGATTTCCATCCTATGGCTATTGCTGAAGTTGGGAACTTCGGGTTATCCAAACCTCTCCACAAGAAAGAAGCTAAAATCCAATATAACCCAAATGACCTCCTCCTCATCCTTTAAAGATTCCGATAGATCTCCAAGCCTCTAGAAACGTCTGATATTATTCTATAAGCTCCCTTTTTTACTCCATCTTAGTGACTTCTAATTTTATTTTATTTCACTAAGTCACTTTTAGCCTTTTTTCCTTCAATTATTCATTCTCCCCTCTTCTTATTTAATTAACTGACTAATTAAAGTCACCTTTAATTTGGGAAAATGGTAAATCTCTCATCGTGCTTCATCTCGGCACTAGAAGTCTCTTCGCATCATCCCATCATGTATATCGTCTGATTTCGATTCCAATGAGCTATTACACTGAGGTATTCCATCAAATATTCCACCTGGAATGCCACATCAAGCATAATTAATTGAGTGAGGCCTAGAAATAATCATGTTTTATGAAAGTTGTTGGAATGCAACAGAATAAAGGAAAGTTGTGTGGATGATGGAATATTCCAAGCGAATGTCATTAGATCCCTAAAAACTCCTCAAAAACCCTATGGAACCCCTGATGATGTAATCCTACTCCTACGACCTGGCCATCACATATCCTGTAAACCCATCATGGTTGTATTATAGAGGAAAATAAAAATGGGGACATGACACATATAACAACATATAAAAGTACAAGGCTAGATATGTGGCTAGAGGATTCTCCCCCAAAAAGGGAAAATATTATGATGAAACATTTTCCCTAGTAACTAGGTACACTTCTATTAGATCTATCATCTTTATTGCTTCTAATATGGGTTGGAAATTGCACCAAATGGATGTATAGACTGCCTTCCTGAATGGTGCAATTGAAGAATAAGTGTACATATAACAACCACGAGGTTTTTTTTGTCTATGGGAAGGAATCCCAAATTTATAAATTGAATAAATATTTGTACGATCTTAAGCAAGAACCCAAGGCGTGGTATGTTAGAATAGACAGTTATTTGATGAGCTTGAGATTTACCAAGAGTAATGAAAATATCAACCTTCAGTACAAGGTTGAAGATGGTTGCCTCTTCATATTGGTAATATATGTATATGACTTATTTATTACAGGGATGAGAAGCTCATAGATGGGTGCAAGAGGGAGCTCAGTTCAGAGTTCAAAATGAAGGATATGGGTTTACTACACTATTTCATGGGATTAAAATTGTGGTAGAGACCAAATGAGATCTTCCTTAGCCAAGGGAAGCATACAATTGGGATCAACCAAATTTGAAGATTATTCTCCTCTAGTAGTCCCAATCACACCCAACCACTTTGCATGGTATGGGCGGGACTACCACCTAGTTAGTACTAGGTCGGATATATGTTTTACAATGAACACATTGAGTCAATAAATGGTTGAGCCTAGAAATGTACATTTGGTAGAAACAAAGCATGTATTGGGGTACTTGAATGGTAAGATTAGATATGGACTTAGATATGTCTCGAACGGTGAAGTAAAGTTGTAAGGTTATACATAATACAAAGTTTTTCCATAGTTACACATAGGTCTCACAGATATTCATGATGATGGGTTGTGAGTCCATGGCCACACCTATGGTTACACAAATGAAGTTCTTGAGTGATTCTTCTTCATATTTGGCTGATCCCGTGATGTACAAATAGTTGATCGAATCATTGATGTACCTAGTCAATACCATGACGAATATATGCTTTGTAGTGAACACATTGAGTCAATAAATGGTTGAGCCTAGACATGTACATTTGGTAGTAGCAAATAATGTATTAAGGTACTTGCATGGCATGGTTCAATATGGACTCATATATGTCTCAGATGATGAAGTAAAGTTGCAAGGTTATACATACTTTAGCTAGGCAGGAAGCGCAGTAGACAAGAAAAGCACATTAGGATGTTGCTTTAGTTTGGGATCAGGTATGATCTCATGGTTTAACAGAAAAAAATTACCAGTGGTACTTAGTACGACAAAAGAGAAATATATAGTATCCAGTGATGCAAGTCGTGAAGCAGTGTGGCTTCAGAAATTGCTTGTAGTGTTATTATATATATATATATATATATATATATATATATATACTAAAAAGACACCCCCCCCCTGACTATGTATATATATCGAGGCCCTCCTTTATAATTTGACGTTAATCAATATCTCATATAATATTATATCAATCTAATAATGTTTAGTCAATTGTAAAAATGAAATAAAGGATGAGATTTTTTCAAGTGTGTAATTGTTGATCATAAGGAAATAATTACCGAGATCTAAAAATAAGAAATAATTCATGTTGGAACGGGGTGTCCTAACAAGTTGCGAAATTGGTCCATTTTTTATATTTTTTATTATATTTAGCCTAGCGAAGGGGTTTTGGGGTGGGTCAAAGCCCCGAACACATTGTAATGGGTCAAAGGGTAAACTAGGGGTCCGAAAACCATGGGTTGCGGACCATAGGAAAGTCGAGGCTAGATTGTTATAAATAGAGATGCATTTTGTATTGTGAAGGATAGAAAATGAGGAGCTATTGATGCGATCTATTGTTTAAGCGATCTGTTTGGGTTTTGGGGAACAAACTCCTGCTGGCTGTGTGCGCAGAGATCCTAGTCCAGCTGTGTGCGGACCCTGCTGCTGTGTGCGCAGGTTGGGAAGGGAATTGGAATTGTAAGGAAGAATTGATGAATGAATGAATGCAGAATATTGTTAGAGAACTGAATCTGTGGTAATTGTTGTATTATGTGTTTATTTACTTAAGCTGCGAAAGATCTGTGTACTGTGTTCTTGGATCTAGATCTTTCATGTTCTGTTTATGTACTATTGTAATGATGATATAACAAGCATATAACTCTAGATCTAGCACACGTGGATGCGAATAGAGACTTAATTAACTCTACGTGGCATAATGTAATCGGGATTACCAGAACTAGCACTACTCTGCTTGCTTTACCCATCCTTTCTCAGGGTGCGGAAACCTGGTTCCAGCACCCACCCATACTACTTCGGGTGAGACTTTGACCTGCGAAAGCAGGTCACTGCCGAAAGGGCCAATAGTATAAGGGTTTGTTGGCAAACCTTGCTTACTGAACCTGGGTCAGGACCCCTCGAGCCAACAATTCAACAAGTCAAAATGTTAAACATTACAACATCTCTACCATATTGGGCTTGAGAGTGCCTCTTGATGAAATAAAAAAATATTAGCACCATTTAATTTGGTTACTTTTCAAGAGTAAGAATACTTATTTTGCTAATAAAGTTGCTTAATACTTGCATATGGACCTAACCACCATTGCTTACACATATGTAAACACCAAGAAGCATGAATATTTGTGGGGACTATATTAACTACCAATTTTTAATAACTTTATTTTATAATATTTATAAATTCTTGAATAACCGATTCAATTTTTTTAAAGATAATTAAATTTATTTTTTTAACGTTCTCTTAAATTTTAAAAGATAAATTATTGCACTAAGAGGTGCTCTCTAGCCCAGTATGGAAGAAATGTTGTCTTGTCTTGTTATATAATGTGAACATTTTGACTTGGTCAAATTGGATCAAAATAAGCATAAAATAAAATAAAATAAACAAAAATGATTAATTTTATAATTATTGATTAAAATATTTTGATTGTTAAAAAAATAATTATAATAGTAATTATAATTATAATTAATAATTAAACCGGTCTAGATCCATCCTAACTCTGAATCTAACCAAGCACCGAGAGGGATCAAATCTGAGGTGCAAACCTCTTTTAAGGTGTAAATAGATTTGTTCCCTCTCGGCGCTTGGTAGATCCTGAGTTAAAATGGATCTAGGCTGGTAGCTATTGCGTCGAGAAGCGCTCTATAGCCCAATATGGAAGAGATGTTTTAATGTCTTGTTATGTTGTGTAAACAATTTGAAGGAGTCGTATAAGAATAAAATAAAATAAAATAAATGGGTATATCTATATGAAACCAGCCTAGATCCATCTTAAATTTAGAGATATCAAGTGTCGAGGGGGATCGAATCTCTCGAGGTGCAAACCTTTCCTCAAGCTTTGCACTCCAAAAAGAAGTTGTCACCTTGATAGATTTGATCCCTTGCAATGCTTGATAGATTCGAAGTTAAGATGGATCTAGTTGGTTGCATCGAGAGGTGTTCTCAAGCCCAATATGGCAGAGATGTTGTAATGTCTTGTTATGTTATGTTATGTAAATATTTTGGCTCGGTCAAATAAAATTATATATATATATATATATATATATATATATCTTCGTGATATCATCATTTATCTAAAGTCCTATGAGCTCAATCCAAAGTTCATACTATTGAATTTCTACAACCCTTATGCCAATTGTTGATCCTTTTGGGATAGCATGATGAATTCTGAAGTGCTCAACATCCATCCTCTAATTATAGGGGGTGATTTAAACCTCATAGTGTCACATAAGGAAGTATGAGGTATTAACACAAGAATGGACCCCTTGGAAGACGATTTCATACATCTCATCAACTCTTCCTACCTTGTCGATCCAAAACAATTAATACCACTCCTGTTGAAAATGGCAACAAGAAACAGTGAAGGAGGCCTCCTGAAACATCTTTCCTGATCCTAGTTGGAAAGTGATCACCTAAACTAGGTGGGGACCACACATGTGATGTTTGTCGAAAAGTCTATTTTTAGACTATGTCTATTTTTAGACATATGGATCATGGACCGGGAGCTGCAATATGCTATTATTGGAGGATTGGTCATGTTGGTAAAAATATATGGATCTCTATTTTTAGCATTTAGGTCGGTGCCCTATTTTTAGATCCAAATAAAATATAGCTACCAAATATTATTTACCCTTAATATTAGATCAACGCCTTTACCTTCGAGCACTACTGACCCCCGAGGTGGGGCAGCCTACTTTAAGGATTTACGCTTTTCTCATGGGTTTGTGGGTTAAGTGAGCTAATTCATGGTTAATTTGCTTAGAGCTCAAGTGGCGAGTTCGTGGAGTCGATGCGACAGCTAATGGAGATGGTGTTCTGGTTAATCATTAACTCAGTTGTATTTAGTTTAATCGGATAACACCAGAGATGAGCGCATCTAATATTATTTAATTCATAAATTATTAACTCATTATTCAACTAAAGAACACATCAGTTTAACTCAGTGCATGGACAGTTCAATGGCGACAAGTGAAATAGGTAGATGAAAGGGTTGAGTTAGCTATCAGTTGCGACATTAGTTGTGCATGAGATTTGCACCACACTTGGAGGAAATTACCAATGACAATTGCGCAGTTGGAGCCAGTGAGATTCGAACTTGGATCTCTATTTAGACCAGCCTTGACTGCGCAATAGAGGCAGGGAAATTAGTGGGTGTGTTTTGAACCCGTGACTTGTTCAAAACCAAGCTAGTTTTTGTGTAGCTTTGGGAGATAGTACTGAGTACTTGTGAGGAGTTTGTACTATGTATTTGCTGCATGTTCTCTCCATTTATAATATACTATAGCTGGGGGTTTTCAGCTATAAGCTTTCCCCATACATACTGTGTTAATGTGTGATGATTTGATGTGCGATCGCTTCTATTCTTTCCGCATGTGACAATTAATTGTAGAAGAAGGTTATGTGTTATGCATGCAATTCGAAATCATGGTCAAAGTTAACTTCATTGAATAAGTGATTTATTCAGCAAATTTTCATATTGTATCTACAATATTAATTTTCGTAGATCCACATGGATTTAAACTGATTTCCTGACAGCAGCCCCAGACACGCGATAGGGCCTATGGATTCATCTTTTCTTGAAAGTGAAAGGTCCGGGTAAAAGCCCATGTACCAATCTCTCGATTTGGAAATAATTTGTTCTCGATGACCTGGCCATCGAGTTATCTGTGGTGAAATCTTAATTTGCGCATTTGTGTTTCCGTGCCGTGGCGAAATGTTCTTCTGTCTTGCTTTTACCCGATTACGTTCTGGAAGGAAGTTCGAATTATGTTGCATGGAAGGACCGCATGGAGGCTGTATTAGATGATAATGGGCTGTTGGAATTCATGGAGAAAGATATTCCAAAGCCTACTTCTAATGATGCTGCTGTTGTGGAAGCCTGGCGGAAGAAACAAGCAAAATGTCGAAGGATTTTGTTGGAGGGTGTAAAGGATCACATTGTATCCAGCCTGCATGGAAAGGCTTCTCCATATTTAATGTGGAAAGCTTTGATGGATCTGTACCAAATCAAGAGCGACCAAAGGAAGTTGGCGCTCAAGGATAGACTAAGAAACATCAAGATGGAGAAAGGCGACAACATCGCAAAATACCTCACGAAGTTCACTCAATGCAGAGATGAGTTGGGAAGTGTGGGGGTGACTGTCGAGGATGAGGACTTGGTTGACCTGGCTCTCCTTGGTCTTCCGAAGGCTTGGCATTCCTATCAGGATAGTGTCAATGGTCGGGAGAAGTTGCCGGGATGGGAGCGATTGTGGTCAGATCTCATGCAAGAGGAGATCAGGAGGACTACCAGGGACGGATCTTCATCAAAGGTATCTGATGAAGAAGACTGCGCTTTGGCTACCAAAGCAACGAAGGGGAAGGGCAAGGAGAAGGATTCTCAATCCAGTGCAGATGGTAAAGAGCGTGACATGTCCAAAGTGAAGTGTTTTCACTGTCACGATTATGGACATTACGCCACGAATTGCCCAAAGAAGAAGAAGAACAAGCAGGCTGCTGGAGCTGCAGCTGGTGAGGCTCTTGCCTCGCAATTTGAGCTGGACTTCTCATTGATCGCATGCATGTTGTCTAGTGCATTGGGATCGGGGTGGTATATTGATAGTGGCACTTCCTTTCACATGACAGGAGATGCAAATCTTTTCAGTGACTTGGTGGAGAAAGGTCTCCAGATGCATGTTGAGTTGGGCGACGGTGGACGATACAATGCGACCGGCATTGGTACCATAACCTTTCAGAGGGAGTCAAGTAAACTCATTCTTTTACAAGATGTATTGCATGTACCAGGTCTAACAAAGAATTTGATCTCAGTTGCAATGTTAGAGGATAAAGGGTATGAAGTTGTCTTCAGAGAAGGAAAAGTTTTCCTTCGGCACAAGGCAACGGGACAAGTCAAGAAGGTTGGGATTCGAGCAAAGAATCTCTACAGACTTGAAGTAGATGGGATGTCTACTGAGCTTCCTATTGTTGGGAAGCGAGAGGAAGACATGCAATTGAAGCTTGAGAGAGGGGAAGTGCTCGGATGTGCGAGAAAGACATGCAACCGAAGCTCGAGAGGAGCAAGTAAGCCGCATGCAGCGAGAAAGACATGCAATTGAAGCTTCGAGAGGGAGAAAGTTTTTCATGCAGTGGATATGAACCCCGGATGTGGAGCAATGCACAAGAGGATCATGAGGGAGAAACCACTCATGCAGAGAAATTTCGTGCCAGACGGGCAGAGGGAGTGCATGCAGCTATACCACCAGGTGAGAGGTGGGGCGACATGCATGATTAATCCCATGAGGAGATTTCTGGGCAAGATTCATGAGATGGTGTGATTCTCATAGATTGAACCTGGCTACGAGGTGCCCACAGTGCAGCAGTAGCAAGATCAGTTGGAGTGATGTAGGAAAATCAAAGTGACAGTGTCGGATACTGGAGCGCAGATCAGAGTTGACAGCAAGTGCAAGAGTGCATGGGTGCAAAGAGTCAACAGCGCAGTGGTTCCTGATGACATGTGCAGTTGGCCAAGCAGAAGTCGAAGACTTTGATGATAGATGCTAGATGCATCAAGACTGATTGAGTTGTTTGGAGCCTATTCAGTTTCAGAGGAGTTGCAGAGCAGATGCATGGAGTTGCATGGCGCTTGTGGAGGTTGCAGGGCGAATGCATGGAGTTGCATGTCGCATGCAAAGAAAATCCTTTCTTGTTGAGAGGGAGTGTTGAAAATGGCAACAAGAAACAGTGAAGGAGGCCTCCTGAAACATCTTTCCTGATCCTAGTTGGAAAGTGATCACCTAAACTAGGTGGGGACCACACATGTGATGTTTGTCGAAAAGTCTATTTTTAGACTATGTCTATTTTTAGACATATGGATCATGGACCAGGAGTTGCAGTATGCTATTCTTGGAGGATTGGTCATGTTGGTAAAAATAGATGGATCTCTATTTTTAGCATTTAGGTATAAGTCTATTTTTAGACTGGCGGGCTAAAAATAGAACAGTCAAATATTATTTACCCTTAATAATATTTGGACTCTAAACTTCAGTTTACTCTCTTGGAGCACTTCAGTTTGACCCCCGGAGGTGGGGCATGCAGCAGCCAGAAGGATTTACGCTTTTCCTATGGGTTAAGTGAGCTAATGCATGGTTTACTTCAGTTAGAGCTCAAGTGGCGGAGTTCGGTGGAGTTGATGCGACAGTTAATGGAGATGGTGTTCTGGTTAACTAGTTGAACTAGTTGTATTTAGTTTAACTGGCTAATACACTAGAGATGAGTTGTGTGAATTAAATATTATTTAATTCATAAATTATTAACTCATTATTCAACTAAAGAACACATCAGTTTAACTCAGTGCATGGACAGTTCAGTGGCGACAAGTGAAATAGGTAGATGAAAGGGTTGAGTTAGCTATCAGTTGCGACATTAGTTGTGCATGAGATTTGCACCACACTTGGAGGAAATTACCAATGAAAATTGCGCAGTTGGAGCCAGTGAGATTTGAACTTGGATCTCTATTTAGACCAGCCTTGACTGCGCAATAGAGGCAGGGAAATTAGTGGGTGTGTTTTGAACTTGTGACTTGTTCAAAACCAAGCTAGTTTTTGTGTAGCTTTGGGAGATAGTACTGAGTACTTGTGAGGAGTTTGTACTATGTATTTGCTGCATGTTCTCTCCATTTATAATATACTATAGCTGGGGGTTTTCAACTATAAGCTTTCCCCATACATACTGTGTTAATGTGTGTGATGATTTGATGTGCTATCGCTTCTATTCTTTCCGCATGTGACAATTAATTGTAGAAGAGATTATGTGTTATGCATGCAATTTGAAATTGATGTGTGATCAGGTTAATCTCCATTGAATAAGTGATTTATTCAGCAAATTTCTACAACTCCAACATGGATAAATTCTAGAGTTAATGAAGATGATATCACCAAAAGAATATATTGCTTTCTAATTTCAAAATCCTTAATGTCCTCTTCCCTTAAAGTCAGATGTTTGGTGGAGGATGGAGGACTTTCGTATCATTGTCCTATCCTTCTTGAGATGGCCATAGATGATGTGAAATCTCCAATCCCATTTCGCTTCAATCATGTTTGGCTTCACAAGTAAGAATACATTAAATTGATAGAACAATCATGCATTCCTCTTAGCACAACATGCAGTGGCCCCTTTATGTTCCAAATGGAAGATAATTTAAAATTAATTGGAAAGAAATCTAGGAAGTGGGCTGAAGAATACAATACTAAATCTCAAGCCAAATTAAAAGGAATCGAACAAGAAATCCATGACATATATTCCTTGAATCTTGCAGATACTTGGCCCTCAAGAATTGTTGAAGATCTATGTAATTTGGAATGTACAAATAGGGAGATAACAATATGAAGTTTTTCCATAGTTACGCAATGCATGAGCAAAAGCCTAAACACAATATGGTCGATTAAGGATCAACACGGCTCCTCTTTATCTTCTTTATAGGACATTGCTAGAACCACAACTCATCATTTCAAAACATTATTCTCCCGACTCGAAGGTTGCCCTATCCAAGAATCGTTGGAGTCATTATCTCGATTTCCCCATTCAATCTCAAACAAAATGAATCAATATTTGGATGCAAGGGTGATTCAGAGCGAAATTTTGGAAGCCTTGTCGTGGTTTCAAAAAGGAAAGTGTCCCAACCTTGAGAAATTTACTATCATTTTTTACTCTAGTTTCTACAATCTCATAAGAGAGGATTTACTAAAGGTCGTCAAATAATCACAATCTTTGGGGCGACTGCTGGGATCTTTAAACTCTAATTTCATATCACTCTTACCAAAAATTCAGAATCGTGCCTCTTTCAATGGTTTTCACCCAACTTCATGTTGAAATTTGATCTACAAATTGATTACCAAAATCATATCCACTAGACTAAAGCCAATTCTCAATGAGATCATCTCAAAAGAGTATTTTAGTTTTCTTTAAAATCGTAAAATTAATTATGTTGTTTCCATAACCTAGGAAACCCTTCACCTAATGAAGATCAAGAACATCAATGGAGAAACCATAAATATTGATATATCAAAATCCTACGATAGAGTTAACTAGACTTTTCGTAAGCTAGTAATGATTCAGATTGGAATGAATATAAAATTGGTAAACTGGATAATGGGTTGCATCCACTTGGATAGTTTTGCGATGCTAATTAATGGACGTCCTTCCCCTTTCTTAAGTCCTCCATAAGGCTTAGACAATGATTCCTTATTTATCCCCTCCTCTTCCTTTGGTCTTGGAATCCCTCAATAAAATCATTCATGATTCCATTGATAAAGAAGAGATAAAGGGGATCAACATCTCTAGCATCATCGACATTTCTCACATTTTATTTGTGGACGACATTTTCCTTTTTATTTCGAGAAATCATCATTACTTTCAAGTTTTAAAGTGCATTCAAGATCATTTCACCATGATCACATGGATGTGTTGGAAATATTATCATTGATGGAAAAGGAGCAGAAATGAGTAACACTAGAATTACTAGTGATAGCAGAGGCAACAGAGAAGCAGTTAAGGAAGAAAAGGAGCAAACGCAGCAAAAGGAGCTCAGGAGAGATCGGCGCATGCAACAAGTGCAATAACCAAAAGAACAAGCTTAGGAGAGATTCGTAGAAGTAGCAAAGAAGCATAGGCAGCATAGGCAGTAGAGGCAGTGAAGGTAGCAGAGAAGCAGCAAAGGCGTGTAGCAAGTAAAATAATCCCAAATCAGAGTGAAAATCTCAAGAGGAGTAACATTATGTAGAAAAGAGGCAAGCAGCATCAATGTGCAGCAAAGAGGCAGAATAGTACAGCGACAGTTGAAAAAATAGGCGAAACAGGTGAAAGTACAGCGGCAGTTGAACAAACAGGCGAAACAGGTGAAGTGGACTCATGTCGGGCAGAAAGAATTTACATTCTGGTAGGTAGCATGCATGGGCAGCAAAGGTGGAAGATGACTTGATGGAATATGATTTAAACCTCGTGCATATATTATGACCATGGTTTACGTTGATCTGGGATCAACGGTACCGCGGGGGCACAAACAGCCCGATGGTTAACCCAAGGGGGTGCCTCCGTAGTTGACCCGCCCATCAGGCATTGAACGCAGATCGACGGTTGTCATTCACTGCGGTAGCACAAGCCTGATGATCATTCCAACTAAGGAGTGCCTCTGCAATGCCGTGAACTGGGACCCGCTTTCCTAAATCCCTAAAGTACAATCGTTGGACCGCAAGGTAATTTCTTTAATATTCGATGCGATGCAATGAGATGCGATGCGATGCAAAGTGGCGATGCGAATCGGTGATGCAAAGTTCATCGCATATCGCAGATCACAAAGCTCAGAAGAGATAGCACTCATAAACGTCGAAGTACGAAGTGCGATAAAGAGAACAGACACAATGCAGGACAACACTGAAACCTAAATAATTTCAAGTCCGGGAGTATGGGATTTCCCGTTTTTAAATCTCATCGAAGAACAAAGGAGCATTAGAACATAAAACGTTAAAACCTGCGGGTAAGAGAAATGCGATGCACTATGATTGGTCACTGCATTGTAGGACCCTTCAACCAAAGTTAAGTCTGGGGCTAAGTGTTTTATGAAGAAAACCATGGAAGCGAAGGTCGACTTAGGTTTAAAAGGAAAGACCTGAAAGCATGAAAAAGGACCCGGAGCATGTGTAGAACAGTGTGATGAAGGATTTACCATAGATATTTGAGTGCTGAGTGAGCATCAAGATACGTGCAAGGCATGTAAATCATCGGCAATGGTCAAACGGTACTTGGAACCAAAAACGGAAAATAAGCGGAACAGTGAAGGCAGGATTAGAAAACCGGTAAGTGTTTGTCGCACTGCTTTTGGAGGAAAAGTGGTAAAAGGTGAAACGAACGTGATAGCATTAAGAGGGTGACGCGTGGCATTCTAAAACCACCTATTTTGCATAGGTTGGGAACAGTTAAATAAAATGCAACTTTATGTGTGATTTTCGTTGGATTGGAAAGTTAAGAAAAGGCGGAGTGCGATGACCATCCGATTGATGAAAGGTTGATATGTATGTGAACGCAGCACAAAAGACACGGGTAACGGAAGAAATAGAGCAGTTATACAGCAGAGCTAGAATATAACAGCAGCAGAAAAGACATATATACGACGAACCAAGAGCTGAAAGGGTTGAGTGAGATTTATCTGTTGCAACTGTTAATGTAAATGATTTGAATAGTTTATATTGTTTGTGATGCAAAGTCATGTCTTCGTAGGCAAAGTAAAACTCCAAGTTAATTCTGAAATGAGTAGATAGTGTTGTAACCTCCTGAAATGATGAGCGAGAAAATGATATGGTGGAAGGCAAAGAGTCGTGCATGTTCATTTCATATTCCCATGTGGAATGCAAACAGCGAGAGGGTGATCTATATAAATGATTTTACTGTCATACGCATTAAAGGGGTTAGAGAGTGTAAGAAGAAGAAGGAGCAGACAGAGAAGATGTGAAGATCCAGAGATAATCTAAGGCAGATATGAAGGATGGAGGACTGCAGTGAAGAAGGAATATAACGGGGCTGATATCCAGGTAAATCAGCATGTTGTTTCAGTGTTGTGTGAGGAAGTTGGTGCTTCCATATCAAGTTGTAGCATGATAGATGTCCAGTTGTAGCTGGCTGAAGTAGGAGCATCCTGTAGGTTGTAGCCTGTAGAAAATAGATGGGAGTTGGAGCTTCCTTGCAAGTTGTAGCTTTTAGAATTGAGGTAGTAGCCTCCTGTAGGTTGGAGCCTACAGAAAATCAGTGGTGAGAGGGAGTTGGAGCTTGCCTTTGCATCACAACAATAATAAGATGTGCTTTTCTCCCTTATGGGTTTTCAATTATATCTGTTGTCTATGTGCATGATGATTATGTGTTGATATTATGTATTTAATCTGCTTAATACCTGCTGCTCACTTATTAATATTGTTGTTCCATTGTACATTAAGTTGATCACAAAATGAAGATGTAAATAAGTGTAAAAGAGAGTTTTACAAGACCCTGAATGCACTAAAATGATTCACCCCCCCTCTCAGTTTAATTAAGGGTTCAACAGGATGGTCATTAATATCCAAAAGTATTGCACGATCCTCTATAACCTATTTTATTCCTATTCAAGATGCTTACAAGACCTCTTCTTGTTTTAGATCAAATTCATTTGGGATGGAGTTAAATACCTGGGATTAATGCTAAAAGTAAATGATTATAGAATCAAAGATTGGGTATAACATAATAAGAAGGTGTAAAAGCACATTGGAGTATGGAAAAATCAACTCTTCTCCAGGGGGTGGATGCTTACTGTTGGTTAAAGCATCTTTTGAAAGTATACATGTCTATTAGACTTATAGTTCACTAGTCCTCAAAGGCATACTTAATAAAATCAGGAAACTCAGTTTTAGGTTCCTATGGTTAGGCAAGACTGACTCGAAGGGCCTTCCTCTGGTTTCTTGGATCACTATTACTAAACCTGAACCTATTAGGGTGAGGTCTCAATAACATCCATATGTTCGACAACTTTTCGTTGCTCACAACCTTTGAAGATTCACTAACAATCCCTCCATTTGGGGTCGACCCTTGAAATATAAATATCTTGAAAATAAATCCCTATTTAAATGGTATTGATATCCAAATAAACCATTCAAAAATGCCCTCATTGTATTGAGACCCCTCACTAAATATTTCCCCTTCAATGATGATTGGGTATCTTGGTGGATTGGGAACAAACTCCCTGTGCACATCGAAGTTGAATCTTAGGCTGGGGTCTGTAATATTTCTAATTTAGCTTTTAGCTAATTAGAATATTAAATTTTTTCTTCCTTAATTGATATATGAATAAGAGGGTAGAGGGACCCACAAATCCCTTTAGTAGAATAAAACCACTTCACTAGCATGAAAGTGGAACGACGCAGTAGTGGAGGGGGCCAAGAGATCATGTGAACATCGCAGTCAAGGAAGAGGATATGGACCAAGAGAGCAGCGCAATTATGATGTGGGCCCAGGGATGTGAGGGTTCCACAAGTATAAGAAAGAGGTGAGAGTAGCCATAGAGAGCATTCTGGATTATTATTATTGCCTTGTTGTTTACAACTTGAGCACGCTTGAGTTATTTAGCCAAATCTGCAGTGTTGTTTATCACATGGGTGTCTCCGAGCGGAGATCCCAACCTCGTCCTTAGGGGACTTCGAGTGCCCACTTAGGAGACCAATAGAGCAGCGCAATTATGATGTGGGCCCAGGGATGTGAGGGTTCCACAAGTATAAGAAAGAGGTAAGAGTAGCCATAGAGAGCATTCTAGATTATTATTATTGCCTTGTTGTTTACAACTTGAGCACGCTTGAGTTATTTAGCCAAGTCTGCAGTGTTGTTTATCACACGGGTGTCTCTGAGCGGAGATCCCAACCTCGTCCTTAGGGGACTTCGAGTGCCCGCTTAGGAGAGGAGTCCTTATATCTTATGAGCAGATTGTAGTATTCCGGAATTTGGCCATTTGCAGCCCTCTTGAGCAGCGCAGTCACCTAGTGACTTATGCAGTGCAGCAGTAGAGAGATCCAGAGGAGGGTAAGATTCCATAACATTGTCACTTGGAATCAAGTGAGGGGATCATCCCTTCAACAGTTTAGCTACGGAGGAGTTGTTGCATCATTTTATTTGTTAGTTCAGCTCATATCATTGCATATCGAGCAATTGTGTGTTTTCATGCCCTAGGAAGGTGATTTTCCGAGGTCTACCAATCCGGAAATCCTGTCTGGGTTTTTTTGGGTTTTGCTAGTAGAATTCGGTGTCCAAATCTCAGCATTTTTGGAGCATTGGAACAACCTTATCTACGCACCCCTTTACAGCCAACAATTGCATTTCCAGCATTTCCAACATGAGCAACGCAGTGAGGTCTTTAGCAGAGCAGCAATTACGCAGTGTTCCTAATGGGGGAACTTGAAGGTCATTCTATCCATATCTGTCGGCATGAGTGCTATTATTCTTGAGCACTGTTATACTTATATTTCTCCTCCTTATTCATAAAATGGCTTAACTGTTCTATCTATTTTTATGATGTTTGCAGTTTATTTCCATGTTGTTGTAGTTTCCAGTTTATTGTGTTTTGTATTATTGTATTTTCCTATTTGGAATATTAAAGTGGTATCAGAGCTCATAGACATGGCTCAGCCTATGGAACAACCGGTCTATGACACCCAAATATAGAGAATACATTATGGACCAGAGAAGGAGATACAAAAACAAAGAACGCAAAAATTCGCTGGAATAAAAAGTGACGGTTTTACGTTGGATTTTTTATCAAATGAAGATGAATCTAGAAAATCTGAGACATGGGTTTTGTGCAGAATGAACCAATTAGATTAATTTGTAATATTTTTTTCTAAATTCAGTCTGGATTGAGAGAAACAGAAGGTTCTCTGAGAGATACAAAAAACAGAAAACGTAGAAATTCGTTGCGATTAAAATTGACGGTTGTGTTGGATGTTTCGGGAAAATGAAGACGAATATCGAAAATATGAGACATGGGTTTTGTGCAGAACAGACTAATTATATTTCCTTATGAACATTTTTTCCAAATTCGGTCTGAAGACAATTTTCTCAAATTTGCTCTGGTGGTCGTTTTTCAAATTCTTCCAATTACAATACTAGATTCAACTAGAGTTCACATCCGGCAAAGAAAACTGTGCTCCAGTGGAGGAGGATAAAGGAAGCTTACAATTGCAGAAGAAGGTTACAAGAAGGAGTTTGGAAATCTCCTCCTCATATCAGTGCAAGATCTCACGAGTGTAATAAGGGATATGATAATAGAAAGGGAAATCCCACGGGAGTTTCAGAATGGAGAAAGTTCGAGTACTTCTCACCATTGGACTAAGAAACCAGTGGTGCCACAAGTCTCACAACGTCCCACCATAACCACTTTCTTAGTAGTGGGGACAAGAGCAGGCGGACCTCAAGAGTCGAAGGTGGATCACTACGGTGATTATTTCACAAAGTACCAATCTCATACCCGAGATTTCAGAGATCATCTGACTTTCTAGGAATTTTTCCAGATTAAGGATAACCGAAAACCTCGCAACTATAATAGAGGAGGAGGATACACGCAGGGAAATGACCTACAACATACACTGGGTATAATTTTTCTACCTACTTTTGATGGGTCATCAAAGAGTACGACAAAAACTTGGGAGGAGACAACTGGGCATACACTCGTTGGTGAGACACCACCCATTGTTGAGGTATCCATTGATGGGGTATCTGGGATTGTGACCGAGTTCTCTAATGATAACAATGCATCATAGGTTGATGAGGTGTCAGGAGACAAATCCACCATTGTTGAGGAGCCGATAGGTACAGAGGCCTCTAGGTTTATGACAAAATTGTCGGATGACAATCACATGAAGTTAACTAATGAGCATGCCTTGCATGTTGGAGTGTCTATGGAGGAGGGTGTGCAGCCATCCTTTGGGCTAGCCCTTGATGAGATGCTAGGAGACATGGTAGTATTGGGCGTTGGTCGCACACAATAGTGCCATCAGTTTCGGGTCGACCTTCTAGCTTTGAAGGAGAAGGCCACATCAGTATGAGAGGCTATCCTGCGGCAAAACGAGGGGTTGGAGGGCATGAGAGTGGTTTGTGCTGAGTCAGTGGTAAATTTGACCCACATTGGGGAACGGTTGGATTCCCTAATGGTGTAGTTAGAGGGCACAATGGAGTTTCAGAGCACCCCCCTTCATGCATACATAGACAGGGTGCAACACTCGCGGGATGGATGGATTATTCTATGTGCGAGGATTCTTGCATTTGATTCTTTTCTCGAGTTTGGATGGTGAGAGGTACTAAGATGGTACCCCATGGAGCAGGATAGGCAGCTGGATACATCCATGGCCACATTTCAGCAGAGTCCATGGATTACTAGAGGGACACGAGGGCCAGATTACTGTTGGGATCCAGGTGGGATTTCCCATCACATGATAGAGTCAGTAGGGGATGGTAGTCGTCGCTTGATGGGTTTGATGTTTGGGCGCACACACATTTTCAGATCTCTATTGGAGCCCCAGAAATTCCTAGTGATAGGATGGTTTGACAGGAGGGTACACCCTTTTCAGGAGTTATCTCAGCATATCGACCGTGCATGGAGTCACAGGTGATTAGACTACTGTGGCAGGAGCTGGTCGGAGGAGGTGGCTTCGGCAGGCCACTAGACATGGCAGTACGTAGAGATGGTTCTCTCTCATGGGTATATGGTACACTTGAGGTATGGAGGATACGAGTAGTGATGTCATTGTCATTGGCATGTGAGGAGTTGGGCCCACTCTGATCCTTTAGAGCAGGTGGGGAGATGTAGCCCACCTCATGGGGGTTTTACTAGCAGAGTGGTGGATATTTTGGCCCATACAGGATACTATATAATACAAGATGGTATAGCCTTAGTCAGTGGTATCCAGTGTTGTACAAGGGTAGGTTGCAGCATACAGTGGCATGATGGAGAGTGCAGAGACACTTGGTGGTATATAGTGACCCATGTTACGGTGCAGCAGGCACTTAGAGTGTTGCCTCCAAGGGGACTTATGGACAGGGGCATTAGGTGTACGTTAGGATGCAGCTCACTGATTGATGAGGATATTGTTGAGCATCTGGAGACACCATGTTTAATATAGATAAGGTTACGAGGGTGTTATCAGCTCACATTTGAGGGATGGTGGATGGTAGACTTCATCTAATGAAGGGTACCCAAACTCCAAGCAGTGTTCAGATATATCATCAGGAGTTGGGACAATGGAGTTTACTACAAGGTCTGGCAGTAGAAGGGTAGGTATGAATGCGTGGGAAAAACTTCTGATACTTGGAGTCCATCTAGGGGATACATACAAGAGTTAGAGATGAGGGTCAGACGGGTTCTAGTAGGTAGCAGTGCTACGCAGAGACATCCCAAGAGGAGTTGGAGTTGGGAGCTCCCAATATGGTTAGGGGATCCAAGGATCTGTTGGGCAGAAGGATCACTCCACTTTGAGATGAGTAGGGATAGAGAAGACGATGATCTAGTCCACTTTAGGTTTGACACATGGGGGAGCACTGAGATTTCCACTATATGGAGAGGTAGACTTATCATGTTGCTCCTCAGGGTCGTGATCGACACTCGACAGGTATATATCAGCATCATGGGGATGCTCGGGCAGGATGAGCTAGGCATATGCATATTTTTCACCACAAGGCCCCAGGAGATAGGGATACAGTATGCACTTGATTTGGGGTAACTCATAGTCATAGTGGTGCAACAGCAACATGGTGGCACCACTACAAGATTAGCAGGGGAGCTGAGCAGTGCAACTCTACATAGCTCAATAACCTTTAGGGGTGAGCTACATACTATATGGGGGGATCATGTATTTTTTCCATCGGGCTTTAGCGAGTCACTGATGGAGTGGGGGACTTAATTAGTATGGCAGGTTGGTCAGCAGGATGACATTAGGTCAGATTTGTCTTCCAGCATGCAGGGTGAGCAATCAAAGGATTCAATGAGAGATATTTAGGATGATGAGTCACTTGTGATGATTTAGCCTGAGCATCATATAGTGGAGCATGGGGAAGCTGAGTAGGAGGCTATGCACATCATGCATGATAGCCCTTTGGGGGAGAGCCAGATGGAGGCTCACAGTGAGCCAGTGCTAGATATGCGGCTAACCTTGGGGCCAACCATTGAGGAGGAGTTGTTGGAGATGGTGGTGCATCCATCTTTGGACCAACCCATTGACGAGGTGTTGGTAGATGCATATAAAAATAGCAGGACTGTAGTACTTTCAGGGAGCAACACTCTCCAGGAGTGCATCAATGTGGTTTGCAGTATACCTTGCCCACTTGAGCTTATTATAGAGAGAGGGGCCCTCCCTTTCAGGTAGTTCTCGTTGATAGGCAAGACAGATCAAAATGAGTTGAGTGTCAGTTGGCAACCACACTCCAAACATGTTGTATATGAAAATATCACCACATTGGATTCTTCGACCGGGATAGACTAGTGGGAGATCATGAGTTGGTATCTTGTTGATGGTACGATATTATTAGTCAGAAGCATAGAAAAGAAGGGAACTGTAGACATGACAGATACTACAGTTTACATTTGGAAGTGGGGCACATGTCGACAACTCTTTAGCATTCCATCCTGACTTTGGGAGAGCAGGATCAACATTAGATTGAGTCAGGGGTTGGATTAGAGAGAGGTAATAAGTTGACACATAGTTGGTGGGGTAGCTTATACAGTCAGAGCCATGGAGCATTGATGCATGTTGGCAGTATTCACCTCATGAGGCAGAAGCTATAGCTAGATGTAGTGCGCAGTCCGAGCTAGGGGGCTTGGGCGATGATTGGACATGGTAGTGTTGTAATCCGGGAGGATTGATTGATGATAGGTATGGTGAGAGATCCATTTGGAATCTCGACATTAAGGGGTCTGTTCTGGGTAGCCTGACATAGGAGAAAAGTCACACTGCGGGGTTTGTATGGGATCCAGGCATTGGGTCTCAGTTGCATCGGGCTAATAGGGTGGCCCACATCTTTGCAGTTGCTTGAGGACAAGCAACGTTTTTGCCGGGAGGACTGTAATATTCCTTATTTAGCTTTTAGCTAATTAGAATATTAATTTTTTTCTTCCTTAATTGGTAGATGAATAAGAGGGTAGATGGACCCATAAATCCCTTTAGTAGAAAAAAACCACTTCACCAGTGTGAAAGTAGAATATCATAGTAGTGGAGGGGGCCAAGAGATCATGTGAACAACGCATCAAGGAGGAGGATATGGACTAAGAGAGCAGCATAATTATGATGTGGTTCCAAGGGTGTGAGGGTTCCACAAGTATAATAAAGAGGTGAGGGTAACCATAGAGAGCATTCTGGATTATTATTATTGTCTTTTTGTTTACGACTTGAACACGCTTGAGCTATTTAGTTGAGTCTGCAGTGTTGTTTAGCACACGGGTGTCTCTGAGCGGAGATCCCAACCTCGTCCATTTTCAGCTAGTAGTTGCATTTCCAACATTTCCAGTAGGGGCAACGAAGTGAGGTCTCCAGCAGAGCAGCAGTTACACAGTGTTCTCAGTGGGGGAACTTGAGGGTCACTCTAGCCATCTTTGTAGGCATGAGTGGTACTATTATTGAGCACTGTTTTACTTATATTTCACCTCCTTATTAATAAAATGGCTTAGCCATTCTGTCTATTTTTATGGTGTTTGCAGTTTATTTCCATGTTGTTGTAGTTTCCAACTTATTGTGATTTGTATTACTATCTTTTCCTATTTGGAATATTACATGGTGAGAGTTTTAGACTTTCATTAAATTTCATTCATTTTTTGCAACTAACTGGGATAAATGTGTTAACCGATGTGAAGTCTTAGTTTGGTATTCCTTTAGAAAGACAGGCCTGAAAACTAGCCAAGGAATTGACACTCTGTGAGCCGAAAGAAATATAATGGAATGGACACATAGATTGTTGGTATCCTCACTCATCATATTGGTTGAAGATGATCAAGATCGTCTAATTGGGTCCAGAAACCCCACCAATGGCGAATACACAACAAAATTAGGCTATAAGGCACATATAGATAATTTATCAGCCCAACTACCTAGATGGTGATGGAAATACTTATGGAAACATGGCGGCCCTCTCAAGAGTAAATTATATATGTGGTTGGCGTTATCCAATAAATTAATGACATGGGGCAACTTATTGAAAAAAGGATGGAATGAGCCTAACCGTTGTGCACTTTGTCAATTTGAGGAAGAAACCATGTCACACATTGTTGTTACTTGTCCATATGCGGTAAAATTCGGAGCATTTTATATTAGATTTTTTCTCCTTCCTCAACTCAATGGAAAAAATCATTACTTGAAGAGTGCACATAGGATTGGGCATTAGACTGATCTATGAAAAATTTTCGAGCATTTCCAAATATATTTTTCAATAATATATGGTGGGCCTGAAACCAAACCATTTTTCATAACAAGTTTATTTTACTAGAATTTACATGTAGTCTCATTGAAAATGGGTCAAGGAAGTTAAAACAAAGCCTAAAAGGAGGAAAAATTAGCTTCCTATAATGCTAGATCTGAAAAAAGATATTCCATGGGGTTTCCTTGATGGCACCATCCAACGAGATCCCCCACATTGTGGTGTTTATCCATGTATAACTAGAAGGCGTTTTGCAAGAGCGAAACAAGAAGGCATTCAAGAGCGAAAGATAAGGAGAATAGAGGAAGTCAAAAGTGAAGGAAGGAGACTTGAAATCTAACCTTTTCTACTCACACATGTGAAGATATTAGGGTTTTTGTGTGAGTTTTAGGACCAAGTATTGCAGGTATGAATTTCAGATCTGAAGTAGAAGGTTGAAACCTTAACTAAGGCATATTTGGAGAGTTTGAACTTCGTTGACTTTGGTAGACTTTGACTTGTTTGGAAGAGATCTTATTGGAGGGCTGACTTGGTGCTTGGAAGGAATCTCGATTTTTGTGTTTGGGTCTTGAAGGTCTCATTTTGATTTGATTCTATGAAAAGATAAGTATTCTTTATGGGTTTTACCCTTGGAGGGGTTTTTCCCTAGCTTAGAGCCTATGTCTTGTGTCTTTGTGATCTTCATGTTTTTGGTAATTGCTTGATGGTCATTACTACAACTACTAGTGACTTTACTAGACTCAAAATTAATGATTTTATTTTGTTACAAAGAGTCCAAATAGGACTATGACACGTATTCTTCTTTCACTCAGTGGGCCCTATACGCATGAAGAACATGCTTTTGAGCATGAAACCCGTGCTTGAACAAATACAAATTCTTTGTAAATCAAGGAATTTGTAAATTACTGCAAGTCATTTCTGGTTCACCTAACTTAAACTATGACTTTAATACCATGACTTGACCATCTTTATGCCTTCATCCTTTAAGACTATTGTTTCCATACTAAGTGGAATATATAAAATCCATGTCATAATGATTTTTCAAATATCGAAGAACCTTTCCTTGATGATGGTTCTTGTTAGAGGATCGTGGTGATCCTTTCTGCAAAATGAATAACTCTAACATTATGTTAGAAAATATCTAGATGAACTGTAATGTGCAATATGGTCCAAATATTTTCATTCTTACTAGCTAGATATTGCTTCTAAAGAAACTTGATTATGTAGACTCTAATTCTTCTACTATCATATGCTTCCTTCTATGATGTCATGCTTCCTTTCATGATGCCACAAAAACCAAGACTCTTCTAGATAATGAAACAATGCATGTCACTCTAATTACTACTTTCTAATAAAATAAAGACAAGCCATAAATAAACCCGATAGGGGTGGAGTTCCTTCAATAGTATAAATCCTTCAGATCTTCACTCTTTGGATTTTTTTCACGTTCTTCATTTTCTTCAGCTATGTGAGCTCCACTCATTTCCTTCCTTTTGTTTTTTTCTTGTTTTGAGGATTATTAGGACAATCCCTTTTAAAATGTCCATATTAATTGCACCCATAACATTGAATTTTGGACAAGTATTGTTTTCCTTTGGACTCTCCAAATTTCCCTTTCTTATTCTTAGATTTTGCAACAAAATATTGAGACTTTTCATTTGGTTCGATGTCATCTTTTTCCTTCAATATTGTTTCTTCCAAGACAAATTGAGCCCATAGCTCATAAAAGGGAGTACCATATTTTCTTGAGTAGAGACTAGTAACAAAACTGCTCCATTCAGGTGGCAAGGCATTTAGTACACAAGTAGTTCTTTCTAAAAAAAAATGACTTCCCAAAGCCCTTACAACTGATCCTTCAATTGTGAGATCTTCATAAGATATGAGGCCATAACTTCATTCTTTGGCATCCTTGTTTTATATAGTTTATTCCTCAAGGATATTTTCTAACTTGAGGTACTAATTGAGTACAATTTCACCAATTTTTGATAGATTTATTTAGACATACTCAAATCTACAAAAAAGGGAATGAAATGATCTTTGATATATTCAATAAGAATCCTTTGTGCCCTCACTTCTCCCTTCTTGTATTTTGTTAATTCTTGAGTCTTCTCTTTTTATGGTTCAGTAATTTTTCCAAGAACATAGCCCATAACTTCATATTCTATGAGCTCCAAATCAGTCCTCTTCTTCCATGTTAGAAAGTTGTTGACCCATTGAGCTTATTTTTTTCCTTGCAAAACGAAGTCATTTGATTTGTGGATTGAGATATGGAAGATAATAAGATAATTACTTGTCAAATGAGTGTCCTTCTAGATGATTCCTTCAACTATATTGAAGCTTTCAAGAACTTTCAAGGGACTTCAAAGATTTCCTTCAATAGCAAAGAGTCTTCAAGAGAGAGAAATATAGATGTCCTTCTTTGATATTAGAGAGATTTCAATGATAAATTATAATATCCTTCCTTCTAGGTCAATAGATCCTCTTCCTTATGACCGTCCTTGTGTCCCTAGAAAATGATTTCCTTTGATAAGAAAACTTCACATATGTCAACAAAGGTGATCTTCAAGCTACCTTTTCTTCACCTTAGCTCTGATACCACGTCGACCTCTTTGAATCAATGTTGGAAAATCAAGGTATTTGTAAATTAGAATTGATTCTCCTTGCTTGATAATTACTTTTGATAATTGTTGGCATTTTATTACTTTTAGTTCTACTTTTTCATCAAGCAATTACCAAAAACATGAAGATCACAAAGACACAAGATATAGCCTCCAAGCTAGGGGTAAACCCCTCCAAGGGGAAAACCCAGAAAGAATACTTCTCTTCTTATAGAATCAAATCAAAACGAGACCTCCAAGACCTAAATACCAAAATCAGTATTCCTTCCAAGAACCAAGTCAGGCCTCCAATAATATCTCTTCCAAACAAATCAAAGTATACCAAAGTCAACAAACGTCAAACTCTCCAAAGTTTTCCTTAGTCAAGGTTTCAACCTTCTACTTCAGGTCTAAAATTCGAACTTGCAATACTCGACCATGCAACTCACACAAAAACCCTAATATTTTCGCACATGTGAGTAGAAAAGGTCAGATTTCAAGTCTCCTTCACTTTTGACTTCCTCTTTTCTCCTTGACTTTCACTCTTGAATGCCTTCATGTTTAGTTGTAGATCGAACTTGCTCATGTGTCTCCAAATGAGTCGAAGTCTCTTCCTATATATACTCTTCTCAAGAGGTCGAATAAACTTCTACTAGGCAAGCTTATCATGGCAGGGTCGACTTGAACTTGGAGGAAAAAATCACTTTACTAGAATAAAAAATAATGATTTTCTTTTGTTACAAAGAGTCCAAATATGAATATAATACACGGAAATCATTCTTATTTGACTCAATAAGCCCTATAAGCATGAATAACATGCTTTTACCTAGACTTGAGCATGAAACCCATGCTTGAAAAAATAAAAATTATCTTTCCATTTTTATAAACAATATACAATATCATGATTACAAGAGTCATTATGAAGATCGAATCTAGCTACATTCTCCAACACTCCCTCTTAACTATGAAGGTATTCATAATCCCATCATGAGGTACAAGAATACTCAAATTGAAGTATTATCATAAGAAAATTAGGATTGATAAGTCATCTTTAAGCATCAACATCATAACCAACCTTGTTAACATAACAAGGCCTTGACTAACAAACTCTATCTCTCCACCAGATCATAGCACAATGTTGTGAGCATTTACGTGAGACACCACACTAACTCTCAAGGCACATACCCAATCAGAACATTCATCGATTATGTCCTTCTAAGACTATTCTTATCTTGGATTCCCAATCCTTAAAGAATATCGGTCCTCTTCGACTACTCTTGTCTTTGATTCCCTACCACATCCTCAAATAGTATCATTCTATGAGACTACTTCTGCCTTAGATTCCCAATCCTCAATAAGTACCCATCTCATATGCTCATCCAATCGTTCATTATCCCTCTCTAGTGCCTTCACTAGAATTACGACTGTTAGTCTTGGTCTAATGCATGACACAGGGAGAATAAGGTGTCATGCATCACTCCCTCTCAACCATGGAGGAGATGTCCACCAAACCAAGCTTGCCTCTCAAGTACTCAAGCTTCTTGCTTGGAAGATACTTTATTAGAATATTACCTACTTGTTCATCTGTAGAGATATATTGTAGCTTCATGACCCCATCTTGTACCAAAATTCTAACATAATGGTGCTTATTATTAATATGCTTTATGCTAGCATGAAACATTGGGTCCGTAGTCAACCTTATGCATCTTTGGTTGTCACAATGTATAATTGTAGGGCTCAATGGTCCTTTAAACAAATATGATAATATATTTCTAAGCCAAACAACTTCTCTACAAACTTAACTTGTGGAAAAGTACTCAGCTTTAGCACTACTCAAAGAAAAAAAAATTTGCTTCTTGCTCATCCACGAGATCACGGAAGATCCTAAACTAAAACATCCACCAATAGTGCTTCTAACATTTGTTTCATTGCTACCCCAATCAGATTATTTATATCCCAACAATAAAATCTCACCAGTATATTTAAGGCAATGATGCATCACCCCACAAAGATGTCTTGAGAAATGTGTGGCCGCTATCCAAGAGTCATGCCTTGGCTCCATCTGAAATTAAATGGGGACATTTATTGCAAAACAAATGTCAAGTAAAGTATTCACAAGATACATTAAGGAGCCAATTAATTGTATATAGCATGTAGGAGCCACAAGACTAGATTTTGAACTTCTTAAATTCTTTAGATTAGTAATTATAGGAGTTTTCATTGGATTACTATCCATCATGACAAATTTATGTAATATCTTGATCACATATTTTCCTTGACCAAGGCAAATTTCACCAGGTTTTTGGCAAACCTCTAGTCCCAAATAATAGTGCATAAGCCCAAGATCCTTTATATAAAATTGGGCTACCAAATGCCTCTTGAATTCTTGTATTCGATGCTCTACACCTGTGACAAGTAAGTCATCCACATGTAAAAGTATGATCACAAGTTCATCCTTTACCACGTTGATGTGAAGATTATGCTCTATAAAACATTGAAAAAACCAAGTCTTAATAGGTTTGCATCCGTCTTGGAATACCATATTCTAGGCACTTGTTTCAAGCCATAAAGAGCCTTCTTAAATCCATATATATGTATCTCCCTATTATGGGCTTTGAATCCCTAATGTTTCTCAATATAAACCTCCTCATAAATGGCCCCATTTAGAAAAAAAAATTTAACATCCATTTGATAAATGTTCCATCCCATAGTGGTAGTCAAAGAGACACATGATCTAATAGTTGTATATCTTCTTGTAGGAGTGAAGGCTTCTTCATAATCAATTCCTTCCTTTGTGAAAAGCCTCTCGCCACAAATCTATCTTTATACTTATCAATGCTCCCATCCGCTACATGTTTGATCTTTTATATCCATTTAGAAGTGACAACAGGTGTGTCACTAGGTCTAGGGAACAATTTCCCAAACATCATTCTTCATAATAGACCGATATTCTTCTTGCATTACATTCCTCCATTCTTGATGTTCAACGAAATTTTCATAGGAGGAGGGTTCAAATTCAATTAGCTTAGTCATATAAGCTACATAACCATAATATATTTTAGGTCTCTTACTTTCTCTAAAAGTTCCCTTATCTTTGGCATGTCCCTTTACCTATTGTAGAGTTGCCCTAAACCAAGCATCTCTCTTATGATTTTATGGAATGATGATATGTTGCACAGGTTCACTAGGTCCTTCAACGTCTTCATGACTAGATGTAGGATATTTAACATTGTCATCCCTTGTGATTTCCTAAAAAATGGGTACCTCTTCTTCATCAAAATCAATCGGGATATCTTTGGATCTCTTGTAAGCTAAATTATCATCATAGATGATGTTATCACTCAGATTTTCCTTGAAGTTGTGGAAAAGGAAAGTAAATCTGAGGTAACCACAAACCAACCTGCAGATACATAATCTAGCCAATCTGTATCCAGAGAGGGCTCTCTCTTTTAAATTTAGCTTTGTTCTTAGAAAATATTAAGCTAGTTATAAGTCCAAGAGTTTTGTTTGAATTTAAATGGTGGAATCCGCCAACTAAGGGTACGATTGAGTATTTCAGGGCATTGGGCTATGGATTCGAAAGGATGGCTTTACTGGATTAAGTTTCTACACACAAGATGGCTTTGCAGGGCAAGATAGCCAAACAGAGAACAATTTTAGATATTAAAGTGAATGGAATGGATTTTGAAAGGATGAAAGGCAATTAAGAATCTTTCAACATGTTCAAAGAAAGAAATTGAATGATTACAAATAAAGAGCAGTTAAGAATTCTTTACTATAGTAATCAAAATGTTTAAACCAGCGAAACAAGAGCAATTAAGAATTCGTTGCTTATAACCAGTTTAGAAGAAAACATTTTGGAATAATCGCAATTGAAATAAGAGTACACTTAAGTAAATTCTGATTTATTTTTTTATGTCAATTATTCAGAAATGGAACACAGTGATATTATAAACAGATATAAAACTTAAAACATAGGATAGAAAAGACTTATTGAACTGTAGTCTGACACATGAATCATGCAAAAAGTCTTGAGCTTCAAATCATCATCCAGCAAGCCACAAAGAAGTTTCTCCAAAACACTTTTATTCCAAAAAATCAATGTTACAGCAAAGTAGAAGAATCCCTCCAAAATACTTCCAAGAGTGAAGTATTTATACAAATTCTAAACTAAAATATCTTGAAAAAATATCAAGATTGGTTCACAAATCTATCCAACTATCTTACATAAATAGAACTTAAGTAAAGGACACTCAAACTAATGCATCTATTTGGCACTATTTTTTATGGATAGGTGATGACAAAGAGGGAAATTCGAATTTGATCCAACTCTTAGTTGATGATGAGGCATCCAAGTCACTAACTGCTTCCTTTCTTTGTGCATTCTGCTCCAACAATTCTGCAAACTTGGGGTCCAATGATATCTTTTTATTTCTCAATCCGTAATACATATGTAAAAAGTGAAAGAGGTTATTTTAGATAAATATGTTGGTGAGATAAGCCTCTTTCATTTTCCTAAAATTCCTCTCCATCTCTGCACAATAGGTTCTGCAAAAATATGTGTAAAACAAAGTTGTACAGAGTCTGAAAAATAGCCTGTAAAGATGTACATGTATCTCTCATTCTGAAATCACTGTGAAAAATTTGAGATAGGTTTTTGTATATGGGTCTCTTAGGAAAAAAAACCTCATTTATTTTTGTATGATGTATTTTTTATTTACCACAATCGTCTCTGCAAAATGATAATTTCACTGGTATTTTATGCAAAAAGTGCTTTCCAACATTGTTTAATATTTCCAAAACCATAATAGCTGTTAGAAAAGTGAGAGAGGTTTTTGTAGATGGTCCTCTTAATAACATAAACCTCCTTCAGTTTCGCAAAATTCATCTTGGATTTATCACAATAGTTTCTGCAAAACAATGACTAAAACATGCAATTTCTACAAAAATATTACTTCTTGTTGTGTTTTTCATCTTTTCACTTTTTTGTTCTTTTGACTGTTTTACTTTCACTTTAGACAAAATTCAATGTTGGTGAAAGTATTTTCATTTCCTCTTTTTACCATTTTATTGCCTCTGTAATTACTTTTACTGTTTACCTTTGACTGCTTTGTAACTTCATTTTAACTTTCATTCTGACTTTTACCTGATACACTTTAACCATTGATACTCTTTAGCTGTTATGCTTTCTAACCTCTGTTTGAATAGATTTGATAACACTCTTGGAGTAAACAAGCCTTATGACTAGTATTAATATTGTTTATCCAAGGATGTGGTCTTCTGATTACCTGTAAAACAAAACAAATTGTTAAGAAAGCATTGGTTTGCAGGGGAGGTCGAAAAGGTTTCATTTGATTTTGAGAGGTCTGTGGAGTGAATCTAGAATGATTTTTGGGAGGTAAACCATGCTCGAATTGGTTAATATAGGTTTTAGGTGGCGCAGCTGGGTTACAAATGGTTTTACTGCACAATCAAGTGAGAGCAACACTAGGGTGTTTGAACAGTGATTAAACAGGTGTTGATTATAGTAGATGAATTCTTGAACACTGGATTGCGATTTTCTTCAGCAAAGTAATGGTCAACAGTCCACAATGGTTGATTTTTGAATTTTGCATGGGAGACTGTCTTGCGCACGGAACAATGAAAAAGACGCATACGCAATGTGTTTTATTTACAAAGTCGAAAGGGTGGCGGGTTTTAATTAACGACGATTTATAAAAAAGGAATTATATAAATAGGAAAAGGTGATTTTTATGGGAGTTAATACATAAGTTAGAGTTAATATGACAAAGGGACAATGTAAACTCAAAATACTTAAATATAACCAAGAAAGTGAAGATTCAAAAGTAAATGGCATTATTATACTTTCATCACTTAGACTTAGAATAAAAGTGATTTTGAGGGCTTTTCATGAAATATTAAAGGATTTTCCCAAGTAAAATGGAATTTTACTTAGAAAAAGATTTTTGAGAGGTGAATGAATGTGATAATGGATGATTTCAAGTACTTAGGTTTTTTCAATTATTGGGCCGAGGGTCCGGTCCCTCCAAAAGTCAAGGAAATGCCTTGAGCCCCTCTAATCTTCAAATACCTTAGCACTTAGGGGGAATTAGTGAAATTTTTAGGAAAAAATGAAGGGGAAGTTAATAATCTTGACTTTGCTTTGCCTTGCTTGCCATTCTTCCAATGTATTATTTGCCTTTGCACTTGTGATGAAAGTTAAAATTTCAACCATCAAAAGCCATCATTCACCACAGGTAATTCAACAACATCATCTACCTACCCTACTTACTTTACTCTACCATTTTTTCTTCTTTATTAGGGTGCACTTAGACTGGCAAACCCTTATCAATGTTATTTTTCTTTTACATGGAAAGCCTACCTAAGTCTACACTTATTACATCCAAGGCCTCAGTTTAAACTGTTGAGCACCTTTTATTAACTCTACCTATCTACTTATCTGCCAAGATTAAACTGTTTGGCCAGATATTTATTCTCTATTTCTAAAACAGGAAATTGAAAGATGAATGAGTCAAGTTTAAACAGTTTGACTCTTCATAAATTGTGGCAAAAGTTTGACAAGCTGCACACAATTTTTCTTATTACAAAAGAGGAAAAAGTAGTGGCATTTAGATTTGCACACTTTCCTTGGCCTTTCTTTTGGTGGGGTTCATTTTCTTTTACTTTTTTGGCCATTTTATTTTTTCACCCTTTGATTTTTCTTTTAGGGTATACCCTCCTTACATTTTTTAAATTTTTTGATTTTTTGATTTTTTTCGAGAATATGGAACACCTTTGCAACAAGAAAAAGGTTTGAACATATTACATAATTTATCAAGACAATCATGAAATATGACTCCTATTAGTATAGGAGACTAGCAGATGACATCTCTGCTTACTTCAATATGATGATCCTCTTTGATGTAGATTATGTATGCTTTTAATGAAGCACTATAACCAACAAAGATTCCATTTGTACTTGTAGGATCCAACATATGTCTCTTTTCCTTTGGAATGTGAATGTAAACTGGACATCCAAATATTCGAAGATGATCCACACTTGGCTTCTTTCTTATAAATGCTTATTTTGGAGTCATATCGTTGAGAATTTTATGAGGGCTTTGATTTTGTAAGTAGATTTTTATTGCAGATGCTTCTCCCCATAAGAAATTTGGGAGGTCTTGGTCATTAAACATGGCTTTAACACATTCTTCAATTGATCGATTATTCCTTCCAACCACACCATCTTGTTCAGGGTTATAAGGAACAATTATCTCCCTCTTTATTTCTGCTTCCTTGCAAAATGCTATAATATCTTTGGAGGTGTATTCTCCACCATTATCAAACCTTAGGGTATTTATCTTTCTTTCTGTTAGGTTTTATACTTCATTCTTGAATTCTTGAAATTTCTCAAAATACCTCATATTTAGTCTTGAGGAGGTATATCCATGTTTTTCTAGAGTAATCATCAATGAATGTCACATAATATTGGTGACCTCCAAGATAATTTCTTGCCATAGGTCTACATACATCATATTGTATGATATTTAAGATTTACTTCGATATTATATTGCTTTTTGCAAAACATTTCTTCACATTATTTCCTAGAGCACAACCCTTACAAATTCCTTCGTGTTATTCCTTCAATTCAGGGACTTCAGTGACCATTTGATTCAAAAATGGAAATATCTTTTAGTGAAGGTGTCCATACCTTCTATGCCATAATTCAAAAGGGCTAACATCTAATTGAACTAAATCTTGAGGAAGAGGTGTTAGAAGCCTATGAAACCTCCCCTCATGAATCCCAATAGTATTAGCATGTTCAATACTAGATCCCTTTCCCCATACCATATCTTTTCCATACAAGAAGAGCTACTCTATGAAGTATATCCAATCCCTTTCATAGAGTAGCTCTTACTGTATCCAAGTTTAACTAAATGAGAGGAGATTCCTTTTGATAAAGTTTGGAGTTGACTACATTCACCTGTCATATGTCTACAAGCTTCATTATCAATAACCCATATATTGTCATCTTCAAAAGTATTTGTAAGAGCAAAGAAGATATTTCCATCCATCACTTCTTTTAATAGTTTGGAAATGTACTTCATGATGTATCCTTTAATAGCTATAAGGAAACTCCTAATAGTCTTGATACCTTTCTTCATAAAAATTATCAGTGAAAAGAGAGAGTAGATAATTTCTTCTAGAATGTGTTTCAACAAAAGTGCCAACGCAAATGTGATCTACCATTTTACTTCCTTCACTTTAGCTTTGAAACCATGTTGGAAAATCATGGTATTTGTAAATTTGAATTGATTCTCCTTACTTGAAAATTACTTGTGATATTTGTTGGCCTTTTATTACTTTTAGTTTTACTTTTTCATCAAGAAATTACCAAAAACATGAAGATCACAAAGACATAAGTTATAAGCTCCAAGTCAGGGAAAAACCCCTCCAAGGGGAAAACCTAGAAATAATACTTCTCTTCTTATAGAATCAATTCAAAATGACACCTCCAAGATATAAATACCAAAATCAAGATTCCTTCCAAGCACCAAGTCATCCCTCCAATAAGATCTCTTCCAAACAAGTCAAAGTCTACCAAAGTCAATAAAGGTCAAACTCTTCAAAATATACCTTAGTCGGTTTCAACCTTCTACTTCAGGTCTGCAATTCAAACCTACAATTCTCGTCCCTACAAGTGTTGAATTTTGCAACAAGAAACTGTGAAATTGGCATCCGGAAACAACATCCTTGATCCTAGTGAAAATTAAGCACCTACACTAGGTGGGGCCCACACAGGCTATTTTTAGGTGGATGTTTATTTATAGATGCATGAGAAAATTCTATTTATAGATGAGGTCTATTTTATAGATGTATGTGCAAGTTCTATTTATAGATTTCATGTCTATTTATAGATGCATGTCGACTATTATTATTCCTTAACATTAGTTGGACAATAAAAAATAATCTATTCTCAATGAGCACTTGGAAATAGTTAACTAAAGTGGAAAATTAGTTAGCTATAGGAATTTTGAGTTGAGTGGTTGGTTGGTGGGACATGCAAGTGGACTTAGTTGTAACTAAGTGATTCGAAGTTGTAACAGAGTTGGAAGTCTAGTTATGAAATTTGTAAAGTAATTTAACTTAGTTAAGTGAGTTAAACTCAGTTGTGCTAGTTGTAACTGAAGATGTTGTGTGAGAGATCAAGTGAATTAATTATTAATTAATTCACAATCAGTGGCCTCACATGCAACTAAATATTTACTACTATTAACTACATGCATGTCAGATCCAGTGGAAACCCAGTTGAGATGTAGGTGAAAGGGATAGATTGACTATCAGTTGTGACATTAGTTGTTGCACACATGCAGCCACACACACATTGGATGTGCATATGAGTATTTTGTAGTCAAAGAAAGCAAGAATCAATCATTTAAGGGTTCTTTACCATTATAGATTGCGCAGGGGAGGCAGGCTGTTTGGAAACAGTAAATTGGCTAAGGAACTTGCCAATTTTTGTATGACAATGTGAGACAGTTAGCTTATGTAGTGAGAGTGCTTGGATTGGAGCTTTGTATTTAATTGTTTCATAATCCATGATATAATACATAATAGAAGATAGTGGAGTTTTTAGATTTATTATTTCCCCATAAATTATCTGTGTTATGTGTGATTGATCTTTCTTCATAATATTGTGATTGGTGATTGTTGTTAAAATTCCACAAAGATTTTGTAGAAGTGATTCTGTATTTAACAGTGGGATATAATTGTTAGATCAGAATAATCCAGGCAATACATATTTTATATTAAATTTCTACAACAAGCACAAAAACCCTAATCTCTTGGCACGCATGAGTAGAAAATGTCAAATTTCAAGTCTCCTTCTGTTACACAGCAATTTGTCACCGTCCCTGCAATTCCCCGTCCCACACATTGGAGGGCTCTTTCCGTGACCTGTGAGCAGTGACATAACTTTAAAACACTTTCATGGCATTCCCCTAGACATGTACTTTTATTGCCCTGAAGACAACTCCTTGTGAAAAACCCTAAAAATAGCCTTTTTGCATTGGCGCGGGTACACAGTTCATCCCTCGCGCCAAGGGGGAAAATCCTCCAAAGAGGGCGCGCCAATTGGCGCTCTGTCTCAGAGCCACACCCGCGCTAGGTTTAATAAAGGGTTTTTTTTTTAAATAAATGGCGGAAGATTGACCCCAACCAATTCCTAAACTGGTCTCTAATTTGAGTTGGGAGGTTGGCTTCGAATTTCCATATAGAGGAAGTAGTTTTCCACCTCTCATGGAAGCTTCCTTGAGGATAGGGCCAATCCCATGATTGTAGGGATCCCAACTCCCCTTCCTCCATCTATATAAGCTTGCCATTTTCCTTTGCAAGCTAGTCTCCAAGAATCTCCATGAGCCTTCATAGCCTAAAGAATGCTACAAGAGCTTTGACAGTCCTTATAGTGCCAAATCCATAGCAAGGAGATTGACGATCGAAGAGAGAGGCTTGTCCCCATTCCTGACAAGCTTTACTGAGACATATTCCGCTGACGACCCACTGAAGGAAGGTTCAGTGTCAGAGCCAGGTTGTATTTTCCTTTGTATGAATTAATGATAAGCGACTATTGGTTATGGTTCCACTCGTATTTTTCATTATGATCATGAGTTATGTCTTCTCTAACTGATACATAATTGCATATATCAGGTTTTACGCTTGTGTTTGTTGTGTTTCTTGTGTGTGCAGGTGTTCGATCTCGGCAAGCGAGAGGATCGTGATCTGCTGGGGCAAGGAAACGGGAGCATCATCTCTTCTACAAAAGACAGCGTTGGACTTGAGGTAGGCCTTCTTCGCGATTTGGTTTACTGCAATTAGGAACTTGCGCCGTAGCATGTTACGATTGTTGCTAGACTCGATCTGGGCTCGTAGGGTCGCCTCTGTCCGCAGAGGGGATTTACCTCCACAAAACTTCCTTCACTTTTGACTTCCTCTTTTCTCCTTGAATTTTCTCTCTTGAATGCCTTCTTGTTTAGATGTAGATCGAACTTGTATATGTGTCTCCAAATGAGTCAAATTCTCTTCCTATATATACTCTTATCAAGAGGTCGAATAGGAATTTCCTAGGCTGAATTATCATGGCAATTCTGACTTGGTACTGGAGGACAAAATGACTTTAATAAACTAAAAAATAATGATTTTGAAGAGTGATGTTTTGGAAATGAACCCACAGTTTCCAAAGAGTCCAAATAATGTTTTCCTTTTGTTACAAAGAGTCCAAATAGGACTATAAGACATGATAAATATCTTTATTTGACTCAACAAGCCCTATAAGCATGAAGAACATGCTTTGACATAGATTTGAGAATGAAACCCATGCTTGAACAAAAAAAAAATATTTTTCTCTTTTTTATGAAAAATATACAGTATCATGATTACAAGAGTCATTACGAAGACTGAATCTAGTTACATTATCCAACAATGTTGGAGCGGTACAATTTATTAATCAAAATCACCATTACCTCCTCAGAGATGCTCCTAGGCGAGGTACCAATACTAACGTTGAATTTACAGGTTTATGGATCCTATTATTCACGGCTCGTCATCGTGGAGTAAAAAATGTATAGGTTCTAGGTGACTCTTAACTTGTGATTGACTCGCCTAACAAACAAGTTGAAGTAAATGTTCCAACTATCAATCATATACTTCGAGAAACCACTCTTGAGATGGATAATTTCAAAAGGACCTCTTACATTTATATCTATAGAGAATTGAATGAACAAGCTGGAAAACTTACCAAATAAGTTTTACAATTTCCAGCTCGATCTTGTTATGCAACCAACTCACAAAATAGGAGAAAAGATAGATCAACGACTTAAAGATTAGCCTCTTCGAAGGGGAAACCTCCTTTAAATTACATAAATGAACAATTATTGGATGATTCAAATGATAAGACCTCCTTGTTATATATAGGAGTCTAAGGGGTCACAATATAATAAGAGCCTACATAACAATAATAATGTAAGGCCACAACAATAACAATAGTGGGCTTCTATGAGGTACAACAATAACAAGACAGGGGGTATATGGGCACAACAATAACAACAGGGGGCTAGACTAACAATAAAAATAAGGGGAATACTCTAGTATTATAGGGACCTAACAAATATTTTAGAAAATATGAGTTTTGGGATCAATGGAATGGAATTCCATTTTTAGTTTCACCAAGAACTATTTTTACAAAGTCTGTTTTATTCCTACAATTTTGAGGATTTACTATTTTCTTTTCTGTAAAATTCATGGATAGTAAATATCTCCCAGGTATAGATATCAACATATCAATACAATCTTTATGGACCACATTATGTATATTTCGAATATGAAATATAATTTGTTTTTTCTCAAGTGTCGAGAGAGATCGAATCTCTCGAGCTGCAAACCTTTCCCCAAAATTTGCACTAAAAAAGTGGTTTGCACTTTGAGAGATTTGATCCATATTTGTGACATCCATTGGTTAATATTTTCTCTCATTGTAAATAATTGTAATTAATTAAATGGTTGAGAGAGGGACACATATTCCATTGTTTGAGGAAGGAGATGGCTTGAGGAAGATTGTTTAAGGAGTTGGTTATTTTAATGGCAGACATGGGTTGGATAAAGCGGTCTTAAATGAGTTGATTGTGCAATAAGTTTAACCAATGAGAAAAGGATAGGCCCAGGTGTCCTTACACTCCAAAAAAAAGCAAGAAAGGATAAAATCATTCAAGTTGTAATGGGTTCCAGTGTCCAAGATATGGGTTGCATGGAACCTCGGGAAGAGGCAGGCAGTTGGCTGTTGAACATAAATGGAAAAATAAGATGAGGGGACCTTTGAAGGAGGCATGAGGAGTTTACGAGAGATAACACACAAAGAAAAATCTCTCTTGCGTAGCGACAACTACAAACATAGGAAGGAAAAACACAAAGAAGGAGCATCAAGAATTGTCTTGGAAGAGCACAAAGAAGGAAACATATCATATTTTTGTTTCTAAGCACTAGACAAAAGTTAAACACCACCTGAAGAAACCTATTATAGGCTTTTTGGGCATAAGCATCGTAAAGAGCAGTGGCTTACCTGTAGGGCTAAATAACACACTGGAAGCTTGTGGATTGATGAACTTGTTGGACTGGGGAGAGTCACGTAGGTGATTGTGAGGGTTGAAGAACCACAAGGAGTTTCTTGGGGCCTATAGCTCTCGTGCTTGACTCACCGATGAACCATCTAGAGAGTGATGTCTTTACTCGTCAACAACTTATCCATTGATGAACCTACCTTATTATGGACTCTATTCTCCTGAAAGTGAACTAAAATTCTTTGCATTATGGTATGTTGGCATGGACGTGAATATGCATGAACAATGTGCAAGATAATATGTGTAACTGGTGGATGAAGGCATTGTGGCCTCATGACATCCTATTTCCATTTTTTTGATTGATTAAAAATCCCTTTGAAAGCACTCTACCTAAAGCTTTGGAATATGGCTCGGGGGTGACGACAGTTCTGCCAATCACCAGTGATCAAATGTACTCCTTCAAGGTTAGTTGATAGGTTCCTAGGTAAAATTTTATAATTTAAAATATTTTTTCAATTAAAATTTGATCATTGGTTGTTGTCTAGTTCATGCTACTCCCTCCGCTTGCTCATGGTCATCAACACTCATCTGGTCATGTCATCATTCAGGTGTCTTGGGTCATTTAGCAGTTAATATGTCATCATTTAGGTCATGGTCTAGGGTTTCTCTTGACTTGTCATTATATTGTCATAAAAATAAAAAAGAGTCATGTCCATCACTTGAGTCATGATTAAAGGGAGTTGGCAACTTAGGAAAAAAAAGCAGAGATAAGAGAGCTAAAGGACAATCCCTTAAGGGAAAATTTCATGATAAAATTCCTACAATAAGAAAACATGCAACTAAAGGTGAAAAAATTGCTCTTAAGCAAACCTATGGCAGATCTTGAGGCAAAGAAAGATAAGGGAAAAGCAGTGATAGATGTTGATAAACTTGAAGACAAAGAGGCTCAGGTAAATCCAAGGAGGCAAAAAAACAAGAGGATTAACCAGATAAAAAGAACAAGAAACTGAGTTATCCCCTCCCTTAGGTCAACAAGATTTTGATGATTTGATTGTTGTTGAGATTGAACAAGACAAAGATTTTTGGCTTGACAAGGTAAATGAGCATCTAGAGAAACTCTTGAAGAATTCAAACAGAAACAACAACCTCCAAAGGCACATGGCGAGACACTTGTTGTAAATACTGAGGGGGGGGGGGGGGGGTTGAATCAGTATTCCTTTCAATTAGAGCATTAGTTAATCTTCAATTATTATCAGTGTTTGTACAATGATAGAAACAAACAAGAGGAACACAAATGCACACATTTTTTAAGGTGGAAACCCACTCCGGGACAAAAACCACCTAATGTTTTTCTAATAATTCTTTAATATTCAACTCCAATTGAAAATAAAGCTCCAACTTCCTAGAATCTAGAAAAGCATTCTTCTCTAGCTCCCACTGGATGGACGCGCCAACGCCCGAGATTCTTCAATAATCAACTGAATGGATTCCCCAACACCCAATGAGCTACAGCTCACCCTAGCACCACCCTACCACCCTATAGAAGAATAAAAGAAGAATGGACTCTCATACCAGGGAAAATGGTCCACTTTACAATGATATACAATGATGCAGAAGAAGAAGATATACTAGACCATAACCCCAACTTTAACACAACCACCTAATGATGATCCTAGACCTCCCAACACTGCCTCTTCAACCCTTAGCAGATAGGCACTAGTAAAATTTGTACAATAATGTATTTACAATGACTAAGTACAATGATACCTTTATAGTGATTGTATGAAGTGCTACCCACTTGAAGACTTCATATGATGAAATTCTTGCTGATGTTATGCACCTTGGTTGTTGTTGTTGTCATGCTACCCTCTGCTGCAAATTTCTTTGCTTTTCTGCCATATAAATGCTGGTCCTTTGCAAACCTTGACAACACATGATCTAGCTTTTTCTTGCCTTCTAGGAGCTCGATATTGAATCTGGTGTATCTCTGTTATTTCATATCCTCAATATCTGATTTTCGATCCTGTAGTATTCCTCTGAGTCATCTTTCCAATGCCACAGGTCTGACCCAATTTGGATTCTTCAAGAGAGAGTTATACCCAATTTCTCACAATGCCCTAATTATGGACTGTTTCAGCAGTGCGCACTTGTACGGCGTGCCACGTGTCACTGTTTCTTCATTTGGCTCTGAAATTGATAGAGAAAAAACTAAAGACTGTGCACTATCTACCACTTTTTACATAATTCCAATCCTATACTCAGAGAGAGATTTATGACGATTTTACCAAGGTCACTTCTTTGAGATGAATTTCAGGAGCCTGCAAAAAACCCTGACTTCCACAGATCATATCTCCAAAAATATTGCGCACCTTGATCTGAAATTTTTACTGCAGATTCCTCAGGATTTCAGCTTTGTCTCATAAAAATTTCAGCTTCTGAACCTTCGTATAAAAAAAAATTAGAGAGAAAATTTCACGATGACCTGTTTCAGATGGCCGAATCCCATGCATAAGGAGGAAATGAAGATCACAATTTATATGAATGCTTAAGTTGAGAGGGGCTTCAACAAGTTAACGTGGGAGGGATTTTAGGAGCTTAAAAAATATTAATTATGAATTTTCAATGACCCATGCCCCAAACCCATGGGGTTTTAGCCCACTAACTGGGGTTACAAACTTCAAACATGAATATCTCTCAAACCGTGAAGAATTACATGGCGTGCCATATATCAATGGAAACATCTCGATAAGTAGAAACCATAAAAAGCATTATTGACCCAGAATATATTAATTTGGTAGGTAAAAATTCCCATGCAATATTGGGTTAGCCCCTGGTGCTGCTTGGGTTGACATCAATGACAACCGCTGATCAACAATCTCCCACTTTGGCATTGATGGCAACACAAGTACTCCCCCTGCGATCATGACACCTCTTCTTACAACATTCTCTCCCCCTTTGACATCAATGGAAAAGGGTAACTCCCCCTGAAACACAACCATCATGCAGACCTGTACACACTTCCACTCCCCCTGACACACAACCGTCCTGCAGACCTGTAATCTAATGAGAACTTGGGAGAATCCCAAGCTTTTGACGAAGATATTCCAATGCCGGCGAATATTTAATATGTGATTCTTTTGGTGCTGCTTGGAATCTTGCTACTTGTCCAACTGCTTGCATAACATCTGGTTGGGAGGCTGTTACATATAGAAGACTACTAATCATAGATATGTACAACCTTTGATCCACATCCTTAGATGAGTCGTCTATGCTAAATTTGCAACCTGTTACCATTGGAGAAAGGATGGGTTCACAATATTCTATTTTAAATTTCCTAAGAATTTCCTTGATGTACTTGGCTTGACATATAAATATTCCTTTCTCTTGCTGAGATATTTGAAGCCCTAAGAAGTATGTCAGCTCACCAAGTAAAGACATCTCGAAATCAATTTGCACCTTTGTAGCAAAATTCTTACTTTGTCGATCATAATTGCTACCAATTATTGTATCGTCCTCTTTAGCTATTAGACATGCTTTAGTTGCTTCATCCAGAACATATATGTCGTTTGGAGCTCGACTTGCTGTAGCCACAATTTCACCATACACGCCTTTCCTGATTTCACATTTTGTGGAGTTGAATAGTATTGTGTGTCCTTGATCACACATTTTTCCAACACTGAGCAGATTGTGATTCATGTTTTCAACCAATAGAACATTATCATCTAGAACATCTTAGCTTCCGAGAGTTACAGTACCTGATCCTATAACATTTGAAGATCCATCATTTCCAAAGGACACGGTTCCATCCTTCTTCTCTTTTAGAGATACAAATTTATTTCTATCTCCAGTCATATGCGTTGAGCAACCGCTATCAACATACCACACATCTTTGTTCTTTTGAGCCTTGAGAGCGAGAGCACAATTATCATTCTTCTTCTTCTTCCATGTTCGTTCATTCTGTAGCTTCAAAGATTCTTCTGGAGGATTTTCAAGTCTGCAGTCTTTGGCTATGTGTCCAAATTTTCGACATTTGTAACATTCAATATTATTTCTTAAATGTTCAAATCTATTGATGTTTCACTGAGCCCTGGGAGGTTCATATTTGACGGATCGCCTGGAATTGTATTCGTTCCTAGGATACATGCGACATTCTACAGCTTCATGACCAAATTTTCCACATGAATAACAGTAGCCATAAAAAATATGTTGGTACCTGGATGGAAATTTTCGTCGAGGAATTGTCTTCCAAGGTTGTTCTTGCGAATCTTGTCCAATGAAGTCTTCATGCATGTCAGATCTCATAGGTTCATTGTATTTTGTTGTAGAAGGTCCCGCTTCTTCTTCTTTGTAACCGATGCCAGTTTTGTCATTGTAAGATCGTTGATTGTTGATGAGTTCTTCCAATGCCCTTGAGCTGTTGGCATAGTTTTGGATAGTTTTTCCTTTCTTCACTTCCTCACGCAGTGAGACTACTTCGGCTTCTAATTCTTCCCTTTCTTGTTTGCTTTCTTCCAACTTCTTTTGAAGTGACTCTTCAATGCATTTGTGTTCTTCAACTTCAATTTTGAGACCTTGAACTTTTTCTTCAAGAGTTTTGGAATGGATCTTCTTCGCCTTGAGATCTTTTATAAGCTTGATTGCTTCCTCATAAAATTCGTCTATGGTCCATCCTTCTTCTTTGTTGTTTGATACCTCTTCCTTATTGTGCTTGGGTTTATTGTGCTTGGCCATAAACAATACTCTCTCATTGGTTTCTTCTTCACTATCATTGTATTCATCGGAATGATGAGCTATCTTCTTTAGAGAGAAAGTTAATTTTGGATCCTTGTTTGTTGAATTTCTTAAAGCCTTTCTTTCTTTTTTAATTGTCATTACTTTTGTTTGGACATTTTGCTGCAAAATGCCCAACCTCATTACAGCTGAAACATATCAATGGAAGTTTACCTTTGAATTGTCCCTTACCAATTTTTAGTTTTCTTGTGAAGTAAGCATATTCTTCATTTGAAAGACCTTCTTCATCATCTCCCTTTTCTTCACACTTGCAGGTGCATGTATTTTCAATTGAAGGTTGTTTATCCTTATTGGTTTTCTTAGATGCAACGAACGCAGTTTCTAGATGCAAAGTACCCTCTTCTTCATCAATTCTCATTTCATATGCTATGAGAACTCCATGTAATTCCTCTTTGCTGAGTTTGTCCAGATTTGCACTGTATTCTAAGACTGATACCTTTGGGTTGAATCTCCCTGGTAACGTTCTAAGAATATTCCGTATAATAGTCTTCTCGTCAACTGGCTCTCCCAATCCTTCCAGAGTATTGGTTATTTCATCAATGTATTGGAAGTATGCAGCAATGTTGCAATCTTCTTTCATTCTCAGTTGCTCAAATTTTTCTCTATAGATTTGAAGCTTTGCTTCTTTGACATTTGAGTCACCTGCATATATATTCTCAAGCTTGTCCCATACATTTTTGGCAGTTTTACAACCCAACACCTTATGATAAGCAGATTCAATAAGTCCACTGATAATAATATTCTTTACTTTTGCATCATTTACCAAATTCTTCTTACCTTGTTCATCCGTAGTTGATGTAAATCCATTTTGAACAGTGTCCCATACTTCGTAACCTTGCGCCAAGAGATAAAACTCCATTCTTCCTTTCCAGAGTGCATAATTATTTTCATTGAATAGAGGTACACCATTCTTGGTATGCTCCATGACCTCCTTCTAGCTGTTAAACTGCTATTGAAGGAACCAAGCTCTGATACCAATTGTTGGAAATACTGAGAGGGGTGGGGGGTGAATCAGTATTCCTTTAAATTAGATCATTAGTTAATCTTCAATTATTATCAGTTTTTGTACAATGATAGCAGCAAACAAAAGGAACACAAATGCACACATTTTTTAAGGTGGAAACCCACTCTGGGACAAAAACCACCTAATTATTTTCTAATAATTCTTTAATATTCAACTCCAATTGAAAATAAAGTTCCAACTTCCTAGAATCTAGAAAAGCATTCTTCTCCAACTCCCACTGGATGGATGCTCCAATGCCTAAGATTCTTCAGTAGTCAACTGAACGGATGCCCCAACACCCAATGAGCTACAACTCACCCTAGCACCACCCTACCACCCTATAGAAGAATAAAAGAAGAATGGACTCTCATACCAGGGAAAATGGTCCACTTTACAATGATATAGAATGATGCAGAAGAAGAAGATATACTAGACCATAACCCCAACTTTGACACAACAACCTAATGATGATCCTAGACCTCCCAACACTGCCTCTTCAACCCTTGGCAGATAGACACTAGTACAATTTTTACAATAATGTATTTACAGTGACTAAGTACAATGATACCTTTACAATGATTGTATGCAATGCTGCCCACTTGAAGACTTCATATGATGAAATTCTTGCTGCCGTTATGCACCTTGGTTGCTGCTCTTGTCATGCTACCCGTTGCTACAACTTGCTTTGCTTTTCTACCGTAGAAAGTCTGGTCCTTTTCAACCCTTGACAACACATGATCTAGCTTTTTATTGCCTTCTAGGAGCTCGATATTGAATCTGGTGTATCTCTGTTATTTTAAATCCTCAATATCTAATTTTCGGTCCTATAGTATTCCTATGATTCGTATTTCCAATGCCATAGGTATGGCCCAATTTTGATTCTTCAAGAGAGATTTATACCCAATTTCTCACAATGCCCTAATTATGGACTGTTTCAGAAGAGCGCACTTGTACGGCATGCCACGTGTCACTGTTTATTCATTTGGCTCTGAAATTGATAGAGAAAAAACTAAAGACTGTGCACTATTTTCCACTTTTTATGGAATTCCAATCCGATACTCAAAGAGATAGTTATGACTATTTTACCAAGGTCACTTCTTTGAGATGAATTTTAGGAGCCTGCAAAAACCCTAACTTCCACAAATCATATCTCCAAAAATATTGCGCGCCTTGATTTGAAATTGTTACTGAAGCTTCCTCAGGATTTCGGCTTCGTCTCATAAAAATTTCAGCTTCTGAACATTCGTAGAAAAAAAAGTTAGAGCGAAAATGCCACGATGACCTGTTTCAAATGGCCGAATCCCATGCATAAGGAGGAAATGAAGATCACAATTTATATGAATGCTTAAGTTGAGAGGGGCTTGAACAAGTGAACGTGGGAGGGATTTTAGGAGCTTAAAAAATATTAATTATGAATTTTAAATGACCCATGCCCCAACCCCATGGGGTTTTAGCCCACTAACTGGGGTTACAAACTTCAAACATGAATATCTCTCAAACCGTGAAGAATTACATGGCATGCCATATATCAATGGAAACATCTCGACAAGTAGAAACCATAAAAATCATTATTGACCTAGAATATATTAATTTGGTAGGTCAAAATTCCCATGCAATATTGGGTTAGCCCCTGGTGTTGCTTGGGTTGACATCAATGACAACCGCTGGTCAACAACCCTACTTCACCAGGAACCAAATTGCCAAAATCATGGTTAAGAATTTGATGAAGAAGCTTAAAGAAACCCTATTCAAGCTAAAGAAGAAGGACAACTTGGATTTTCTAATTGAGGCATCTCTAACTATCTAGAACATAATTCAGATGCTAAGGATCAAATTTCAGCAAGTTTTGAGCATTTTTTATATTTTTTTGGATTTTTGGGAAATTTTGGCAATTTCAGTTGTACATAAGCATAGCATGGCCACGCTACGATTTTTATCAGGAGGCTCCATTGGAGGTCATCCTTGCATGGATGGATGAATTTTTTAGTGAGGTAAATCCCCTATGCGGACAAAGGCGATCCCGCTAGCCCTAGAGTGGGTCTAGCCACAAACAAGACAAGCTATAAGATTGATCCCTAGTTAACGAATGGACGGAGATTCGATAGACGACTTACCAGAGGTCCTACGTTGTTGTTGTCGTCAGAAAGAGTGGCTGCCTCTCGCTCCTGGTTTGACAGATCATGGTCTGCTTGCTTTCATGCTCGGACACCTGCACACACACAAGGAACAATGATGATATACAACATACTAATTCACATTCATAACTATTAATTAGTCGAAGAGGACTAAATCAATTGCATTAGATAATCAACATAACACAATGATGGAACCAACACCATAGTCGAGTATATTAATAAATGAAAGAAAGAGTACAACCAAGCTTTGACGTTGAGGTCTCCTCCAACAGGGTTCAAGAGGAGCGCGTCTCACAAAGGCTCATTGAGAATTTGGACAAGACTCTCTCTACGGAATTCTCCTTGTTTCTGCCTTCTCAATGACAATTACTCAGCTATATTATTCTTCTCCAAGTTTAGCTCCTTGGCTATATGTTCAGCTAGCTTTCACAAAGGGAGAAGGCCTATTTTTATAGAGGGAGAGGAAGAGGTTAGGATCCCTATAATTATGGAAGGGATACCTATCTTCAAGGAGTGTTCCATGGGAGGTGGAAACCACTACCTAAAGAGGGAGATCTGTTGATCAACTTAACCACTTCCAGTGACTCATCCCTGAGGTGGTTAGAAGGAAACTTCCGCCTCTATTTGTTAAAAAACATTCCTAAAACAACTGGCGTGGGCACTACATTGAGACAGAGTGCCAGGTGGCGTGGGCACTACATTGAGACAGAGTGCCAGGTGGCGTGGGCTCTAGTGTAAATCTACCACATTGGCATGAGGCCCTTTTCGTAAACTCCAGCAAAGGCCCTTTTCGTAAATAGTATCTCGGATCTGAAAAGGTATAAAAATGTGTCCAAGAGAACCTCTTAGTCGCGATAGGCTAAGGTATTCCTTTTTCATGAATAATCTATCCCAACCTGAAAAAGGGGTAAACGTATACTGGGTAGATATCGTTTCGCAACCATTTTAACGAGTTCAAAATGACAAGCGTCTCGGCAATATTTTCAATTTTAGAGAGTCATAAAAGCGCTGAAAGATGACTCCAGCAGTGACTTTTTCGTTTTTTTACCGAGTCCAAAAAAGTATAAAATATAACTTGTCACTTCATCATAACCATGTGAAAAAACGTGTTGCTGCACAAGAGAAATGTGTAAAACCCATTTCTCGAAAATAATATCATAAAATAATCGACAAATATGTTTTAAAACCTAATTTAAGATCTTGAAAAGTTATAAAATGCCATAAGTGGTAAAAATTGTTTACTTTTCACTTTTACCTCTTTGTGGAGCAACAGTGATCCATTGTGCTTTGCGATCTTGCGGCGATGATTGCGAGTGATCCAGTGAACCGATCTTGATTCCATCAGTCTCAAGTAAGAGCCGACACCATTTCCCATCTTTTAAGCTAAATTCCATTCCCTGCACATGCCATTTTGATTTCCTAGGAGGGGGATTTTTCAAAACTAGGGCATCGCGGTTGGCACAGGTTTCGGGCACGGACCCGCGCCAATCGCCCACTTTTTACACAGAGGGTGCGACCATTGGTGCGACTGTTGGAGAAACAGTCGCGCCGACCGTGCAACCTAAAAATCCGCATCAATTTAAGGAAAATGCAGTCATTTATTTGCAAATTTCAATGCCCAAATGCTCATATGAACAATGTGTGCAGGTACCAAGCATAAAGAATGGTGATTGAGTGAAAGGGAGAGAACATAGTGAGGAAGATGAACTTGCCATGGAGAATGACCGATTCATGGATGCCCTTAGAGATTGTGGGCTAAAGAAATGTTTCCTAACACCGTGCCTCCGGGCTCAACCGGAATTGCTTCAGTATTTGATAAGCATCTGGGATGAAGACCAAGAAAAGTTCGTGCTTCGAGATCAGGAACTTGAAATTGAAGTTTTTGATGTCTATTTTATCACAGGATTGTCGTGCAGGGGTGCAGTCCCTATCATGACCGGTACCCGTCCTACCATGGAGAGCATGGGGATGGTGATTGACAAGGTGTGCTGAGGGGCACAAAAAGGATCAGGGAGTTGAAAGGTTGACATCCAAACCATCCCGGATCTAGCACTAAAAGTAGTGCTACACACTATTACTTGGGCTGCAGGATCGCAAGCACCTCATGAGGCCACTAAAACACAACTCCTTCATGTCGTAGACTACCTAACCCTGACTCTCTACAACTGGGAAGAGGTCGTGACTATCAATATGAAGCGGCAACTAACAAAGTGCAAGAAGACCAAAATAAATCAGTTTGGGAATGGATCAATCTTGGTATCGTTCTTGTTGGAATGACTACCGATATTCCAGCGCCAGGAGGTCATTGTCCCGATGCCACCACCCAGAGAACCACGGATGGCCCGATGGGCCGCGCTGATGCCCAGAGCAGGGGGCGAACAATAGATGTCTTGGAGGCCGGAATTCTTCGATTGGCTCTGCTGACAACTGATTGTCGTGGAGGACTCGCCTTATTCTGGTACAGACTTCACCGGTGATCCAGACCTCCCGCTCCCGAAGGGAGAGGATTGGGACGAAGAGCTAGGTGAGACTCATTTTTTATTTTCATGAGTTTATGATTTTTTGGTCTATATGCATGTTCTGACAGTTAATCTTATATGTATGCAGATGTTGGCCTGGAGAGACCTACAGGTATGTCGCCGATAGCGAGGCGAACTCCTCGCGATTTTGATCCTCATGGTGAGGGCAGCGAGGAGGAGATAGTACAAAATCTGGAGGGGATCGCCCATGGGATTTTGGACTATGCTCGCTTTGATGATGTTCCTCGGGCCTATCAGAGGCACACTGTAGGGGTCCCGAGTCGTATCCACCGCTTGCTGAGGCAGTTGGTACGGGAGGTGACGTGCTATCATGAGCACCACGCTAATTAGGCACCTAGGCTTTTATTTCCGCACATTTTGAGAGACATGTCGTCTCTGGATGTATATCGGAATATATATATATATATATATATATATATATATATATATATATATGGGTTTTTATGATGCACACATTGCAAAAAATCGATATATATACATCTATTTTCTAGATGGGTCTATTTACATATGATCATGTTTTATAAATTGTGCAAATGTTTATCTAGCACAATTGTTAGCTATTGCATCAGTTATTGTATTCATTCGTCTTGGTATATGTTGATATGTGATGCAATCAAAATTTCTTTCAAGCAAACGAATACGCAAATACAACCTCAAAATTCATGGGTTTCGAACCAAATAACGACCATTAAGTTGAAGAAGAACAAGTTGTGAATCTAGATTTACAAGCAATGTGTGTATGCCAAGGTTAAATGCCTCGATTAATAGTTCCAAAACGGCACTATATTCAGCAACATTTTTTGTAGTTGGTCCTAGACAAATAACTTGTAGGTTAATCAACTCACCAACAAGATCATAAATTACCCAGGTTGCCGAAGACAAGTTCTTGGTACTGCGAGAAGCGCCATCCACGAAACCGACATAAGGGGAAATAGACATCTGCATAACAAACAAGACCCAATAAGCAGAAAAAAGCTTACAAAGCACATCAAACCAAAGCATGCACAAAAATGAAAAAAAAATCACCTATGTACACATATCATGCATGAATGACTCAAGCATAATACTTTTTTAGGTACAACCCATTTCTGGGTTGTGCTAAGGGATAACCTTCATAATCAATAAGCTCATAAGCCCCATTCTGTAACACACATTTGACAATGTAGGGCCCGTGCCACATGGGTTGGAATTTACCTGCCCCTAGCTTGTCATGAGCTTGGTCGTACAGGAGAACGATTTCGCCTTCGATAGAAGAACGAGGGGAAACTGTTTGGTGAAAATGAGCTTTGACTCGCTTCTTCTGTGCTTCGACGACCAAAGCAGCTAAGCGAAGAGTTTCATCCAATCTCTTTAATTAGAGGAGACGCTCTTCCTCAGGTGAAGTATTAGGCAGTAATTCCACAACTAATTGGAGTGAAGGGATTTCACATTCAATGGGAAGAGTAGCTTCCAGACCATACACCAACTGAAATAGGGTGAATCCGGTTGCACTCTTAATCGACGTTCAGTAAGCCCATAGAGCTGAAAACAAAATGAGAAGCCAATTTGATTTATGGATCCCAATTTTTCGTTGAAGCATTGTAACAAGAACTTTGTTTACGGCTTCAACTTGGCCATTAGCTTGAGGGTAATAAGGTGTTGAGTTGTTGTGACGTAGACCCAACTTAGACGTCAGCTCCGCCATCATATAGTCTCGAAAATGTGAACCATGATCGGTAACGATGGCTTGAGGAACACCAAACCGAGTAATAACATGATTGAATATGAATTGCGTTACTGTCTTACCGTCTGCAGCCAGTGTAGGCATTGCTTCGGCCCATTTTGTAAAATAATCGACGATGACGATAATATAGGCATGCCTCCCAGCCGAGTGATGGTTACACGTCATAAAATCGATGCCCCATTTGAAAAAAGGGGCAACGATAATGATAGGGTGTAAAGGAACAGGTGGCGCACGCATCTTGCGTTGATATATCTGGCATGCATGACATTTGCGTACTACGACAATGCAGTCTTTAAAAATGGACGGCCAAAAATACCCAGCACGAAGGATCTTTTGTGCGGTGGCATAATCGGACATGTGACCACCACAGGCGCCACGGTGGCAGTCATTTAAAACTTTCTCAGCTTCCTCAAGGGTCAGACATCAATGGATTACATAATCGACTCTAACACGATAGAGGGTATCTCCGATAATACGATAAGGTTGCGATTGATGCCGAATGTGGCGTCGAGCATCTTTCGTTAAATTAGACCTAAAAGTAGAAGTCTAGAGATACACGATGATATCACCGTACCATGGATCGAGGGTGCTAATCAAGAAAAGGGTTTCGTCCAAAATATGATCCTCGGAATAAGAAGGAGTAGAGTCAGCGGGGAGAGAACAAATCAGATTAGCGAAAATGAGTGATTTATTTGATTTGGCGGAAGTAAATTCCAAATCAAACTCTTGGAGGGTAATGATCCACTTCGAGTATTTTCCCCCCAACAACTGTCAAGACATAATATAGGTCATGGGGTTACAATCAGAAATCACAGTCACCGTGCATAAAAGGATATAATGACGAAAACGCTGGACATCCTAGACCGCAACCAGTGCTAACTTCTCAACATGTGCATAACACATTTAAGGGTCAAGAAGGTTTCGAGACAAGTATTAAATAACATGTTCGTTACTGTCATCATCATCTTGAACCAAAACCATGGCGATCGTACTGAAGGCGGCAGCTAGATAAAGGGTTAAATCATGATGATAATTTGGAGGACGTAGTAGAGGAGCGTTGATGAGCAACGTCTTAAGCGTATCAAAAGATTGTTGAGCAATATCATCCCAACGGAAAGGGACGTCCTGCTTTAAAAGTCGTGTGAACCCTTTGGCTACTTCGGCATAGTTCGGGATAAAATGACGTAAGAAATTTTCTTTCCCTTGTAGACTCTGGAGCTGGTGTAACGAGGATGGAGAGGGGAGATTAACAATAGCCTCAACTTTAAGCGGATCAAGGCGAATTCTGTCTTTGGATACGATAAACCCTAAAATCCTACCGGAATCTACGCAAAAGACGCATTTATGCGAATTGAGTTGAATGTTGTAGCGCCTACAGCGAAGAAAGATCTGGCGAAGATGGTCCGGGTGGTCTTTTCACGTAGCTAAATGAGCTAGAAGGTCATCTAGGTATGGTTGAACAATATGACGAATATCATGAAATGTAATGTTCCTTTTTCAGAAACATTATCAATTGACAAAGAAAATCTATTCCAGAGATAGACTGTAGGGGCATTTACTGGATTTGTCACCTTTAAACAAAGGATGAGCTCTAGAGGCTACCTGGCCCACTAGCAGACTCTATCTATAGAGCATTGTCAAGAGATAATATCCCCAAGAGGGAAGAACAACAAGATTGGGAATTTCTTAAGATAACCCCAACATTGCAGCTACAACAATAACAAATACATTAAATGGAAATAGCAGTGATACATGTACACATGAAATGCCAGAGAATCCAATGGCCATCATATTAGAACATAACAGCATAAAATATACAACTCCTTGAGGAAATGATCACTCAAGCAAGGCACAATAAGCCTCAAGAAAATTGTACATGCAAATATGAGAAACACAGCTATATATAGAAAGCCCTAGGCCATGACTGCGCAGTTTTAGAGAGGAACTGTTGCATAAATGATGAAAATACAAAGATATAACAATTTGGGCTCAAATAAAGAAGGGGGAGAAAGATCTCAACCCCTGAAAATACATAACATCAATCCTTTAAGAGGATTGGCTGAAATCTATGCAAAAATGGTAAATATACAAAATGTTGGAGTTGCAGTAGCAGCTGCAACTCAAGAGATGGAAATGGATGGAGAAGGCTGAAATAGCTACCGCAGATGAAGAACCCTTCTCCAATGAAAATCTAAAGTGAAAGGTTGATCCTTTCAACCAAGACTTCCCCTCCAAGTGATTGTCAATCCCTCACAGCAATTAGTCACCAAGTAGAACGTTGTCTAAGAGAGGGACTGCGCTGCCAATGATGGAATGTGGTTGGCCTAATGCCAAATATGGTGGGATCTGCTCATAAACCTCCTTTGATGATCTCCCAATGGATGGAACCTCCCTCCACTGAAAAACTAGCTCTGGATGATGTGTGGAAACCTCCCCAGCAACACTGCACAATATCTGCTGCAGAAACTGTGCTGATGTAGATGGCTGAAGTTATGGCCTGAATGCCTGAATATGGGGAATGGAGTGCAATACTTCATGATCTCCTCAAGAAGGAGAGGAATTTTTAAATAGGACTCCCTCATGCTCGAAGGCACTGCAGCTCTGCTGAACAGCAAGAGGCAGCAACAAGTCTCTAAGATTCAAATGTAAAATGATCAAAGATAATCTCAATGGTTGCCTTGCTCCTATTTTAAACAAGTGAGCCTTCCCTCCATGGGACCTACTTCGAATTAGGGTTTCCTTCCTCTAGAAGCTTCCCTCCTACGTTGTCCCACTTAGTGCTTTCCAACTCATGCCAACATAGTTTGACTTGGTCAACCTTGGCCAAGCTTTTATGCAAAAACCTCCCTTCACACGTGGAGGTGTGAAATCCAGCTCCAAACATTATCCTCTTTCATACTTAGAGGATTTTTATTCTCTAATCATGCAAAGAATGGGTCCCCTACCCATTTTATTCATCTCCTATATAAAATTAACAAAAATTAATGTTCCATAAAAATTTGGAACATTACAGACCTCCTTTCACACATGGAGGTGTGAAATCCAGCTCCAAACATGATCCTCTTTCATAATTAGAGGATTTTTATTCTCTAATCATGCAAATAATGGGTCCCCTACCCATTTTATTCATCTCCTATATAAAATTAACAAAAATTAATGTTCCATAAAAATTTGGAACATTACAGTCCTCCCCTCTCAAAATATTGCTTGCCCTCAAGAAATTGCAAGGATGAACTAAGTTTCTTTCGGCCCTTCCTCCTGTAGCAACCTTATGTTATGATCTCCTCAAGAAAACTATGCCATATCAGTAATCAAGTCTCCAAAATGTCCCTCCAACATATGCAATCTAGCCTTGGGGTGAACATTCCCAAAATATCTATCATGTAGAAACAAATATCCATGAAGGAACAAAGAGTGGTCTAAGGGCCTCCTTGAGGCATAATATATGATATATAATGGGACTTATCATCACCATATGAATCTATCATCCTCAAGCCATCAATCATGAGAAAAATAATAAGCTACCTCCCAACAAGGCAACTCATGGAAAATCTCCCTCCACCTTGAGCTCCAGAAATGAAGGTGGGCTGGAAATCTGATCATGGCAAGCACTATAACTCGCCCCATGCTGTCCTCTTCCACACTTATGAAAACTATGGAGTGTATGCTGATCCTAGGCCACAAAATTATTGCCCTCAATTGGCAAAAATGGAGAGCAATCCTTCAAGGATTTCTCCTCCATCAATGAAGAATGAGCTGCTCCAAGACATTTCACCCATAATGAATAGGACATGGTCATCATAGGATACCCCATGACATGTTTGTTGTAGGTGATACCATGTACATCAAGGTACAAAAAATGTCTCATAGGGTTACAAAGCAATCTCACCCATTGTAGCTACAGAAAATAACATGGCAAGTATTGTGCAAAAATATCACCTCTACTACTGAACAGTAAATAGATGAGTGAACCAGCAATAAAAAATAAAAAACATGCCCAAATATAACAATGGATGGGTGTCATCATCATACTCATGGCCCTCCTCAAAAGAAAGCAAATATATGGCTGTGGTGGCCATGTCTCCTCTCATGTTCCCATTAGAACATGTAATGCAGAAAATATGGGAGTCCTCCCTCATCAAGGACACATTCATCCCATGTGTCTCTCCTCTAATCATGTCCTCCATTGAGATAATAGCAATATCAGCCATGGAGATCATACTCAACAACAAAATGAGGTAAGTACTGAAGGTTTCATGTTGTGCAAATATGTACCAACAGTCTCCCAAGTGGTCACATCGCAGTTTCCCAAATTGCTGCTTTAAGAAATGATATGGCAAGTTGTTTTCAGCTCATGAATAACGATGTATGTTCTTACATCTGATAATGCATGGTGAGTGGATGAAGATAAATGCTGAACATACATGGAAGGTAACACTTGCCCAGGGCCATATAAAAGATGGTTGTCTCCATCACATGGTTTGGCCCAATTTTGCTCATGGAGCAACATGAAAAATCTGCCCCTTTGAGAAGCCCTACACTGCATCATAATGATAAGAGTATGTAAATCAACAAAGGTATACACAAGAATCTTACCATAGCCTAGAATTGAGATGATAGATGGATCTATGCATGTGATCCTCCTCCCAAATGACAACGTTGTGAGCTCATGCAAAAAGGCTCTTGCCCATGCCAAACTTTGTTCCTTGACATGCTCCTTGTCAAGAACAACTCTGGTGATGTTGCTGCAAATATGAAGCTTCTCCCAAGAGGGAAATGCCTCCCAATCAATCCCAGCTAAGGAGTGATCCCCTTGCACTATGAGAGTGCCCTTCTCTACTCTTGCAACACCATCAATCATATGAGAGAAAATATTCTTGTGCTCTCTCCCATCCATCCCAAGCAACTCAAGTGCTTGTTGCCTCCTCATGCTCACATCATGTACCTCAAATGATGAAGGTATTATGACTGATATATATGTCATATCAGCTCCAAATATCCCTTATCCTTGCTGCTCAATGATGTAAACATCCTACCATCTCTTCTCCATTCTTTTGGTACTCCTCCCATGAGGGCTACCATCCTCCCAAACCAATTCTTGCTCCTTGCATTTCATGAGAGATTGAAATGCAGCTCCTTGAAGACCTCTTAGGAAAGGCCTCTCTCCCATGACTATGTTGGACCTATGAGGATCCAAATGGGATGGAGGTGATGTCTCCTTTCCACCCATATTCAACAACGCTGCTAATTCCATCAATGGTGTAACAACTGTCTCTTCCTCCGGTTCACAATTTGTTTCATGATTCTCCATGGAGGTGTCATGGTTCACTTCATCCTCCAAAATTTCACACTCCAACCTTAAAGGCTGAATGCAGCTCATCATAGGTGTGTGAGGATGAGGGCTCATCTTCTCCTTGAACCCTTTGCACAGCGCAGTGCAATCATGAGGCCCTAAAGTGGCCATGTGATTTGATCCTTGGACCTCTTCATATGAAATTCCACCATCCTTAAGATTATTTGTTGAAATAGAAAGTGGAACTTTACTAATACCTTGGTGGATCTTGGGACCTTCTTTTGTCTCTGCAATGGCTTTTTCTTCTAATGTAATGGCTGCCTCATCCATATATGTAGAAGGCTGCTCCTCCAAATCTATAGCAGTGTTGGTGCAATTCTCCTCCCCTGGTGGAATGGCTTTCTCTTCCTTTGTCCTCTCACCATCAAAGGCTTGGATTAACCTTTAAGCAAATTCTGCAAAAGAATTCACCCTTGAATGGACCAAGGGTTTGAACCACCAAACATAGGTTTCCTCCTCCATGTGCAGCGCTGCAATACCCACTGCTTCTCTTTCTGCCACTGGATGTAGCAAGAAAATTGCCTCCAACTCTTTCACCCAAGCCCTAGCTGAAGTAACCCCATCAAATGTAGACAATAGAAGCCTATTTCCTCTGATTTCTCCTTTTCCATAGGGCCTTCTCCCCTCCATCCGCTGAATATACTTGCGAGAACGTTGTAGCTCCCCTAAATGTTGTAGAATGGGGTTTATAGTCACCCAGGTACTTGATTAAGATCTGAAAATCCAAGCATCTCCCATGCTGGTCTTCAAGAGAATAGGAAGTGCATGGACCTTCCTCTTCTCCCCTTTTCTTTTCCTCCTCCTCAGGGAGGCTCTTCTTTATTTCAAAAATAGATGAGATTAGGCTCATCTTCTTCATCATTCTCCTCTGAAATCGAACTCACAGGCTATGCCAAGTTCGATGCTCTAATTCCACTGTAATGTTCCTTTTTCAGATACATTATCAATCGACAAAGCAAATCTATTCCAGAGATAGACTGTAGGGGAATTTACTGGATTTGTCACCTTTAAACAAAGGACGAGCTCCAGAGGCTACTTGGCCCACTAGCAGACTCTGTCTATAGAGCGTTGTTAAGAGATAACATCCCCAAGAGGTAAGAACAATAAGATTGGGAATCTCTTAAGATAACCCCAACATTGCAGCTACAGCAATAAAAAAATACATCAAATTGAAATAACAATGATACATGTACACATGAAATGCCGGAGAATCCAATGGCCATCATATTAGAACATAGCAGCATAAAATATACAACTCCTTGAGGAAATTATCACTCAAGCAAGGCACAATAAGCCTCAAGAAAACTGTACATGAAAATATGAGAAACATTGTTGTATATAGAAAGCCATAGGTCATGACTGCGCAGTTTTAGAGAGGAACTGCTGCATAAATGATGAAAATACAAAGATATAACAATGTGGGCTCAAATAAGGAAGGGGGAGCAAGATCTCAACCCCTGAAAATACATAACATCAATCCTTTAAGAGGATTGGCTGAAATCTATGCAAAAATGGTAAATATACAAAATGCCGAAGTTGCAGTAGCAGCTACAACTCAAGAGCTGGAAATGGATGGAGAAGGCTGAAATAGCTGCCGCAGATGAAGAACCCTTCTCCAATGAAAATCTGAAGTGAAAGGCTAATCCTTTCACCCAAGACTTCCCCTCCAAGTGATTGTCAATCCCTCACAGCAATTAGTCACCAAGTAGAATGTTGTCTAAGAGAGGGATTGCGCTGCCAATGATGGAATGTGGTTGGACTGATGCCAAATATGGTGGGATCTACTCATAAACCTCCTTTGGTGATCTCCCAATGGATGGAACCTCCCTCCACTGAAAAACTAGCTCCGAATGGTGTGTGGAAACCTCCCCAGCAACACCCAGCAACACCCAGCAACACCGCACAATATCTGTTGCAGAAACTACGTTGATGTAGATGGCTGAAGCTATGGCCTAAATGCCTGAATATGGGGAATGGAGTGCAATCCTTCATGAGCTCCTCAAGAAGGAGAGGAATTCCTAAACAGGACTCCCTCGTGCCCGAAGGCACTGCAACTCTGCTGAACAGCAAGAGGTAGCAACAAGTCTCTAAGATTCAAATGTAAAATGATCAAAGATAATCTCAATGGCTGCCTTGCTCCTCTTTTAAACATGTGAGCCTTCCCTCCATGTGCCCTACTTCGAATTAGGGTTTCCTTCCTCTAGAAGCTTCCCTCCTACGTTGTCCCACTTAGTGCTTTCCAACTCATGCCAATGCAGTTTGACTTGGTCAACCTTGGCCAAGCTTTTATGAAAAAACCTCCTTTCACACATGGAGGTGTGAAATCCAGCTCCAAACATGATCCTCTTTCATACTTAGAGGATTTTTATTCTCTAATCATGCAAAGAATGGGTCCCCTACCCATTTTATTCATCTCTTATATAAAATTAACAAAAATTAATGTTCCATAAAAATTTGGAACATTACAGACCTCCTTTCACACATGGAGGTGTGAAATCCAGCTCCAAACATGATCCTCTTTCATACTTAGAGGATTTTTATTCTCTAATCATGCAAATAATGGGTCCCCTACCCATTTTATTCATCTCCTATATAAAATTGACAGAAATTGATGTTCCATAAAAATTTGGAACATTACATGAAAGGCACAAGACATCGTGCGCTAGAACATAGCCCCATCGTTATTCAAGCCGAAAGGGAGTTTATTATACGCAAACGTTCCCCAAGGACAGATAAAATCAGTCGTGTTTTGATCGGACGAGAGAATGTTGATCTGATTATAGCCAGAAAATCTGTCCATAAGGGAAAAAATCTCACTCCCCGCACAATCGTCAATGATCTGATCGATGAAAGTGGTGGGATAGTTATCCTTAGGACAAGCTCGATTAATATCGCGATAGTCAACATAGAAACGAATTGCTCCCTGCTTCTTATCCACAGGAACAATGTTAGAAACCCACTCTGTCAGAGGAATCAGATAAATGAAACCCGCTTTGAGAAGTTTTTCAACTTCAACTTTTATGGCGGCGGCTCTCCGAGGATGCATTGGACGAAGACGCTGATGAACAGGCTTCGCACCAGGGTAGGTGGGACTCTCGTGCACCACAATACTAGGATCAATTCTAGGCATATCTTCACAAGACTAGATGAAAACATCACAAAATTCGCGAAAGAGGCTAGTATAAACTTGTACTTCATCGGAAGAGCAAGTGACTCCCACATGGATGTTCTCGATAATCCCCGGTTTCACGGAAATGTTGATAGGCATCGTCTGGGTGATGTTACCAAAGTTACCTTCAGCGAAGACTTTGTGAGTCAAGATAGGCATTTGAAGTGGCGGAGAAGGAACTTGAGACGCAAAACGCTCAAGACAGTTAGACATTGCCCCGAGGCCAGGCATAAACAAGGAACGATGATGCCCATCGCTCCACGGAAGGTCTTTGAGAGACATGGTTTCCATGATAGCCTCATCAGATGGAAACACTTATTTCAAAGGATCAGTTGATTCTGTATCACCGAGCTAGGGGGATTAAGAATAAACATCAAGAGACATGCTCAAAGGAGCACTTTCAGAAGGGGGAGAATCTGATGCAACTACAAGCTCGCAATAATTGATTTCAATTGGACTAAGTGGCATCGAATCCCCAAATGAATCAACCCGTTCAGGTAAAGGGACAATCCATGGGTTATCCGACCAAGAGATCATGTTAACTTGAACGATATTTGGTGGCAGAAGGGGAAAGATACCCATGAGGGTGGGGTCTTTGAAAATACCGGGCCCTACGTTGTCGGGGGGAGAAGGAATATGATCCACGTATAGAACGTTGTTCTCAGAATACGAGGTAAAGAACGAAAACCGGTCGACAGTAATTATTTTGCCCTCATGTGGAAACTTTAGAAGACGGAAGAGGGTGGATGGAATGCACAACATAGCGTGAGTCCAACTACAACCGAGTAGAAGATTGTAATTGAGTTTAGCGTCAACTATTTCTACTTCAACATTGACCATCTTTCCTTGCAACGTGATCGACAAGCTGGCGAGAACACCCAAAGGTTTCGATTCCCTTCCATCAAATGCCTCATGGGCATTGGGTGACGAAGTTAGGGCTGGAGAGCCAATAGCTTTCCAGCAGGCAGATGACATGACACAGGTGGATGCACCTTTGTCCACAATGGCTCTATGAATGTTGATACCGTTAATGCCAACTTGTATGACAAGCACAATCTGGTGCGGAAGTCGGGGGACGAAATTCTCTAAGTCGAAAGTGAGAAGGCTAGAATCAGCAAGATCAATTCCGCCGATCGCCGATAATAGCGCTTTCCGTTGAGACGGAAAACTATGAAGCACTTCTAACGCGGACATTGCAAAGGGCACCTGTGCTAAATCCTCAACAATATTGTAATGCTGAGCAGCACGGGCTTTAGGATTATAAGAATATTTCTGGAGAACACCTTTAGAAGGTGGCTGTACAACGGGTTCAGCACTGGGCCTTTCAATCTCAAGAGGACCATAGGCAAGTGGGGGAGGAGGACCATCAACAATCTCTTTCCTGGCTTCCTGGCGTGATCTAGTATAATCTTTCGACCGAGTAGCGATGGAAATGGGTGCAGAACCGTTCATCATGAATACTTGAGAGCCAAACGGTGCAGATGGCACAGGTTGCTCGACCATCTGTGTTTGCTGAGATGGAAAAGGTTCTTTGAGGACAGACGAAGTTCCCTTAGTGCCTTTGAGAAATTGACTAACTTCAGCTCTTCTAGGACAATCCTTAGTGTAGTGTTCCTCATCACAAATAAGACAGGGATACTTTGGCTTGCGTTGTGAACCATCATCAGCACGAGGTTTAGACGATTCTGGTTTTGGGGCGTTGACTTTGGCCTTGCCGTTGCCCTTCTTTCTCCCCTTGGATGCCTTGTCCGCAGGATTGGCCTGAATGACGTTGACCTTTGAGGTTTTACCAGAATCTAGGGTAAGCTGAGGAGCATAACCATTAGAATAATTTGATTTTTTCTTCCCAGCGTTGGAAGACTTGTGTGAAGTCTGAGACACGGAACCAATAACGTCGTCGACGGATGGGGTAGGTGGTGTTTTAGAAGTCCCAGGTAGGTCGTGGAGCATCGGTCAAGATGTCATATAATATGCCCGATTGAGAATACACTAAATCAAGGTACTAGGCATGAGCAATGGCTTGTTCCTCGGTTACACATGCCCCCATGGCAATGTCTTTCGTAGTCTGATTGACAAAAGAGGTAGTGAACCAATGAGTAAGAAGCTGATCAACAATTTCGAATTTGATCAGGCGACGACGACGTCTCCATTCGTGAATGTGGTCCGAGATATGGGTAGCCTGGTCATGTTTCAAGGATGTTAGGAGATGCGTCCCGACTTCATAACGAACCGACAACTGGAAATGAGTAAGGAATGCCATAGTGAGAGTGTTGAAATCTTGAAAGATACCACGTGGCAGCTCGATGTACCATTTAGCAGCAGCTCCGGTGAGAGTGCGCTGGAAAAGACGGAGTCGAATAGAGTCATCCACCTAAGAATTGGAAGAACACCATAAATGGTATGGCATAACGTGTGCTTGGGGGTCTTCTCCAGACTTGCCCTCAAACTTGGGGCAATCACCAAGAACCTTCGTTGGAACCGGAGGCCAATAAATATTATGAAGGATTGGATCATTTGTCAATTTGGACACATCCGGTAATTCCAACGTGGCGAGAAAGGGTAATTGAGGGTTGAAAGGCATAGCAGGTCCTTGATAAGGGCCCGTACCCATATTCTTTCCTGGTTAAGTGTAACTTTGCCCCCATTGGTTCTGTCCCGAAGGATTCGGACCATAAGGGGTATAAGCCAGATAATTTGGCTGATATTGCGACTGAGGACCAGGATACAGAGGTTGAAGACCAGGACACTGATTCTGAGTATATGAGGATCCCGATTGAGCAGCATAAGGATTTTGCTGCATAATATAAGTATGGCATGACGGTTGTGGGTAATAAGCGGAACCTTAGGGCGCATTGTATATCGGTCAATATTGACCTTAAGGGTAATAAACGCCTTGGGGTCGAACAGGCTGCTGATAAGTAGGGCCCTGCTGAGATGGATAGATCGAGTGCAGAGGTTGACCTGACTGTGGCGTAGAGTAGAGCGGTGGTTGAGCAAGGTGAACTGTCTGTGCAGGTTGTCCCGATTGAGCAGGTTGACTTGACTGATGAGGGCCACTAGGTTGCCCCTACGGAACAGGTTGGCTTGACGGCTGTGGTGGGACAGGTTGTGCCTGATGACCAGGTTGACCTGGAGTAGGACCATAAGATGGTCCTGGCTGTGCAACATTTGGACCAATTGGAAGATATGGCTGTTGTGGTTGCACAAAAGGTTGCCCTTGAGATGGATGGATTTCCCCCCCAGGATTGTATGAAGGTCTAGGTTGATATACTGGTTGCCCAACAAGTCCTTGGGGTTGCCCAGGTTGGAACACAAGCTGAGCTTGTAAAGGTTGACCTTGAGGATTGTAAGGCTGCCCTTGCAGGCCATAAAATAATCCTTGCTGGACCGAAGGTTGTCCCTGAAAGGGTTGCCCTTGTGGGTCGTACGCATGCCCTTGTTGCACCGAAGTTTGTCAATGAAAGGGTTGTCCTTGTGGGTCATAAGAATACCCTTGCTGAACCGAAGGTTGCCCCTGAAGGGGTTGTCCTTGTTGGTTAGAAGGTTGCATAGGCAAGGTAGATATAAAACCGGAAAGGAATTGATAAACCTCAGGATCAGGAAAATAAATAGGGTTGTCGTTCTCATCATGTTGAAATGGAAGTGAATAAATCGGGTTATCGACTGTGTCACAATGAGAAAGATAAGGATGACCAGGATCCTGAGGGGACTGATAAGTCTGGGAGCTCTGCTGCTAAACAGCCAGCTGATACTCCTCGAAAGAAATACCATCAAGGATTTCCATGGCAATCGAAGTCTCTACTGAAGGCGAAACTACTGACGACTGGGTGGTGACGACCGGTGCCGATGCAGCCACGCAGATAGTAGGTCTAGTTGGGACAGACGTAACAAAAGGTGTCGACGAGACAGGTGTCATCGATGACATCCCTAATGGTGGAAGGACCGGCCCCCTCGACAGAGTTGATGCTGCTACGGAGGCAATACCGGTCATAATCTGACCCAAAGACCTATATCCGAATGGAAGCGACACCGATGGTGAATATTGAGCAGGCTCTTGATGGATGTCTTCCGGAAAAGGTTGGTATTCTTCATCAGAAACAAGAATCCCCTCACTGCCAATAGGACCAGATGAGTCCATGTCTGAATCCACCGTGAGATCTTGTAAAATACTACGGGGACTGGGAGGTATGATAGTAGCAAAAAATGGCGATCCCGATGTAAGGGGGGGAAAGTGTTCCCCTACCCCAAACCCAAACCAAACTTTTGAAAGAGGCCAAGTGAACTCAACTGGTTCTTCAAAGGGGTACTCCGACGGGATAATAGGCTGCTGAAGCTCGGCAGACTTAGAGGTTTGAGAAGTTTCAGATGAATCGTCCGAGAAAGGCCTACCAGTAGACGAAATTGATGGTTCCGCTACTATGACTGTAGCACACCAGAAAAGGGAAAAAGATCGAAAATGAAGACTCTTGGACCAAACCCAAGGCAAACAAAAACATGTCAAGTAATCAAACTTTAATGGGTGTGTAATCGTAGGTAGTTTATTTTACCAAATTGAAACAAAAAATGCATTGTTTCATGTTTTAAGAGTCAAGAAACAGTCAAAAGATGACTCTAGTCACTTTCAGTTTTAAGCGAGCGTGAAAGGACAAGTGCTCGATGATCTTTTCAAATTTATGGAGTCAATAAAGATCGAAAATGACTGCTCAAGTAGTCTAGGTAAAAGGGTATACCAGGTTTTCATGAACTTCTATATACACCTTGGTGATCAATTGAAAGAAAAATGACCAAGGACTTGACGTACGTGCAGGTATTCTCCCCGAATGTTGTGTTCGGTGTATCAAGATTACAAGGCAGTAAACTTGGCTTCCTATGGATAAAAGGATTGCAACCTAGAGGGGTCTCCCTTTATATACTCGACGATACGGGGAGCGCAAGTCCGTACTAGTGCTGTCTGAACCCAGTTGGCGAGCAACAACTGCTAGATTTAAAGACACCAGAACACGTCTCCAACTTAGACCACTAAATGTTTCGTTAGGTTTCAATGTTGCCTTAGGTTAATTGAGTAGATTTTAAGTTAATCTTGTATTTATGTTTCAATTCCAAGGTCCTACCGAATGTTGGATCTCAAAAATCCCTAAGTGCAAGCTACATGCCAAAAGATACCATTTCGTTCGATGAAAAGCTATCTACAAGAAAGTTAGGAGTTTTCAAGCGATAGCAAACAATAAGAATATGCAGAAGCATCCACTACAGTATTTGATTCAAGCTAATGAAAATGAGAAATCTTTCCTAAAATTGTCCAATACTAGATATGCGAAAGACTTTCAATTTCACAATGCAAACAAGAATACAAGCACAATTTTTTTTTCAATGTAATAGAGCAAATAGTGCACTAAACGACATGAAAAACAAACCAAAACACACTAGTTCGAGGACGGTAATGCGAGAGTTGAAGGGAAGTAATCGCAATCAACCCAAAACAAACATAACAAAACTCAAACCAATGTTGCAATCTCTCAAATCAGAGAAAGATTTCCAAACAGACCCATACAAGCAATGTGATCTATGCTTGGAGTGACAAGAAGCAAAACTAAACAAAAGAGGCAAGAATCATTCAGCCAATGCAATCACTCAAACGGATCAAGGGAGTTGAATGCAATCAAACAAGGAATGAAGTTGACTATGAAACAAAATACCCAAACACCTATAGGAGGCTCAGCGTACCAAAGCACTTAAAAACCCTAAGGCTATGATACTGACAGGAAACGGACAAACAACTGAAGGAAGGAAGCTGTTCACAATAAAAAACAATTCAAAGGCACTCAAAACCATTGACCAAAAATCACCCATAAGCACAACCACTGACCAAAAATATTCAAAAAACACCAAACCCTAAAACCTATTGGGGTCGGCGCGCCTGTTTGGCTGTAATCACCGCCAAACAGGGGATGGCATGGGTGCAAAACTAGCAACAAGCGCCAATTGGCGCGACTGTCTGACCAGAAAGCACGCCAAGCCAGTTAACTCAGGTAAAAGGAAAATTTTGGAAGACAGAGGTCAAATATGATCTTATGGGGCTGAACAAGGGTCTTAGACTTAGTAGAATAATCAGAAAAGGCAAAAATAAGCAAGCAAAGACCGAAAAGAAGACTTAATGGATGCAAGACAAACTCGTACTGATCCCCAGCGGAGTCGCCAATTTGTTGGTGAGGTAAATCCCCTCTGCGGACAAAGGTGATCCCACTAGCCCTAGAGTGGGTCTAGCCATAAACGAAGCAAGCTATAATATTGTCCCTAGTTAATGAATGGACGGAGATTCGATAGATGACTTATCAGAGGTCCTACGTAGTTGTTTTCGTTAGAAAGAGTGGCTGCCTCTTGCTCTTGGTTTGACAGATCACGGTCTGCTCGCTTTCACACTCGAACACCTGCATGCACACAAGGAACAACGATGATATACACCATACTAATTCACATTTGTAACTATTAGTTAGTCGAAGAGGACTAAATCAATTGAATCAGATAATCAACATAACATAATGATGGAACCAACACCATAGTCAAGTATATTAATAAATGAAAGGAAGAGTACAACCAAGCTTCGATGTTACAGTCTCCTCCAATAGGGTTCAAGCGGAGCGCGTCTCATAAAGGCTCATCGGGAATTCGAACGAGACTTTCTCTACGAAATTCTCCTTGGTTCTACCTTCTCAATGACAATTACTCAGCTATAGTATTCTTCTCCAAGTTTAGCTCCTTGGCTATATGTTCATCTAGTTTTCATAAAGGGAGAAGGCCTGTTTTTATAGAGGGAGAGGGAGAGGTTAGGATCCCTATAATTATGGAAGGGAGACCTATCTTCAAGGAGTGTTCGATGGGAGGTGGAAACCACTACCTAAAGAGGGAGATCCGTGGCTTATCAACTTAACCACTTCCAGTGACTCATCCCTGAGGTGGTTAGAAGGAAACTTCTGCCTCTGTTTGTTAACAAAACATTCCTAAAACAACTGGCGCGGGCACTACACTGAGACAGAGCACCAGGTGGCATGGGCTCTAATGTAAATCTACCACATTGGCGCGAGGGGTGAACTGGATACCCGCGCCAAGGCCAAAACACAGGTTTTGTGTGCTTTATTGAGGAAATGTCTTATAGGAGAAATGATGTCCTTATACAGAAGGATGCAAAGAAGGTGTTTGCAAAGTATGACATTGCTCACAGGTCACGAGAATGACCCTCCAATATGCGGGGCGAGGGATTGCAGGGACGGTGACAAAATGTTGTGTAACAAATAAGACAAAGAGTTTTGGCTTGACAAGGTAAATGAGCATCTAGAGAAACTCTTGAAGAAGTCAAACAAAAACAACCACCTCTAGAGGCACATGGTGAGACACTACTTCACCAGGAACCAAATTGCCAAAATCATGGTTAAGAATTTGATGAAGAAGCTTAAAGAAACCCTATTCAAGCTAAAGAAGAAGGACAACATGGATTTTCTGATTGAGGCATCTCTAACTATCTAGAACATCATTCAAGGATGCTAAGGATCAAATTTCGGCAAGTTTTGAGCATTTTTAATAATTTTTTGGATTTTTGGGAAATTTTGGCAATTTCAGTTGTACAGAAGCATAGCATGGCCACGCTACGATTTTTCTCAAGAGGCTCCAATGGAGGTCATCCTTGCATGGATGGACGAATTTTGATGTGTAAATCCCAGATATGCCTTTGGTTTACATGACAATTCCTAATTTTGGAGGAAAACTTAGAAAACACCCCAAATTTCATGTCTTTGCAACTGTTTTTCAACCCATGCTACGCTTTTGGAGTAACCTTTGGGAAATAATGTTTTGAGCCTCTTGCAGGTGGTATTTTGCAAGTTTCAAGGTTCTGTTGGCTAGGGGACATCCAGGGCTACCTTATCCAACCTTCATATCAGCAAAAAGATGCATAAAAGCCACCTCAAAAGCCCCTCCAAGTGCATGCTACGCTTCTATCAAAGCACGCTACGTTTCTTCCAAGCACACTATGTTTCTGTGTAGAAGGCTTTCTGGACAGGTGTCAGTAAAAAAAAGGTCAAAAATTTGAGGTAAAATTTGTCTCATGAGTTTTTCCATGGTTAATGAAGTCTATTTATGCTCCTCATTGTTGAGGGATCTTGTAATTAATCAAGGAGACAAAGACTCCTACTTGTTAGCTAAAATAGGGGAGATTGTTTCTCACTTCCCTAAAAACTAAGCAATGACTCATTAGGTGCATTAATTAGTTGTTTTGGATTAGGTTTTGACACATTGAGGTGGCATCTTGTCTAGTTTTCTATATGTACTCAAACTCAAGTCATTTTTGAGGTTGGATAGTTGATATTGCAGTGTGGAGCTTATATACATCTTTTTACAGTGAAATCAAAGACATGTTGCAGCTATAATTTTGGGACTCCAGTGGTATGCTTATTGGCATTGTTTTTTCTCAGTGTTACCATCAAATTGAATGTTTATGCTTTCTTGCAATCACATGCATGATTTCTTATGATGATCTTATGAGTCTTTAAGTAGAGTTCTTACTTTTGTGCTCTATTTAATGAGATTTTCACAAATTTGTTCTACTTCCTATGATGAATGAACTCATATGTTATATGCTCATTATGATTCTCCCTTTTTCAAACCCTATACCACAATGACAATCTAAATGTGTTCCTAAGTATACCTACCTGGCCTCATTTTCATCTCTACAGTTGTTCATTTGAAATCTGACCTTGAAACCTAGACCTAGTTCCTAGACTCACACTTCCTATCCAACAAAATTCAAAACAAAACTCTAATCAAAATCATTGAACTTATATCTAGCCTAAGATTTTTTCCTTTCTAGTCACCTCATTGACTGTGAGATTGACATCGAGAGAGCCCTCTCTGGTTTGGTATGGCTAGCTACCAAATCTAAAGATTGGTTTGAGGTTACCTCCTCCAGTCTCCTTTCTCAGCCTTGGGAAACAGAGGGAGTGATAACATTTTTGGCGTCATTGTCGGGGAGCGAAGGATAAATTTACCCTAGGAAAGAAAGACAAAGATTAGCTCTGATTGCTGATGGTGAACAGTTGTTAGGCAGAAGAAGGTTGTGCATCTTTCACCTAGCGAATCCAGTGTCGAAGAATCCAAAAGTTCATAGTTTTCATGGCGACTCCACTGTTCAAAAACCAGTAGCTTGAAGAACTTTTTGGTGACTTCACTGCTTTCAAGATGGATTCAAATACTAGAAGGTATGCCCCTACGAATCATGCTCACCTTCCTGGTTTTCCAAATTGAATTCCTTGCATAGACTGGCAAAATTATCTGCCCAAATTCATAGATGGAAACGAGGATGAGGCTACTCTGCATTTAATAAAATTTCATTGGCATATACATAAGCTTGGGATTAGGTTTCATGAGGATTGTTTGAACAAAATGTTTGTGGCTACCCTGGAAGGGAAAGTAAGATCATGGTATGAAGGGTTGAAGCCAAGTAGAGTATTCTCTCTTAAAGATTTCCACACAACATTATTTGAGTTTTATGGAAAGTCTCACTATTCATTCTTGTTGTTCAAATATTGTTGTGAATCCTGTGAAGATTTCATTCAATACCTTGAAAAGCTTTTTGGTGATGAAGAGTGTATGGATTATGAGATCATAGATGCCCTTCATGAATTTTCTTCTCAACAGAAAATAACAAAGATTAGCCGCCTTGATACAAAGGATCATTCACACCACACACCAACTCCTTCTTTGCTTGAAGATGAAAGAGATCTGCATCCTAACAATCAAGTTATATCCCATGAAGTTAACAAAGTTTTGCAACCTTCTCTGTCTTTTCATGATAAGGAGTAAGAGAACCCTTTCAAACAAGAAAAAGAAATAAACAGTCCATTGGTTTATTCATCTTCTGGGTCAATGATCGAGGAAAAGCAGATTACAAATCCTTTTGAAAATTCTTATTTTCAACAGTAGGAGAATGCAGGTCAAGATGATGGGATTAAAGGGGTACGTGACACATAATTGCATCTTGTTGTGCCAAGTATTGAAGAGTCCATTGATGTGATTAATCCGAAAGACATCTATCGAAACTATGGATCACAAAAGTCTTAGATCTAACATAAGAAAAAGTTATAATAATTAATTATGAAAATATATAAATTAATGCTCTAAGGATATACTTCCCCACCTTAAAAGCAAAAATATCTCGTTCTTCTCCTTTACAAAGTGCACACTTGGTGGACAAAAACGGATTGGTCTACACCTTAGTTATACGTTGCAGTGGTTGTGCATAACTTTCATGTAGAGGGAGAAAATATTTGACCTTTTAAAAATGAATTTTTAAGTGAACATATATCTCACATATTATTAATTAATTAATTAAAATAAATTTTAATAAATTAGATGAAAAAATGATGAAGATAATTTATGTTTTAATATTGAGGGGTTTTCGCATTGCATTATATTAGATATTATTTTTTGGGATCCATAATTTTTTTGGATTCACAATTTGTTGGGATTCAACTACTTTAATAGTCCACTTAACACTCATTGCATAGGGTGATGCTCACAGGGGTGAAGAAGCGGGATTGAAACTAGTGAAATGAATCACATAACGTCAATCATCACTTTCGGGACTTGCACCCGGTAACCAAGACTTCCCGGGAGATCACCCATCCTAGATCACATGTGGCTCAAGCACGCTTAACTATGGAGTTTTTTCCCACAATCAAGCCGACTTAGCTTTGCTACCCCATTCATGTTATCCGAACACATCATAATTGTAAAGTAACTAATTTAGATTCATCTTAATTTTGGATTTACTAATGGCCGAAAGAGATCAAATCTCTATTCACAAGAGGTTTGCACCTTAAGGGATTTGATCCCTCTAGGCTCTTAGTAGATCCACAGTTAAAATGGATCTAAGTTGGTTTAATTATTAATAATTGATAATTGATAATTATAACTTTATTTTATTTTTATTTTTAATTTAATTTAACCAAGTAAAGTGTTTTAATTAATAATTATAATTATCGATTTTATTTTTATTTATTTATTATTTTTATTGTTATGTAATTTGACCAAGTGAAAATGTTTACATAACACAACCTTATTGGGATGGAGAGTGCTTCTGAGTGCAACACCATCTCTTCCATACTGAGACAGCGTAATATTAAAATTATTATGTTTATAAACATACTTTATTTTGAATAGAATTTAAAAAAATTTCATTATTTTTTTTAATAAATAATTTAGATTTAATAATACAAAAATATAATTTTTTTTTGCAAGTAAGGGTAAACTATATTAAAAGCATAAAAGAAACTTTACATAGGCTATGGGCAGAGATGGCAAACAATACTTAGCCAATCCTTGCTTTGGAAGTTTTCAAAATAAACCAAGTTTGGGGCTGCCTCATAGGAGGAAACCAACCCCTTAAGAGAGTAAAACAATCTTGTTTTACAAAATATTTAGTGAGACATATGAAAACAAAATAGCTGAAATATGTCCCGAGTGGACAAAGATTAACCTTGCTATCGAGCAGTCACGAAGTTCTTTCATCTTCCTCTGTCGCGTGGTCCTCCTCAATTAGGCATCCATATTCTCTTGCAATGGCTTCCCCCTCAGCTGTGGGCTCACGAGGAGGCTTCGGAGGGGTCACATGGACGATGGGAGCAACAAGATACTCAACATCGTAAACTCTGGTCCAAACACTATCCAAGTCCATAATCCAAACGTCTGTCTCCTCCTCTGCAGGCTCATGAATTGGACGCGGTTTGGTTTTGCGGGGTATGGGCGGCTCAGATTGCGCAATAGTGGATTTTCTACGGCCTCTTATGCCCTTAGGCTTCTCCGGAGGCAAAGCAATCTCCCCTTGAGTGTTGTCAGGCGTTTGAGTCGCTGACATTTCATGGCTTCCTGATGTGGAGCCTTTGTTGGATTCCAGACACTGGTCATGGCCACGGTGAGAGTGGACCGAGAGCGCCCCTCTGTAGCTGCCCCTGATGGGCTTTTGAGGTTGGCGCGGGGCCATGTAGAGGCTATCGAGCAAAGGATGGGGAGTCGGTTGTGAGACAAGGCTGAGAGTAGGGGAGCGCGCAGCAGGGGGGCGCACAACAGGGGGCTCACAGCAGGGGGGCTCGCAATAGGGGGTGTGCATCAGGGAGGAGCACAGGGGGAGGGGCGTGCAGCAGGGAGGCGCGCAGCAGGGGGAGCGATGGTAGTGGTAGCGCGCGAGGCAGGTTGGAGCAGCAGCGTAATGGCGAAAAGAGGAGCGACGATGGCAGAGAGAGCTCGCGAGACCGACTTGAGCAGAAATGAAATGGTCGATTGAGAAGCCTTTGTGCCTTTTGAAGGCACGAGGCACTGAAGTCGAGCGCAAAGGCGGAAAGGGACATTCCAAGTGTGCCTGCATGTGATGCGTGGTGTGGCAAGAGGCCAGGTGTGGCAGAGCGCCGACAAAGATTATCTGCGATTTGAAGTTCCGCATCAAGTTGGAGCTGGCATGCAGAGCGACCTCAATCTAAGCATGGGAAGAGCTATCCTCGCCCGAATTGGAAATTTCACCCACTTCCAAAAACATAATATAAAAATATTATTAATCATACCATCAATGAAATTTTTTTAAAATTATTTTACTTTCCATTTTTCTCTTTTTATATATATATATATATATATATATTTCACTTTTCTCAACTTATAAAATTACTATTAACATTTATCATTCATCAAACCTATCACATGACACCACATATATTTATCATTCATCAAACCTACTACTACATGACACCACATATGAAACTTCAACAACCAACCAAACAAGGGCCGGACGAACATTTGGAACCCAGCGTCGCCCTTTCTCTCCTCCCTGGTTCCAACCACAAATCTAGACTTTTTCTCCTATCACTCTTTATAGCTGCTGCCAGCCCATCGCCACGTGACCCATAATCTAGACTTCTTTTTCTCCTGCCACTCTTTGTAGATGCTGCTGCTGTCATCCCACCGCCACGTAACCGATAATCTTAGCCCACTCAACTCAATTGTAGACCGTGACCGATAAGCTTAGCCCCCCCTTTCATTTCATTGAAGACCACGCACAGTAGTCAGTCTCCAACTACATTCATGCACCCTTTCTACGTTTCTTCATACATTCTTTTCTACCGTTTTTTATTTCATTGTTATCGCCGTCTACCTCTTTCTTTCTCTTTTGTACACGCTGCATTTTATTTTCGTTCTCGTTTCATTGGTTTTCTTCCTCAAAGGATTTTACAAAATCTATCTACTACTCCGTTGCTATTTCTCCTATTTTTTACCACTCCTCGATCTTCTAAATTCAGTCTTTCTATGATTGAACATTAAACACAGAAACTAAGTTTGGACTATCGAGTGGTTAATTTCCAGCACTGCAGATCCCCAAAGCTACAGTCATTCACCGTTCACCGGTATGTGACTTCGGCCCGCGACCAAAAATGAATTGTGGTGTTTCGACTGCCATTTAAAGTGACTTCGGCACTGGAAATTGCGGTATCCGATTGTCTGATTGCTGAAACTCGATGCGTCTTGCGGTGAATCATTTCACACCGTTAATTTGAGTCAGTTTCGTTAGGGTCGAAGAGAATTTAGCGACAAAAACCCCCAGCTAAAAAACCCGCTTTATATATATAAATATCTATACCTATATATATTAATAGCATTTACCGATTCGTTTATAGTCGATGTTGTCTTTGTTGTCTGGCGGAAACCTGCGTCTACCTATTGCGTTATTGTGCTCTATAAGTTCTCAGTGATTCTAATTCAGTGTTCTTTATCTAGGGTTTTGAGTATTTTGTGTAGCGCTCCCTACCATATGTTATCGCGTGTTTCTTCCGATTAGGTTTTTTTCTTCTTCATCCCAAAAAATTATTTGATGAAAACAATAAAAACTGAAAAAATCTGAAAACCCTCAAAATTGAGAATATTGGATTTGGGAAATTGACCGAAAAGGTTGCAGTCTTTTAGAAAGTGGACCAAAAAGGGTGCATGCAAGGCATCAATTTTACAATTTTTTTGACCGTACTGTAGTGGGCATTTTGCAAACCTATGTTGTGATTTTACAGTATTACTGGGCCAAGAGAGTTGCATTGCTGATTTATTCGTGAAAGACATTACGGTAGAGGTCTATTGCTGCAATCCTAGAAATATTCCGTTGTTTTGTTTTTCCACAACAAAGACCATTTTCTGTTCGCATACCAGGTCAAATTTCTCACCAGATACCATTTTCTCATCCACGACAATAACTAAAAATATCCCTTTTATTATATTAGCCTGTCAGTGTCCATAGGTTTTGTGAAAGGTATTAGGGTCAACATTTGTGTTCCTTAATCTAGCTTTTCATTTCCAGTCTATTCTACTATTGTTTGATATAAAAACGAAGGCCGAACTGCTTGCACTTTAATAATAGTGCAAGTGAAAAGTCTCCAACCTGCGCCAGTTTGCTTTGTTTGTTTGAAAGCTTTGACTGGAGTCTTCTTTTCACGGAAAAATGGCATCAGATCTTCTTCCATATTCTCTTTTTGTCGAGAATGCATCTGAAAATATTTTTGTCTCCAAAACAGCTCCAGAAAATGATGAGGAAGGAAGTCCAAAAATTTGGAAATCGGCCAAGGGACATGATGTTTTCAGCATAAAAAAGGAACATGCTTGTATGGCAGGTGATAGGATTACAAATGGTGAATATGACTCATGGTCCAATAAATATGTAGGGGTCCTTGAAGGAAATTGGATCAATAACAGAGTATTTACACCACATGTTTCTACGGAGAATTTCAAGAGTGAGGAGAATTTGAAGGTTGAGACTGATCTCCCCAATATAGACGATTCAAGACAAAGGGAATTGTTTATGGAATCAAGAGTTAGAGAGATAGAAATAAAAACATTTGCAGCCGTCACTGAATGGTTTGAAGATTTGCAAGTCAAATCACAGGAGTTAGAAAGTGCTACTATGATAGACAAAGAGGCCAAAGAGTTAGATCCGAAAGATTGGTTGGCTGGTCTATGGCGAATGGCTCATACGAATTCAGGGATTATGTGTCCTCCAGGGGAGAAACCAGGAAATACTATTGGAGAAGACAATTGGCTGCTTGCAGAATGGGGTGCGTGTATTGCAGAAATTCTAGAATGTGATGATCACAAGCCAAATGCCAATCGAAGTATACCCAAGAACAAAGCCAATGCGGAGTACCAGGAAACTTTCTCTTCTACATGGAACGGACTGGACATTATGTTGGGTTTTCATCTTCCTGACTATCAAGGATGGCTGCCTGGAGACCAAGGAGAAGATCTTGAGACTCAGCGAGGGAATGGTCTGAACAAAATGTTGGGGAGATTTAATGATTTATCATATGGAGTAGTTGCTATGGACAAACAAATGTTGCCTCCAAGAGAAGAAGAAACAGGTGCTGCATCAAAACATGTAGGTGACAGGTGCCTGCATGAGCCCACTGCTGACATGGCCAAAGTGTTTGGGGAAACAAGTAGGTTCCCAAGATTTATCAATTCTGATACAAGTGTAGTGCACTTAGTTAAAGAAAGCAATTTTACCCATGTGCATTCAATGTGCATGCAAGTTGATTTTGCAGAGCCTTCGCAAAGAAGTGCAGATATTGGCTTTATTGAATGCAGTAGAAGTGGCCGAGCAGAAAACGACATACAGTTTGGAATGTTGAAAGATTGTAATAAGCAAGTAGCTCCTGGAGGATTGCCTCATGAGGCCATTTTTTTTACTCTATTCTATCTTAGCCTGCAAGATCTTTTTTCAGTTGAGAGGGTTTGTAAATCTCTGAGAGCCGCAGTAAAAAATGATGTACTTTTATGGAGGCATCTACATGTGGAACATCCTTTAAACAAAAAGCTTTCAAATGATACCCTTTTACAGCTATCGGCAAGGGCTCAAGGTCGTCTGCAATGTCTGAGCCTGGTGGACTGTTTCAAAATCACAGATGACGGGCTGAAACAAGTTCTTGACAGCAATCCTAAACTTACAAAGGTAGGTACCTGTTTTTCTCTTTATTAAGACGGACCTCTTTTGTCTAAATTCAGGTTTTAAAAGAAAATAATTTTGCCGTTATGTTTGCAAGACTTTTTATCTTTCCCAGGCACTTCTATTGTTTGACTAAACGTATCAAACATATATTAGTACGCTGTCTAATTTCAGGGCTTTAAAGAAAATAATTTGGCATTATGTTTGTGAGTCTTTTTGTCTTTCCCAGGTGCTTCTCTTGTTTGACTATACGTATCAAACATATATTAGTATGTTGTTTGGGGCAATGCACTATCCATCAAGACTCAGAAAGTGTATGTGATGTCATTGGTTGCAATTATGAGGGCCAGTTGTCTTAATTCCTCTTAGTGGCAATTGGCAATTTTTTGTTTTCTTCTTTTCCAAGAAAATGAGTATCTCACCTTGGAAAGTCAATATTCCTTGAATATCTTTGCATTTCCATTCGTTCATAATAGAGATTAATGTGTTGTTATTCGAGGTTTGATAGGTAAATGGTTGATCTTGATTGTATTAGGTTATTCAATATCGAATTCCCTACCTATCTGTAAGTTGTGGTGGTCAGAGTCTCATAGATTGACAGTGGTCATGGGAGGAAATGATTAGTGGCTTTTTGCTTGGGTAAAGGAGACTTGTTTTATTTCATAATTTCTTAGTTTGTTAGTTGCCATTTTGGTAGGAGAATGGAAAAATATACTTGTGAAACGCAAGTCTCATTCATTTAGAGGATGAACGTTCTAAACCTCTTAACTTTTAAGTGTTGTTATGAATGTTATTTGGCTTCTATATGATCCCTTTGGAATAAAGGATTATATTATTTTACAACAGTATATTCCAAATGTTGGCTTGACAAGCATTTGAGTGATGAACACCTGATACGAACTAGACTTGGCCTTATTGAAAAAATGGTCTCACTGCAGCCAATCACTATGAGGTCCATTGTTCGGTTGAATACAAAATATCTACTCTATTTATAAATCACACCCATCAAAGGTCAGCATTTGTTGTGATTCACAGTTCATTACTGCATTGCCATCGATGGCACATCTGCAAAAGTTGTGCTGGAACATTCACACTGAGATAAAAGAAGATGCATTGCTTTTCATTTTGCTTTCTTAAGAACCCTGAGTTGACATGCCAACTTAACTTTTAGGTTGCTTCTGTCCATGGGTTTGCTTCTTTAAGTCTGCCATCTCCTGTTTTATTTAAAAACAGCAGCCAATTCCTACTAGAGTTGCAAAATGTAGGCATGTTGGGCACATTATTTCCTCTCTAGATTGGAGTGTGCTTGAACAACTACAACCTAAGTTGCAGAGGTATGTATCTGCCATATTTTTTGAAAAGTCAGGATCTGGATATGGGGACATTTATTTTTGGCCCATAGAAACTTTTTTGGGGAAACCCTCCAGGGGCTTCCTTGCATGTATACATTCCATGAATGGTGCACAGTGTAAATGCCATTTGGTTTACAACATGCATGTTGAAATTTGGTACCGGAGGACAGGTGGTTCCCTAAGGCTTCGATCTTTGGCCTAGGGAAAAGTGTTCAAAAGAATTTAATTTTTCTCTTAAAGTGATTTTATAATTTTTATAAAGTCAAATCTAATTTAAAAGTGACTTTAAGTGATAAAGTTACTAAAGTCTAATTTTAAAGTGACTTTAAGTGATAAAGTTACTAAAGTCTAATTTTAAAGTGACTTTTAATAAAGTCAATGTAAAATTAGAAAGGAAAAAGTGACTTTGGAAATAAATGACCAAGTGGGTCTTTATTAAAGTGGGGTGAATTAAAAAATAGAAAGTGAGATTTAAATGAGCATTTAATCTCAGCCCTAGATCTCAATCTATTTCAGCCATTAGATTTAGGGATTCCCCAAAAGTCACTTAGGGTTAGGTTAAAGGAGGGAAAGGAGGGAAAAGGTCATTCATTCTTTCATGAGCAGATTGAGAGAAGGAAAGCAAGAGAGCAAGGGAGATTTCTGGGCAGTGAAGAGAAGGAGCCAACAACTTGGCACACATTCCAAGGCAGCGGTTCAGCAAGTCCGTACAGCAGAGTTTGGCACACATTCCAAGGCAGTTTTTGGCACGATTTTCTAGAAGACCGTACAATAGCTTTTTGGTACGATTTCCAAGAGGCCGTACAGCAGTTTGGCTCAGTTTTCGAGGCAGCAGAGGGCTGTTTTATTTGGCACGAATTTCTAGGCAGGTCGTACAGCAAGTCGCTGTCCTCTTGCATGGAAATCGAGGCAGATTCAGTACAACAAGTTTCTGCTGTTCTTTTGGCACAAAAATCGAGATCCGTACAGCAGCATTTATTGCTTTTTTTGCACAGAAATCGATGAGGTCGTACAACTGCATTTATTGCAGATTTTCTGGGCACGAAAATCGAGGAGGCCGTACAACATTTTTAATGCTATTCTGTTTTGCTGTTTGCACATTTTTCGAGGCGATGGTTAAGCACGGAAAACGAGATAAGTTGTAAAGTTTACTTGCTGATTTTTTGCTGAATATTTCTCTCACTGTAAAAAGCATTTTCCAGAAATAAGGAGCTTTCGAACTAGTTTTCCCCAAGAGTTGTAGGGGGTTTTTCCAGGGTCACCTTGACCAAAAATCACTGTGTTTAAATGTGTTGAATGGTTGTTTGTATGTGTTGATATTTATTTTTGCATTTTCCAGCATTCTGTAATATTTCCAGAATTTGTGTTTTCAGCAAAATTTATTTTCCAGTTGTTGAATGTATGGATATGGGAAAGGGCATTTAACTATTTTGGAGAAATAAGGTGAAACTGAAAACCAGGGTGGGAAATGAGAAATTTCTACATGGTATCAGAGCTTGAGTGCTGAAGTGCAGTTTGGGACAGCGAGGAGAAAAACACAGCCTGCTGATTTTTCACTCAGAAAATTCCAGCAAGCTGATTTTTTCACAAACAAAATTTTTATCTTTACTACAGCAGTGCTATTTTTCAGTTTTAGGACAGCAGGATGTCATTGGGATTGAGGGTGGAGGATAGGTTGGATGGGCATAGCAATTACAGCGTTTGGAAGGAGAGAATGCAGAGTATCTTTGAGGAGGCAGAAGTCTGGGATATCATGGTTTATACCACACAACAGCCTGTTAATGTGCCTACTGATGCTACTCAGTTGGCAGCATATAATAAGAAGAACAACAAGGGTAAGAGACTGATTCTAGACGGAATCGAAGACCATTGCATTCCTCATGTGAGAGGAAAGAGAAATGCTCATTAGATGTGGACAGCGTTGTCCAATCTCTACCAAAGTACCAATGAGAACCAGAAAATGGTCCAGAAGGAGAAGCTGAAAACCATTAAGATGGGTAAGGCTGATAGTGCAACTGGATATCTCACAAAGATTACTAATGTGAGAGATGAGTTGGCAGCGATTGGAGAGGTCATTCCACCCACTGAGTTGGTGCGGATTGCAGTGAATGGCCTCCCCCGTTCATGGATGAACTTTGCTGATGGGGTTTGTGCACGTGAGACTCTTCCCACATGGGAGAGGTTTTGGGATGATTGCATTCAGACAGAGATCAGGAAAGGTCAGCTTGGGGCAGCCAAGCCAGTTGAGCAGGATGAGGATGTAGCACTGTTGGCAGGAGGCAAGAAAGGCAAAGGCAAGAAGCAGGCTTCCACAAGCAATGGTGGGGGCAAAGGTAAAGGTAAAGGTAAACAAGGTAACACTCAGAAGGACTATTCCAATGTGAAGTGTTGGAATTGTCAGAAGATGGGACACTATGCAGTTGTGTGTCCGGAGAAGAAGAAGAAGAAGGGGAAGAACCAGAGCATGGCAGCATCAGCAGAGGTTGAGGACTTTGCAGATCGCTTTGACCGGGAGTTTGGGTTCATTGCGTGTGAGTCCTCTAGTGTAGGATTACCTGCCACAGAGGTTCAGAGGGAGCATGCATTTCCCTCGACTAGCGGAGCATCTTCGGGTATCTGGTATGTGGACAGTGGGGCTTCACGTCATATGACAAGAGTCCATGAGTACTTCTCAGAGCTTTCAGAGAGTGGCACTGATATAGAGGTAGTACTCGGTGATGACAGAGTTGTTAGAGCAATCGGTGTGGGAACACTGACATTTCAGAGGGAGTCTAAACCTCCCTTGAAGGTGTCAGATGTTCTTTATGTGCCAGGGATGAGGAAGAACCTCATATCCGTCTCAACTTTGGAGGATAGAGGATATGAGATACTGTTCAGGAGAGGACAGGTGCTGATATATCCCAGGGGCGCTCCAGCTAATTCAGCTAGAGTGATAGGTGTACGCCATGCAAAGGTGTACAAGTTTGCATTTCAGCCCCTTTTGGCATTGAGCAGTAGTACCGACAGCAGAGCTAGCAGTTCTGCGCTGTGTGAGATTTGGCACCGCAGGATGGGGCATATGTATCATGGAGCCTTGAGGACCTTGCGGGAGATCACTACAGGTGTGCCAGATTTCAGTACTGATCACTTTGATACTTGCAGAGGATGTGCGATGGGCAAGTTTGCCAAATCCCCTTTTCCCAGCAGTGACAGCAGAGCGACTGGGATACTTGATTTGATTCATTCCGATGTGAGCGGTCGGATGTCTCATGTTTCCTTGAGTGGATATGAGTACTATTGTTTATTCATTGATGATCACTCCAGGAGGACCTGGATTTATTTCTTGAAGACCAAGAGTGAGGTCTTCAAGCGGTTTCAGGAGTTCAGAGCTCTTGTGGAGACACAGACAGGTCGGAAGATCAAGTCCCTGAGTTCGGACAATGGAGGAGAGTACACCCTCGGAGAGTTTGTTGACTATTGTGCGAAGGCAAGCATTAGGAGGGAGTTCATTGTTCCCGCGGCCCCCGCAGAATTCAAGGCGGGGAGAGGAAGTTACTGCATCCATCGAGGTGCCGCTGTGCCATGTTGCATGACTGTGGGTTGCCATGTTTTGTGGGGCGTACGCTCGCCACGTTCGTTTACTACACGGAGTTCGCATCGTGCCTTGGGGCACATGACTCCGGAGGAGGCTTTTTCTGGGAAGAAGCCTGATATTGGTCATCTTCGTATCTTTGGGTGCATCACATACTCCTACATGCCCAAGGAGAAGAGGACCAAACTAGAGCCCACCGCAGAGAAGGGTATCTTTGTGGGCTACAGTGAGACCTCAAAGGCCTTTCGGATTTACATTCCTGCACAGAGGAAAGTTGTTGTCAGGCGAGATGTGAAGTTCGAGGAGGACAGGGCCTTTAGGAGGTCACGGGAGTTAGAGTATCTGGATCAGCCAGACCCTCAGCAGCAGTTGAGTCAGTCGCAGGGATCCAGTGGGCAGGGATCAGGAGGGTCCGGAGGTACATCTATGACGATGTCAGGTCCGTCAGTGGGGAGTGGCTCGCAGAGTCAGAGGGGTGGAGCTATGGGCAGCACGCACGGCGGTCAAGAGCGAGTTCACTAGGAATCCCATTGATGGACGAGTTCACTGCAGTACCTCGGCATCTACGAGTTTGGGTGCGAGCGAGAGGGCCGACGGACGGACGGTCGGGGAGTTCGGGCTCTGATGATGAGGAAGGAGGGATTTCATTCAATGGGAGAGGCACGCTCAGGGAAGAGGAAGCCCAAGTGGCTTCAGGACACCTTGAGAGATGCCACATCTGTTGCTGAGCCTAAGAGGCCGGTCAGAGAGAGCAGACCACTTGAGAGGTTTTGTAGCTATATGGCAATGGCTACCAGCATCCTTGACTTTGAGCCTTCTAGCTATGAGGAGGCAGCTAGCCAGCAGGTCTGGAGAGAGGCCATGCAAGAGGAGTATTCTTCTATCATGAAGAATGATGTTTGGGAGGTGGTGCCTAGGCCTGAGGGCAAATCCGTGGTTACTTCTAGATGGCTTTACAAGGTAAAGCATGCTGCAGATGGCAGCATTGAGAAATTCAAAGCGAGGTTTGTGGCTAGAGGGTTCTCCCAGGTAGAGGGAGTTGATTATGAGGAGACCTTCGCTCCCGTGGCTCGATATACTTCGATCCGCTCCATTATATCGATAGCAGCAGAGATGGGTTGGAAAATCCACCAGATGGATGTGAAGACCGCATTTCTCAATGGCTTCATACAGGAGGAGGTGTACATTGAGCAGCCACAGGGCTTTGAGGTGCATGGGAAGGAGTCCCATGTGTGCGGACTGAAGAAGGCCCTTTATGGCCTGAAGCAAGCTCCCAGAGCTTGGTACTCCAGGATAGATACTTACTTGCAGAAGATGGGTTTCACAAAGAGTGAGGCAGATCCAAACCTTTACTATATTGTGATAGGTGAGGAGCCTCTCATTCTAGTGCTGTATGTGGATGACTTGGTCATTACAGGTGCAGAGAGACTCATAGAGAACTGCAAGAGAGATCTTGCGGCGGAGTTTGAGATGAAGGACATCGGCTTGATGCATTACTTTTTGGGTTTGGAGGTGTGGCAGGAGGAGGGGCATTTTTTCCTGGGGCAGGGGAAGTATGTTGTGGATATCCTTGGTAGATTCCACATGGAGGATTGTAAACCCATGTCGACACCGATGATCACCAACTGGAAGAAGCTTCATGCTTCGGATTCCGAGTTGGTGGATCCCACATTGTACAGACAGCTGATTGGTTCCTTGATGTATTTGGTCAACACTAGACCAAATATTTGTTTTGCAGTCAACACGATGAGTCAGTTTATGTGTGAGCCTAGGAAGGTTCACTGTGTGGCTGCAAAACACATTTTGCGGTACTTGCAGGGGATAGTGGATTATGGTCTGGACTACAGGCAGGGGGATGGGGTGAGATTGGCAGGTTACACTGATTCTGATTGGGCAGGTTGTGCTTCTGATAGGAAGAGCACTTCAGGGTGTTGTTTTGGGTTGGGTTCGGCAGTGGTGTCATGGTTCAGCCAGAAGCAACAGTCAGTAGCATTGAGTTCAGCAGAAGCAGAGTATATGGCAGCCAGTCTAGCTAGTTGTGAGGCCATCTGGCTTCGCAAGATTTTGTTTGGCTTATTTGGTCAGCCGTTGAGACCTTCAGTGATTTACTGTGATAATCAGAGTTGCATTAAACTCACGGAGAATCCAGTATTTCATGACAGGTCAAAGCATATCGGGATCAAATATCATTTCATCGGAGACTATGTTCAGAAGGGAGCTGTGAAGCTTGAGTATATTCCCACTGATGAGCAGGTTGCAGATATTCTTACCAAAGCCTTACCACGGGGCAAACATGTCTACTTCAGAGACAAGATGGGTGTGGTGAGGAACACCTTCCTCGGTAAGAGGGAGTGTTGAAATTTGGTACCGGAGGACAGGTGGTTCCCTAAGGCTTCGATCTTTGGCCTAGGGAAAAGTGTTCAAAAGAATTTAATTTTTCTCTTAAAGTGATTTTATAATTTTTATAAAGTCAAATCTAATTTAAAAGTGACTTTAAGTGATAAAGTTACTAAAGTCTAATTTTAAAGTGAATTTTAATAAAGTCAATGTAAAATTAGAAAGGAAAAAGTGACTTTGGAAATAAATGACCAAGTGGGGTGAATTAAAAAATAGAAAGTGAGATTCAAATGAGCATTTAATCTCAGCCCTAGATCTCAATCTATTTCAGCCATTGGATTTAGGGATTCCCCAAAAGTCACTTAGGGTTAGGTTAAAGGAGGAAAAGGAGGGAAAAGGTCATTCATTCTTTCATGAGCAGATTGAGAGAAGGAAAGCAAGAGAGCAAGGGAGATTTCTGGGCAGTGAGGAGAAGGAGCCAACAACTTGGCACACATTCCAAGGCAGCGGTTCAGCAAGTCCGTACAGCAGAGTTTGGCACACATTCCAAGGCAGTTTTTGGCACGATTTTCTAGAAGACCGTACAATAGCTTTTTGGTATGATTTCCAAGAGGCCGTACAGCAGTTTGGCTCAGTTTTCGAGGCAGCAGAGGGCTGTTTTATTTGGCACGAATTTCTAGGCAGGCCGTACATCAAGTCGCTGTCTTCTTGCACGGAAATCGAGGCAGGTTCCGTACAACAAGTTTTTGCGGTTCTTTTGGCACAAAAATCGAGATCCGTACAGCAGCATTTATTGCTGTTTTGCACAGAAATCGAGGAGGCCGTACAGCTGCATTTATTGCAGATTTTATGGGCACGAAAATCGAGGAGGCCGTACAACATTTAATGCTGTTCTGTTTTGCTGTTTGCACATTTTTCGAGGCAGTGGTTAAGCACGGAAAACGAGATAAGTTGTAAAGTTTACTTGCTGATTTTTTGCTGAATATTTCTCTCACTGTAAAAAGCATTTTCCAGAAATAAGAAGGAGCTTTCGAACTGGTTTTCCCCAAGAGTTGTAGGGAGTTTTTCCAGGGTCACCTTGACAAAAAATCACTGTGTTTAAATGTGTTGAATTGCTGTTTGTATGCGCTGATATTTATTTTTGCATTTTCCAGCATTCTGTAATATTTCCAGAATTTGTGTTTTCAGCAAAATTTATTTTCTAGTTGTTGAATGTATGGATATGGGAAAGGGCATTTAACTCTTTTGGAGAAATAAGGTGAAACTGAAAACCGGGGTGGGAAATGAGAAATTTCTACAATGTATGCCTTACTCTGAGGGACCTAGGTGGATTTGATCTTGTGTCTCCTTGGCCAATACAGCTACGACATGGTAAGTCAAACTACTAGATTTAACCCTCAGGGCTTTGTGGGAAACAACATATTGAAATATAAAAATAATATATTTTCATTTTGTCAACAAAAAAAATCGCCGAACCAAATTTTGCTGCAAACGGCTCTCACAAACTCGGAAATGCAGACTGCTATGCAAAAAATAGATTTGTTTTTTTAAGGATGGGGGAAGCATTGGATTGTTTTTAATTCCTCCTACAGTGTCAATTGGCAATTTACTGTTTCTTTCTTTTCCAAGAAAATGAGTATCTCACCTTGGTTTGCATTTCCATTCTTTCATGTGTTGTTATTCGATGTTTGATAGGTAAATGGTTGATCTTGTTTGTGTTAGAGCTTAGGTTATTGAATATTAAACTCCCTAACTATCTGTAAGTTGTGGTGGTCAGAGTCTCATTGATTGACAGTGGTCATGGGAGGAAATGAGGATTAGTGGCTTGTTGCTTGGGTAAAGGAGACTTGTCTCAGTTTATAATTTCTTAGTTTGTAAGTTGCCAATTTGGTAGGAGAATGGAAAAATATACTTATGAAACGCAAGTCTCATTCATTTAGAGGATGAATGTTTTAAACCTCTTAAGTGTTATGAATGTTATTTGGCTTCTATATTATACCTTTGGAAAAAAGGATTATAATTTATATTATTTTACAACATTATATTCCAAATGTTGGCTTAACAAGTATTTGAATGATGAACACCTGATATGAACTAGACTTGGCCTTATTGGAAAAATGGTCTTGCTGTAGCCAATGACTATGAGGTCCATTGGTCCATTGAATACAAAATATCTACTCTATATATAAAACCACACCCATTAGAGGTTAGCTTTTGTTATGGTTCATAGTTCCTTAATGCATTGCTATCAATGATACTAACTGCAAAAGCTGTGCCGGAACATTAGCACTGAGATAAAACAAGATGCATTTTTCTCCATTTTGTTTGCTTTTAAGAACCCTGAGCTGACACCCCAAATTAATTTTTAGGGTGCTTCTGTTGACAGGCTTGCTTCTTTAAGGCTGCCATCTCCTGTTCTATTAGAAAACAGCTGCCATCTCCTGTTTTATTTGAAAATAACAGCCATTTCCTTCTTGAGTTGCAAACCATTATTTCCTGTTTGGAGCGTGCTTGAACAGCTATAACCTAAGTTGCACAGGTATGGTTCTGCCAGATTTTTTGAAAAGTCAGGATCTGGATACGGGAAACGACATTTTTTTTTGCCCATAGAAAGCTTTCTTGGGAAAACCCTCCAGGGGCTTTCTTACATTCCATGAATGGTGCACAGAATAAATGTCATTTGGCATACAACATGTATGCCTAACACTGAGGGACCTGGGTATATTTGACCTTGTATTTCCTTGGCCAATACAGCTTCTGCATGGTAAGTCAAACTACTTGATTGAACCCTCAGGGCTATGTTGGAAAAAACATATAAAAATATATAATTAATATATTTCATCAACAAAAAACCTCCAAATCAAAAGTGTAGAAAATTAAGATTTTTAAATATTTTTTGCTCCAAATGGCTCTTACAAACTTAGAAATGCAGACTGCTATGAAAAAAAATATTTGTTTCTTTTAGGATGGGGGGAAGCATTGGATTTTTAGTACCTTGTAAAGTGTCCAGTAGAGTGCAATCAATGGTACCAACAAGCAGACAAGATCTGGGCACATGCAGAGGAGGTAATCCAGCAGAAATTCTGTACAGCAGTCCACACAGCAGCCTTAATGATAGTAGCAGTAGTGCACCCTCCCCTTCAGATCTGTACAACAGTGAATGAGGGCACATGAGCATTTATGGTGGTGCGGGGGGGGCCGGGGGGAGTGCATTCATCTCTTTGGCATTGTCTGTTCAGTTCCAGATTACATGTTGTTTCATTTTTCGCAGTTCTGTTCTATTTCTGAGTTCGTTTTAGTTAGTAGTTGTATGCACAATTAATTAGGGCACTTTGCAGATCAAAATTTCACAAAAACAGATAAAGTGCAGACCCCTAGAACAGACATTAGTTTCTTGCATAACAGATTTACAGTGTTTGGCTAACTTTTATGGTCACCATCAAAGATATTAAACATGGAATTGGTTGAGCTTAAGGAGGCCTTTTGTAATGTCCCCTACGGATTAATTGTCTAAGGGACGAAGTAGCCTTTTGTAATGTCCCCTATGGATTAATTGTCTAAGGGGCGAAGTAGCCTATCAATCCCCGTAGGCCATAGTCTTTGATAAAGGGGGAAAGCCCCCAATTACCCAATGTTTTGGCGGCATGGGGTAAGTTTTGGGGCAGCTGGGGCAAAAAATCCCAAAGTTGGGGTTGCCAGGAACCCCTCTCAATTAATTATGGAGCGAAAACCCCCACAAGAAAATCTATAAATACAAGAGAATATAATCATTCTGAGCATCATTGGATTGGATCAATTTTGTCTCTGTTTTCATTTGAGCCTGAGGCTCTGAGTGTTTTAAGATTCCTTTCCCTTCTTTGATTAGTTTCAGTGGAGGTGAATCCACCATACCTAGTCACCCCCCTTTTTGTTCTGGCACAGATTTCTCTACACCCATTCTGTTGATTTGACACAGTGAGAGGAGTTAATCTGTCCCTGGACAGAAGAAGTTTGACCTGCGGCTAGGGAATATCAGAGGTTGACAGACACACATTTGGGGTAATTTTCCAGTCATAAAACCATCAACAAGGCTGCCTAGATAAAATTCTAACGCTGACAGACAGCGAGGTATTTTAAGTACAGCACGGCCAAATAAAAAGAAGAGAGACCAGTTTGCTGGAGGTTTTTGGAGCCCGGTCTGGGCAAATGTCAGTGCCTAAGGCATAATGAAGTAACCTGGGTCACAGGGCTGCAGGGCTGAATTGGAGCCCCATTACATTCCGAGCTTTATGATAGCTGATCTCTGTCACAACCTATTCCCATAACAGCAAAGTCAGTCGAGCTCTTACCAGGATCAGTTTGAGAGATGAATTCAAATCTTGTGGATAGAGTATAAGCTAAGGTCTTCCTTGATCACCAGCCAATAACAGAAGTATGTTGTGGAGTTCTGGATCTCTGTTATACACACACTGAGTTGATACAGTTCCCAGTTGGCTGCCAGACCTTAGATAGCAAGTTGAATTGAATTAGTATAGTCAAGTAGAGAAGGTTGAAGAACTGAATATGGATCTTGAAATTTGGACTATGTTTCAATAAGTTGACTGAATGCTGATCTTGAAATCAGGATTATGTTTTAATGGTTGAAGGGATTTATTGTTGAAAGAGTCGTATCACTGCTGGAGACATATTATTATTGTGGAAATTTTGTGCTAATTCTATGCTGCCTACTGTTGAAGAAATGAATATGTTGCTGTATAGTTTTATTGATTTGTTGTAACCATAATAAGCAGAGGAACCCTAAGGAAAAAATTACTCTAGGACACTACACCTTTATAGGCTACTCACAGATCCATTTGAGCAGCTATGGCAAGATGCCATGATGGAGGGGGGTTTTTCCAGCCTTGAGGAGATAGTTACAGAACTGACTGTGTAAGCAATGATTGATTCCTTGATCGCAGATGATAGGAGTGTGGAAGAGTATGAGGATAAGGTTGTTACAAAAGGATTCTCTCAGCAAGAGTTAGTTGACCTTGATGAGATTTTTGCTCTAGTTGTCAGAGGATTGTCACACAGAGGGAGTTGCCTTGGATGAGTTGATACATGCACATTCGATTTTGGATTTCAGTATCAATGAGATTGCACTCATGTTGGGTTATTCTAATTTTAGTTCAAACTCAATTCTTTATTTGATAGATTTGATATGCTTGCCTTGGTCGTGTATATAGACGAGTTTATTTTTGTAGGGAGTCCAAACAATTCATAATGTGGTGTGAGAAGATTTTGATTGGTGAAGATGGCATGAAGGACAAAGGGGGTTGGTAGGTTGTTGATGTTATGTAGAAGTTTTTCACCTTGGATAGGTTGATACATGCACACTCGATTTTGGATTTCAGTATCAATGAGATTGCACTCATGTTGGGTTATTCTAATTTTAGTGCAAACTTCAATTCTTTATTTGATAGATTTGATACACTTGTCTTGGTCATGTCTATAGATGAGTTCATTTTTGTAGGGATTCTAAACAATTCATAATGTGGTGTGAGAAGATTTTGATTGGTGAAGATGGCATGAAGGGCAATAAGGGGTTGGTAGGTTGTTGATGTTATGTAGAATTTTTTCACATTGAAGTATGGAAGGAAGTAGTGATCCAGATTTATGCGTTTTTAAGTTTGTTGATAGTCAATTATTTGACCAAGCCACTAGTAGAGGGAAGTTTCTAGATGTAGAGGAAGTATTTTATGTTTGGGAGAAACACTTTCCTCAGTAATTGGGCTTTTTGGAATTTTAGTACCTTGTAAAGTGTCCAACATAGTGCCATTATTGGTAGCAACAAGCAGAGAGGATACTCCAATAGAATTTTTTCAGAACAATCAATATAATAGCATTATTAATAGTGGCACCAATACACCCTACCTTTTAATAGATCCATACAACAACAAATGAGTTCGTGGGGGAATTATGGAAGGGAGAGAGATACAAGGTGCAAGGATTGCCATATTTAATTGTTGAGTTCTACTTTTGAGTTTGCTTTAGTTAGTAGTTGCATGCACAATTAGTTAGGGTGTTTTACATGTGGAAATTTTCCAAGATAAGATGGGCCATAGATCTCTAGAAGAGATATGCATGCATGCATACTTACACTCTCCTTTAGTGGCACACCTTGATAAGAATAGTGTTTTCATGCAAATTGGTGACTAGAATCCCAAGACGAGGAATAGATTTAGGGTTTAGGTTATTTTCTTTAAGGCATTGTTGTGCATGTATCGACGATTATTGTATCTCCTAGCTTATAAAGGAGAAGGTAGTGCTATTGGGCATTTTGGAATTTTAGTGGCTTGTAAAGTGTCCAACATGGTGCCATTACTGGTAGCAACAAGCAAAGAAGATACTCCAATAGAATATTTTCAGAACAATCAATATAATAGCATTAATAATAGTGGCACCAATACACCTTACCTTTTAGTAGATCCATACAACAGCAAATGAGTGTGTGGGGGAATTATGGAAGGGAGAGAGATACAAGGTGCAAGGATTTGACATATTTAATTGTTGAGTTCTACTTCTGAGTTTGGTTTCGTTAGTAATTGCATGCACAATTAGTTAGGGTGTTTTGCATGTGTAAATTTTCCAAGATAAGATGGGCCATAAATCCATAGAAGAGAGATGCATGCATTCATACTTACACTCTCCTTTAGTGGCACACCTTAATAAGAATAGTGCTTTCATGCAAGTTGGTGACACAAATCCCAAGACTAGGAATAGATTTAGGGTTTAGGTTTAATTTGTTTAAGGCATTGTTGTGCATGTATTGACGATTATTGTACCTCCTAGCTTATAAAGGAGAAGGTAGGGGGTATAGGCTTTATTTGTTTAGTTTCCAAAGTAGGAAGTAGTTTGTGAAGGGTAGAGTTTGAATCTTTCTGTGTATTCCCTGTTTTTGAGAGCAATAAATGGTGTTGTGATTAGAGTTTCAGATCGATGTACTTGCTCCTTCTTTATTTTGATGTGTTTCAATTCCTAGAAAAAATCAGATTGCAGTTTTGATATAGGTTTCAGCTTTCAATTTTCCTAAGTAGGTAGTTTAGAAATCAAGCAAGGATTGTTACCATGTGCTGAAGATTTTTAACAAGAAGGGGCTATTTTATAAGGAATAGTTAGGATTTAGGGCTCAATGCGTTGCCTTTTTATTTTTATTTTGGTAAGGTTACACAATCACTTTATATTAATTTGTAAAGGAAAAGATACATAACAGATGTCTAGAAACTAGTGGTCTGCCACATGAAACTGGACTAGTACCAGTCTCAAAATTTTAACATTGTATATTGCTAATGCTATAAGTCTATCATTTAAAGTAAAAGCATAACTAATAAATCATAGTTCTAGATACTAAAAGCCAGAACAACACCATTGCCACTATAAAACTGTAATAGAAATGCAGGGTCGCTTGAACATGTTATCCGGGAGGAGATTCCACCTAGTTTGGTGGCTGTGAGTCCTTGTCTTCCTCAGATGGAGTTAAGGTGATGCCTGCTATTTTTGCCCAAGACCAAAGCTTTTTTATCTAACTTCTTCTATTTATCCAGAATCTGACACCTACCATGGGGGATGATGCAGCAGAGGTATAAGAAAGTTGTATGCACTGTTTTTTTCCTGTTTTTTAACACCAAAACAAAGATCAACTGAACCCCAACAAAATAAAAAAAACAAAACTATAGCTGGGTTACAAGAGGACAATCCATCAATTTAAAATTAGATGGAAGACTTTCCTAAGTTGCAGGCATACGAAAAGCGTTCTGGCAATCTACAGCAAAACACAATACCAAATACCCAAGCGCAGATTGCATTCATGTGAAAGTTGTTTTGGCAATCTTCAGAAAACACAATACCAATACCCAAGCGTAGTGCTTTTTGGCACAAGCGAAGCTTCAGACCCCTATCCACAGTGCCAGACTCCTATACACATATGTGCATTTTTGCCGGATCTTCTCTGGATTTTTTATTTTTTATTTTATTTTATTATTATTTTTGTTTACTTAGACAGTCGTAGAGCCCGATCTAGATGTTTCCTGACTAAATCGCGGAATTGCCACCAGATTCATGCTCCCAAATACATGGTTGATCAAAGTAATGATCGAATTGAGTTGTATCGAATGAATTGGATCTCTGCGCGTTAATTAGCTGATGTATCTGATATACAAGGAAAAACTGAACTATCTATCATGAATTGGCTGTATTCATGTTAAATAAAACACCACACTGTCATCATCATTAAAATAGAAACGTTGATGCATAGAAAACAGAGTATCTCTATTACAGCATTGATCGATTCATTACATTAATGCACTCTCTGTTTTTTATTAACACTCTCCTCTTCTCTCTCGATTACAATCCAATAAATAAAAAATCAATCCTTTCTCCCTAATTACAATCAGAAAACAAATCCTTAAGTAACTGTCTCCTTCCACAAATGAAGGAGTTTTCTTCAGCTACTAGGCTGGATCTCCTTGTAGGGAGGATCATCTTGCCGTTTATTACTATTTTCCTCAGGTTTTTAACAACAAATTAACTACTACATAATTAGTAACTAATAAGAACTGAATAATCAATTTTTTTTCTCCACTCTTTGTTAACCACAACATGTGATCACACTATCACATTGCTCGCTAAGTCTAGATGCTTCTGCATCAGACTTCCGTGAAGGAAAAAGACTGTTCCATCATGTCTTCTGGATCCACTTGATATCTGTGTAACTTCGTAGCTGTCATCTAACTGGCATCTTCATCTGGCTGCCCCTTCCATTTAACTAAGTACTGATAATATGTTTGGCTCCTTGTCTTCTTTGCTACTCTTTTATCCAGAATAGCTTGCTACTCAGGTAAACCATGACTAGATCGCCCACTTGAAATTATTTTTCTTTCCGCTTCATATCAGCTCTCTGTTTGTATTCGCTGCTGCTTTCCTGTAATCTCTCTTTGACACCTTCTTGTAGTTTTTGCATCTGTTCTGCAAACTCTTCAGCCTTTGCACTCCTTGTCTCTTGTTTGCCCAAATTTCTGAGCTCATACACACCTCTTGGATTCATCCCAAAAACAATCTGGAATGGACTCATCCCAGCACTTTGATTAGGAGTATCGTTATAAGCAAACTCAACTTGAGCAAGTGCTAAATCCCACTGCTTGAGATTTTGATAAACTAAGCTCCTCAATATGTTTCCCAAGCTTCTATATACTATTTCGGTTTGTCCATTCGTTTGAGGATGATAGGCTGAACTAAAACTAAGGTTTGCACCTAGTTTCTTCCACAAAATTCTCCAGAAATGCCCAACAAACTTTGTATCCCTGTCAGACACAATACTTATAGGCAATCCATGTAACCTTACAATTTCTGAAAAAAACAGATTAGCAATATGAGTTGCATCACTAGTCTTCTTGCATGCAATGAAATGAGTCATTTTAGAAAACCTAACCACAACATAAATGGAGTCATTTCCTCTTTGATTTTTGGGCAAACCCAAAACAAAATCCATACTAACTGCATCCCATGGTCGGTTTGGTATTGGCAATCGCTGGTACAATCCAGTATTTTGGCTTCTCCCTTTAGCATGTTGGCAAATCCTGCATTTCTCAACAAATCTCTTGACATCAGTTTGTATCTTTGGCCAATAATAAAAAGTAGTTACCTGAGCAAATGTCTTGTCTTGTCCAAAGTGTCCAGATAAGCCTCCACTGTGTTTTTCCTTAATTATGTTTTCCCTCATAGAACATTTGGGAATACACAGTTTGTTATTTTTAAATAACAAACCTCCTTGGATAAGATAATCTAACCACTGGCTTCTATTATGAATTGCTGGAATTTGCACAACTGCATAGATATCTTTAAATTCTGCATCTTCTCTATACATGTCAACCATTTCTTCAAATCCCACAACACCAATTTTTAATTCTTGCACAATTAAATTGACTCTGCTCAAAGCATCAACAACTTTGTTCATCTTACCGCTTGTATGCTTAATCACAAAAGCAAAACTCTGCAAAAACTCTACCCACTTGGCATGCTTCTGGTTGAATTTTAGCTGGTTATTTATGAACTGTAATGCATGATTGTCATAATATAATACAAACTCTTTTGATAACAAATAATGTCTCCATTTTTTTAAAGCTTGCACAATAGCGTAAAACTTTTTATTATAAGATGAGTATTTCTTCTTAGTTTCATTCAGTTTCTCACTGAAATATGCTATTGGCCTCTGTTCTTGACTTAAAACTGCTCTAATTGCAACTCCACTAGCATCAGTTTCAACTTGAAAAACTTTTTCAAAATCTGGCAAAGCCAAAACTGGTTTTTTTGTAATTTTATTCTTTAACAACTTAAAGTTTCGGTCTGCTGCTTCTGTCCACTTAAATGGCTGATTAGTTTCCTTGATTGTTTCAATAATTGGTGCACAAATTTGACTAAAACTTCTAATAAATTTCCTGTAGAAACTTGCAAGACTGTGAAAGCTTCTTGCCTCAAATATGTTTCTTGGAGTTGGCCAATTCAGGATTGCTTGGACTTTTTCTAGATCTATTTTCAAGCCTTCTTTAGAAACTACGAATCCCAAATAAACTAGCTCTTCCTTCATAAAACTGCATTTCTTCAAATTTATTAGCAGCTTCTCTTTCTGCAAAGTTTTTAGAACCAAATTAAGGTGCTCCAAATGTTCTTCTTTACTTCGATTGAAAATTAGAGTATCTTTAAGATAAACAATTACAAACTTGCTTGCATACTCCTTCAAGATTTCATTCATTAATCCCATGAATGTGCTGGGTGCATTAGTGAGCCCAAAAGGCATCACTAACCATTCATACAATCCACTGTTTGTTTTGAAGGCAGTCTTCCACTCATCCCCTTCTCTAATCCTTATCTGATGATAACCGTTTTTCAAATCTATTTTAGTAAAATATTTTGACCCACTCAAGCAATCCATTATCTCATCCATGCGTGGTAAAGAAAAACGATACCTGATGGTGATTTTGTTTATGGATTTGGAATCTGTACACATGCGCCATTCACTACCTTTATTTGGATTGAATACTGTTGGTACAACACATGGACTAAGGCTCTCTCTTATCAATCGCTTATCCATCAATTCCTGCACTCGTCTCCCAACTTCTGCATTCTCCTGAGGAGTTAACCTGTATGCTACTTTATTCGACAAACTTGCTCCATGTATTAGATCAATGTGATGACTAATACTCTTAATTGGTGGTAATGCATTTGGCAACTCATCCACAATAATATCAACAAAATCATTCAACAGATCTTTTAATTCTTCAGATAAATCATCTAAATTTTTGGAAGTCAGAATTACCTTGGGTTTTCCTACAACAACAAAATGCATCTCCTCATTCTTCTCGACTTCTTGCAGCATTTCTTTCACACTTATTAACAGTACACTGTTTCCAGACGCTTCTTTGTTTGCTTCATCCTTCAATGGCAACATTGTGTGTTTATTTCCATCCTTCTCTAGAGTGTAAGTATTTCTTCGCCCATCATGCATAGATTTCCAATCAAACTGCCAAGGTCTTCCCAGCAATATGTGGCATACATCCATCGACATTACATCACATAATATAACATCCTTGTAAGTACCAATCTGGATCTCTACCTTGCATTGTTCGGTCACAATAAACTGATGTCCTTTTTGTAGCCATGATACCTTCTAAGGAGTAGGGTGTATTGTTTTCACCAATCCCAACTTGTCCACCATCTCTGTAAAAACAAGGTTATCAGTGCTTCCACTGTCAATTACCACTTTACAACATTTTCCTTTGGACTTGCATATAGTCCTGAATAGATTCTTTCTCTGAGCTGGCTCTCCTGTCCCTTTTTCTGCTTTAAGCAATACCATTTTCAATAACAAGGATTCTCCTGCTTTGGGTAGTTCTTCTTTACTTGCAATCTGAGGATTTTCTTCCTTTGCCTCAGCCACATTCACATTCCGCTAATTTACTGCTTTATTATGAGGACAGTCCCATGATCCGTGCCCCATTCTCCGCATGTGTAACACTTAATTTCTCTTCCTCGGCCTCTACCTTTGGGTGCAAATCTCCCTCTACCAAAGTCTCCTCTCTGTGGCGGTCTACTACTCGAACCTCCTGCTTCATTTTGAAAGTGCTGGAATCTTGATCTGGAAGCTCCTCTTCCTCTTGTCGGACTTTTACCTCTATGCCTTTGACTTTGCTTCCTAAACATTTTTTCTTCTGCCTTCAAAGCTGCCTGATAAGCATCTTCAATTGTCTTCAGACTCAGTAAACTGATTTCGTCTTGTATGTCATATCTCAAGCCATTGATATATTTGGCTACCTTTTCTACTTCATCCTCAGCATGTCCTGCTCTAATGCTCAACTTGTAAAACTCCTCCGTGTACTCCTTGACAATCATTCCTTTCTGCCTCAAGTTTTGTAATTGTCTGAAAAGATTTAACTGACAATCTTTTGGCATGGATTTACCTTTCAATTTACTCACCATTTTATCTCACTACTTGATCTTGGGCTTTCCCTCTCTCTCTTGATAATTGTAGCTCATCTCACCACATGGCTGCATGGCCCTTCAATCTGGTAGCTGCAAATTTGACCTTTTTTTTATCATCGACCTCCTCATAGTCGAAATACTTGTCTAATGAACTGATCCAATCCATCAGCTCTTCCACATTAAGGTTCCCATCATACAAAGGTATTTCCACCTTTGGTCTTCCACTAGCCTTTGCCAATATCATGAAAACTTTAGCTACCTCGCTTTCTTCCTCATCTTCTTTGTCAGAAGATTCCTCTGCAGCACTGATATCTCCTTCATCAGGTGCTCTCCTCTGGGCAGTTTCCATTGTCTCCATCCTTGTACAAAGGTGTTGAATCTCTTCTAACAAAATTGCATTGGCTACAGGTCTTCCCAGACCTATGCCAGCTCCTCTCCTAGGTGGCATGTTTACTGTGGCAGAACTTAATCCCTGTTGCTCTGATACCAAATGATGCAACAGAGGTATAAGAAAGTTGTATGCAATGTTTTTTTTTTGGTTAATTTTTGTTTAATCTGTTTTTTAACACCAAAACAAAGATCAACCGAACCCCTAAAAAAAAAAAGGACAATCCATCAATTTAAAATTAGATGGAGGACTTTCCTAAGTTGCAGGCATGCGAAAAGCGTTCTGGCAATCTACAGCAAAGCACAATACCAAATACCCAAGCGCAGATTGCATTCATGTGAAAGTCGTTTTGGCAATCTTCAGCAAACATAATACCAATACCCAAGCGTAATGCTTTGTGGCACAAGCGAAGCTTCAGACCCCTAGACACAACGCCAGACTCCTATACACAGATGTGCGTTTTTGCCGAATCTCCTTTGGATTTTTTTTTCTTAGTTTTTTTTACTTAGATAGTCGTAGCTCGATCTAGATGTTTCCTAACTAAAATCACGGAATTGCCACCGGATTCGTGCTCCCAAATACGTGGCTGATCAAAGTAATGATCGAATTGAGTTGTATCGAATGAATCAGACCAGAATCAGATCTCTGCACATTAATTAGCTGAGGTATTTGATATACGAGGAAAAACTAAACTATCTATCATGAATTGGCTGTCTTCGTGTTAAATAAAACACCACACTGTCATCATCATTAAAACAGAAACATTGATGCATAGAAAACATAGTATCTCTATTACGACATTGATCGATTCATTACATTAATGCACTCTCTGTTTTTTTTTAACACACTCCTCTTCTCTCTCGATTACAATCCAATAAATAAAAAATCAATCCTTTCTCCCTAATTACAATCAGAAAACAAATCCTCAAGTAACTGTCTCCTTCCACAAATGAAGGAGCTTTCTATTTTTTTGAAACAGAATCCTAATATAACTTAATGACTCAGCTACTAGGCTGGATCTCCTAGTAGGGAGGATCATCTTGCCGTTTATTTCTATTTTCCTCAGATTTTTAACAACAAACTAAGTACTACATAATTAATAACTAATAAGAATTGCATAATCAATTTTTTTTTCTCTACTCCTTGTTAACCACAACATGTGATCACACTATCACATTGCTGGCTAAGTCTAGATGCTCCTGCATCAGGGGATAAGATCCTGATTTGCAATCTCGTGACATATACTTCTTAGAGAGTCTGGAATGTCTTGAGTCTAGCTGCGATCCAAGGTATCAATTTTTAAGTTGACCCTTTTGTTCGCTAATTTGTCTACAAGTTTCCATTTCTCCTAAAATGGGATAGAATGACAACTGTGATTCCTTCCAAAATATTTGCTAGTCTTGCGAAGTTACTATGAAGTGCTTGAGACTTTAGAAGGGTGTGAGCCATATTGGAGTTTTCTAATCATTTGAATTATTGTTTTTGAGTCCCTTTCTATTACCAAATTTTGAAATTTGCTTCTTCTGGCGATGAGTAATCCATATTCCAAAGCATATATTTAGCAGCATCGTTACTCTCTATCTCGAGATCTTTTGAGTAAATATGAATTATGTGACCTAGACTTGTTTTGAAAAAACCCCCAAAATTGGCCGGTCTTGGATTACCTTTCAGGGCCCCATCAAAGTTCAGTTTAGAAAACCAGTCGGGCGAGGAGACCAATAGGGACTTGAGGATCTTGGTGGAGACAAGGGAGGTTGAGGAGAAGTGATGGATTGATGGATATTTAATAGAGAAAGAATGTGTTTTTCCTGATGATTGCAAACCCAATCTTGGGGGGTATAGGGGATTAACAAAACACTTTTTTTGATCTTATTAAGGATAGAATGCCATATGAAATTTATCAGGCTAGAATGGTAACTCCCAAATTGGATTGATTTGCATTAATGTAAACATGACTATATAACATGAGAAGGTGTGACCTTTGGTATTCATATTCCAAGGTCACTTCCTATTTTAACTCTTCATTTTCCTTTATTTACGTATTTACATTTTTTTCACCCAATGCCCGAGGATTGGGTGTGTAACATTCCCCACCTTAATTTAAAGGGGTGTTTGTGACTCTAAGCACAATCTTGAGTCTTTCAAAATTTTCTCTTCCAAGTGCTTTGGTGAAGATGTCTACAATTTGCTCATTTGTGGAATAATGTTATAGATGAATAATATTGGCCCCTACATGATGTCAAATTAAATGATAATTTGTATTGATATGTTTGGTTCGATCATTGAATTTGGGATTCTTGGCCAATTTAATTGCGAAAGTATTGTCCATTAGAAGGGGAGTAGAGTTCACTTGTTTCTCCTACAAGCCTTCAAGAATTTTCCTAAGCCACACAATCTCCTTGGTTGCTTCTGCAGTTGCCACATATTTTGTTTCTATTGTAGAATCTGTTGGGACTGACTATTTGTTTGATCTCCAGGAGACAACTCGTAATCCAAGACTCGTAACATAACTTGAAGTAGACTCCATTTTCCTTATCTGCATCAATGTCTAAATTAAAATATCTAATCAAGCTGAAGTCATCCACGTGTGAATATTTGAGTCCAATGACCTTCACAAGGCTTTTGCATAAACCTGGAATGGATTCCAACAACAAATGAAATATTTAGTTTGGTAGTGGTGAGGTAGATAAGACTTGCCACAAATTGTATATGCTTAGTTACATCCTCAAATTCATTTCTTCTTTAGATGTAAGCTTCAGATTTTTTTCCATTGGAGTGGACAAACGATTGCATTCAAACATGCCAAATTTGTTCAACAATTCTCTAATGTACTTCATTTGTGAGAAGAATATATACTGTTGAAAATTGTAGTAAGTGAAGGTCTTATGGCTTGTGCTTTAGCTAGAAAGACCACGAGTTGTTTTCTTCTTAGCATGATGTGAATCATGAGTTAGACTTCAGCTCATGCATAGTTTTGGAGGATCAGTTACGTGGAGCCTCCTTCAGTTAACTACAGGATTGGATGGCAGTTCGAGTTCAGCTCGGGACGAGTTGGGACTTCAGTGTTGATTGAAGGACGAGTTATAACTCCAGTGATGATTGGAGAGAGAAGCAATTCGACTTAGTTAACTTGTCATTCACAACTCAAGTTCTAAATTTGTACTTGCCAATTTTAGCATGGATCGAATCTATTAAAGAAGGACGAAGGAACATGTATTATTCATTGTTGAGTGCACAAGTTTGTGTGAGATCTCCTTGCTTGTGGTGTGTGTATCTTTGAGGAGCGAGTGCGCACGATTTTAGGAGTTTTCTTGAGCTAAATAATAAGGCAAAATTACTCTAGGAAATAGGAGGCAATTATGCACTAGGATTAGGAGTCGAGTCCTAAAGAATAGGAGGCCCAGTGCACTAGGAAATCAGAGGCTGGTGCGCAAGGAAATAGGTTTAGATAGAGCACAAGGAAGTAGGAGCAGGTTTAGGGATTTGCAGAGCAGAGTCATACTTGTATAGTAGGAGAACAAGTGTGTTCTCAAGAAGATATATTGCCTTGCAATCGATCTCTTTTCTCAATCAATAAAATAACACAACAACGGAGACAAGTTTTTCCGTGTTGGGTTTCTTGAGAAAAATAAGTGTCTTAATTTGTGTGTTGTGTTTTTATTTTTGGTGTTTTTATTCTGTTGCTTCTAGTTTGTTAAGAAACTCTGTATCTTGGTGAAAGTAAATTTGGTTTCAGTATTGGTTGCCTTGTTTTCAGTTATTCACTAAGTAGTTGCAGAGTTTCATGGAAATTTAACATATACCTTGGATGTTGGGTCACTTCAATGCCTAAGTAGCAGTGAAGGTGTCCCAAATCTCTCATTTCAAATCCTTTCACCTACTCTTTCTTTATGGATGCAATATAGTTTTCATTGTTCTTTGTTATCAACGAATCATCTACATCTACATATACTACAAGAAAGAGAACAATTTTGCCAACTTTCTTGAGAAATAAAGTTGCATCATCCAGATTAAAGTTTTTGAAATTTAATTTCAGAAGATGCTTAGTCATTTTTTCATACCAGGCTCTCGATGCTTGTTTTAGGCCATATAAGGATTTGATGAATTTGCATGCTTTCTGTTCTTGTCCCTCGACAACAAATCCTTCTAGTTGAGGCATGAAGACACTTTCATTCAAATCTTCGTTTAAGAAAGTAGTCTTCGCATCCATCTGATGGACTTTCTATCCATTCTAAGTTGCGAAGGGAAAGAGAGTCTGGATGGCAGCCCATTTTGTTGTGGGGGCAAAGGTCTCTTAATAATCAACATCTTCTTTTTGTGCAAATCTTTTTGCCACGAGCTTTGCTTTGTGCTTGTCAAGTAAGCCATATGATTTATACTTGTTCTTGTAGATGCACTTGCATCCAATTGGTTTGGTTCCAAATGGAGGGTCCACCACCTTCCATGTTCCATTCCTTATGAAAGCATTATACTCCTTCTGCATTGCTTCTTTCCATTCATCATGAGAACCAACATTTTTAAAGGAAGTTGGTTCAAAATTAGTAGACAAATTCAGTTCACAATCACATGAAACATCCATATCATAAACAAAATGAGAATCATCACCTCTGTTTTGTTTGGTGGAACTTCTAGTTCTTATCTTTCTGACCTCATTAAGACGAACACTTTCTAGTGTTTTAGTGACCCATTTTGGGTGACCTTTTTGGGATGGTCTAGGTTGCTCTGTTGATTAAGATGGAGCTAAATCAAGATTTAACATTTCAATCCTCTCATCACTCTAAGGGTCTTCCCTGATTTGAAGGAGTGGTTGAAACTTCATGAGGGGGAGATAATGCTTTAGAAGGAGATTCCATAGATTGATCCAAGATAGGGATTCCCCTTTCAAGATATGGGATCTCGTTATCAAGTTCATGATAATTTTTTGCATGACTGAATCTATTCAAATGATCAAGCTGCTGCTCAACAATATTGTTAGACAATATGAACTTCTTATTTACCTCATCGTAGAGACGATATGCTTTGGTGGTATATGAATTACCTCAAGAAGATGCATTTTCTACTCCTTGCGTCAAGCTTGCTTCTTTGTTCCTTAGGAATCAAGGCATAGCAGGTGGAACCAAAGATCCTAAGATGCCTTACCAAAGGAATGTGGCCATACCACATTTCATAACGAGTCTTATTTTTGGGAGCATGAGATGGACTTCTGCTCTTGATATATACTGCACACAGAACTGTATTAGCCCAAACCATATAAACATCATTGAGCGAAACATATTTAAGATAGTTCAATTCATTCTTTCAGCTACATCATTTTGTTAAGGATTGTAAGGAACAAATCGCATGATGGTGAAGATAGTTTTCAAATTTATTAGAAGTATATTCTTTTCCATTATCAGTACGAAGAGCCAATATGTGATTGTACATCATTTTCAATCCATGCATGAAAATTTCAGGAAGTTTCAAAAGCTTATGATTTACTTGTCAACAAGTATACCCAACACATCCTGGTGTAATCATCAATAAAAGGAACTATATAGTAATTTCCATTTCCATAAGGAACAGGGATAGGATCACACACATTAGAATGAATTAGTGCAGGCTTTCTATGTGCTCTGGAAGCAAGATCATGAAATGGTTGTTTGCTATGTTTTCCTAGGATACAAGCATCACATTGCTTCAGTTTCCTTGGAATAGTTGGCAAACTAGAAACACCATTCCTTTTCAACAAATGAAAACTGTCATAATTAAGATGTCCAAATATTGTTCGCCATAGAAGACTAGATGGCAATGTACCTTGATTTTACAAAGAACTACATGCAGATTTCTGTGCACAAGCAGATATATTTTGTAGCTACAACAATCTTTCCTTCTCTATTCTAGTCATGACAAAAGTGTAGTTTGATGCTTTTCTTATCTTAAATTTGCCATCAAACACATGAATGGAGTGCCATTGCTGGCGAATGTGAACAAGGGATAGTAGGTTTCTCTGCAATTCTTGAAGGTAAAGTACATCAGTTAGAAGAAAGGAAGTCTAGGCAGTTTAAGTTCGAATGGCTTGAGACTTGACTTGTTTGCAAAGTACATTGCTCCGTGTACATTGTCATTGAGGTCTTCAAAGAAGTCTTTCCGAAAGGTCATATGGCAGGTTGCACCTCTATAAAGTAGCCATGCATCTTTTCAAGAAGCAAATGAAGTATGAAACAAATTTTTAGTGACTCCAATATTGCAACAAGCAACAATGTAATGAGCAGATTTAGGTGCTTTACATTTTGCTGGATTTGGTATTTTACCTGTCTTCTTTGTGTTCTTGCTTGATTCTTTCCCAAGGGATTCTGCATGTGGATGCATCATCTCCATTTCTATCACAACAAGTGAAATGGAGATCAGACCTTCCTCCTCGAGGGTGTTTAACCTCTGTCTCTGTGGTTCTTCCTTACACATCCTTTCTACTACCTCTTCCTTTAGGAGAATCTTATGATTTATTCTTCTCTTTCTGTGCAAGGCACACTACTTTAGGGGACTAAGAAGTTGTCTTCCTCTTCCCAAAATCCTTCTCCTCTCTTGCAAACGTCTCCACAAGAGTGTCAAAAGTTAAGTCCTTGAGTTGGGCACTAGCTTTATAAGGATTCAAGATAGTGAGAGTATGTAGTATAGAGGGGCATGACAAAGGCTGTGAGAGGAAAGTTCATTTTAACTCTAGTGGCTTCTACATCATGCATGATGGATCTAATCTCTGAGGCTAGGGCCAAGGGGTCATCGTCTCTCAACTCAAGGTTGAAGAGCTTAATCATCAACTGAAGCACTTCTGATTCTAAGTGTGAGCCATAAAAATCTTTGAACAACTTCAACGCATCATAGGTATTTGTAATTGGAATAATATGATGACTCACCTTTTCATTTACAAAAGCAACAATTAAGGCATAGGCCTTGTCGTCCTTGTTCTCTAAAATGGCTATCTCCTTGTCCGATGTGGCTTTAACAGGTGCATTGTCACCTTCTCCTTCACAAATAAATTTTCATAAGTCATTAAAGATGAGAGTGTGCTTGATATTCTGGACCATTCTTGGTAGTTCTCCTTGCCAGTGAGCACTACACCGATGATGGAGATGAGAGAGTGCATCTTTAAATAAAGCCTTGAGCTAAAGTATTCATAATGTATGCTTCAACTCAGATAATACAATGAAGAAAAACAATCTTAAACACTTCCATTTGCCTTCACAGAATAATAATAATACATTGTAATTCTCCATAGTAACCCGTTATGGCTTAATTACAATATACCACATTAATATTACTAAATACTCAAACATGACATACAACTCTATATCGTACTAATCTTTGATTAATATAGGAATAGTGATTGGAATCACAAATAGAATCATTGCAACTTTGATGTGCATATTTTTGTTCTCATTTGGAGGGGGAGAGTTTAAAAGCTCGTAGTGACAAAGATGTTGAGGAAGATGAAGCAATAAGCGTTATTCATTCAAAACTGAAAATTTTCAGCCATGCGAATATGAAAATTGCAACAAGAAATTTTGATTAAGAGAATACAATACACGAGGGAGGATATGGTGCAGTTTATAAAGGAATTCTTTTAGATGGTCAAATGGTAGCAGTGAAGCAACTCTCTTTTGAGTCAATTTTCAATTATGTAGAGCAATGATTGAAATAAACAATCTGCGGCCCAAGGTGATCTTCCTCTGCTAACCTCAAGTCTTGTGAAAGCACAATATGCTAACACATTTGTCTACCAAAACATTATGATCTGCTCTACTGTGATCGAATATATACATTTTCTCTGAAACCATTCAATCGTAGTAATGCATTTCAACAAACTTTAGGAAGAAGGCAACGCTTTATATAAGGTTGAGCGATCTGAACGACTCTACTTGGAAGGTTGAGCGATATGAAGGTCAAACAAGAAAGTTTTTAATCAAAATTTAAGAGCAAATATTCCCAAACCTTTTACTAAAGAGGGCTTTCTACCAAAGGGGCACCAAGATATTTGGATAAGAGGGAACTCCTTTGAATGCCTGAGAGTCTAGCAATATGATTGAATGGCAAAGGGGGCATTGAAAATGAAAATTTGCAATTTGGCTAAATTAATAGAGGTACTAGAAGCTTCAAAATTTTTATCAAGGATAGTCTTAAAGGCATTGGCTTCTTTAACCGTAGGACAAACCATGGGGAGCGTATCACCAATAAAGTGTTGGTGAGTAGATGGAGAGTCTGGAATTCCACTAGGAAGACCTTTCAAAGCCCCTTCTAGGGCATCAACTTTTAAGCCACATCCCAATCCCTCTGCCATTAGGAGACATAGATAAGGAGAAATAGGGTCTCCTTATTTGATGCCTGGAGAGGGGAAAAAGGGGGTCAAGGGTAAATTATTTACAAGAATGGAGAAGAAATCTTTTATGACAAGACTAATGACCCATTGAATCCAAGATTCCTTGAAACCAAATGCTTTAAACATACGAAAAATGAATTGCCAATTAAGTCGATTAAAAGCTTTTGACATATCTAGTTTAATCAAAATTCCAGGGGTTTTTGAAGATTTAAGTGAATCAGCTCATGAGCCAAACAAATGATGTCCAAGATTTTCCTACCTTCAACATAGCTAGTTTGTTCAAGAGAGATGAGAGTCGGAAGGAGAGGTTTGATTATGCTAGCAATTGTTGAATGGTGTTGTCATTGATGCCAATGTTAGTGATTTAACGCTCTTAATATTTGTCGTCAATTGGAAGCTCCATTGGTCAAAGACCTTCGAAAACCCCAAAAGCCCCATGCTAGTTGAATTATTTGGGGATGAAGATCAGGATCTCGGGCTCAAGATCACCCTCCTTGGACTCTGCTCGTCATGCCGAATCCAATGGTATGTGGCACGCCTTGAGAGGTCTTATTGTTTGAGAGATATATCTGTTTGAAGTTGAAAACCCCATCAATTTGGAAAAAACCCCAAATGGAAGATGATATGGCAAAATGCCATTGGGTAGTGTTGTCGCACAAAATGTCTAGACACCTCGACAACTACTCAGATTAGGTGCTGTCACCCTGATCCCAAATCTCTCTATTTAAGTTGTCTCCCTATAGTAGACTAAGGGGGGTAGACCCTATGGAAATGTAATGAAGGAGAACTAATTGGGAACCAACCAGTTCGGGAGACACAGTTAAACGACCAAATACTTGTAAAAGATCTAGCAAGTTTTTTGGATTCGATTGAATTTGAATGATTGATACTAGTGCCTTGTGGAGTCAACTATCTTGCTAAGGAAATTGCAACCAAGTACTTGATGAGAAACTGCTGCTTGGATGAATAACTATCCTATATGCAATGCTAACTTAGAATGCGGAATGCAAGGAGAATGATTAGAAGACAAAGCGAGATGAAGCAAGCTTCGAAGTTGAGAGGCGATGTTAAAAGCTCGAAACACTTAGGTTACAAATTATCTGATTCAACCATTAAGTATTTAAGTGAGAGTGCCAAAAAATTACTCAATTAAAAGATATACAATTTGTCGCAGATCCACAATAGAGCTCTCAAAATAAGATATCGATTATACTTACTTGAATTTTTTCCAAACATTAATATCCAATAACATCCAATATTTCACGAAAATGAAACAAGAGTTAATTATACAATAGACGATTTTAATCGATAGAAAACATCAAAAAATATTCAGATGCCAATGATCATCAAACTCAACTGAAGCATATGAAAGTAACTAGCACTTAAATCTCAATAATTATTCTATGCCGAAATTGACTGTATGGCTGCTGTACGGATTTCTAGAAATCCGTACCACCAAGCAGTAGTCTCTCTTCTCAATATTCGTGCCCAGAATTTGCCCGGAATTAATTGCTGAACTTGCTGTACGGTCTTCCTCATTTACTGTGCCTCTCTCCCTCGAAAAATGTGCCCAACACTTGTACGGATTTCTGCCTTGGAAACCGTGCCTCTTTGCTGCTGTACGGATTTTGCTGAAGTCTCTATCAGCTGCCCTCTTTCTCCTCTCTGCTCAGAAATCTCCCTTGCTCTCCTCTCTTTCTCCCAATCTGCTCATGAAAGAATGAATGACCTATTCCTCCTTTTCCTCCTTTAACCTAACCCTAAGTGACTTTTGGGGAATCCCTAAATCCAATGACTGAAATAGATTTAGATCTAGGGCTGAGATTAAATGCTCATTTAAATCTCACTTTCTATTTTTTAATTCACCCCACTTTAATAAAGACCCACTTAGTCATTTATTTCCAAAGTCACTTTTCCTTTCTAATTTTACATTGACTTTATTAAAGTCACTTTAAAATTAGACTTTAGTAACTTTATCACTTAAAGTCACTTTTAAATTAGATTTGACTTTATAAAATTATAAAATCACTTTAGGAGAAAAATTAAATTCTTTTGGACACTTTTACCTATGCCAAAGATCAAAGCCTTAGGGAACCACCTGTCCTCCGGTAGAGTGTGTCAACTCTAAAACCAATAGCAAGATCTTCTTTGAAGTTCTTCTTTGAGATGTGTACTTTTCCATCAACGACTGCCACCTTTAATCCTTTGTCTTCCATTACTGAAATAGACACAAGGTTCTTCTTCAAATCAGGTACGTACAACACATCTTGTAAGCGGAGGACTTGACATTGAGATGGATGAAGGGTCACAGTCCCTGTCCTTTTCACGGGATAGGTGGCGTTATCTCCAAGGATAATTTCTAAATTAGTATCCTTCTCAATCAAATCAGAGAGGGCTTCTTTATAGCCAGCGAGGTGCCTTGAGGCACCACTATCAATCAACCAGACATCCAGGGTGTCGGGAGGAGATGCAGGGTGTCGGGAAGAGATGCAACAGAGAGGGCAGATACAAGAATATATTCATTTTTCTTATTATCAACAACATTAGACTCATCGTACCTGGAATTTCTTGACATCTTGAAAGGTTGCCCATTTCCACTACGATTAGAGGGAGCCTTCCTTTTTCCTTTGAACCTGTGGTTCCTTTGTATTCCATTCCCCTTGAAGTTGTTGTTGTCATCATCCCTGGGAGAGTCCCTTCTATTGGGCACTCCCTTGCATAGTGACTAGCCTTGCTACAAGTGTAACATCTTCCATTCCTTCCTTTGGTCCTCGCTCTACCATGGTTTTTCTTCTTTGCATGAGCCGCGAAGGAAGTAGGGTCATGTCCATTCCCACTAGAGGGATGATCTCTCTCCATCATTCTTGTATCCTCTTGAGTGCATCTAGTCAGTAATTCCTCAAAATCAAGAAACACATTATTATTAAGAATCATAGTATTAAATACATACCAGTCTCGGGGAAGTCCTCCCAGAGCAATGAGGACGAGCTCTCAATCAACTACTTCTTCTCCGATGGCAAGGAGATCATTCCTGATTTTTGTGAGCCTCATAAAATATGATTGGAGTGCATATGATGGAGTCTCATGAATCTTCCCCTGCACATAACCCATGACATCTTGATCTTCTAATGCCAAATCCAAGTACATCTTCCATGCATGATAATCAGACTTGTCAGTCAACTTATCATCAGATTTGAAACCCTTGTAGGTTGAGGAGGACATTGGTCCTTGACAAGACTTCTATTTCGGTGATTGCTTTTCACATTTATTTGGGCTTTGTCTTCACCTCAGCTTTGGTACCATGTTAAATTTAGATAACCGTGGTATGTTCTATGCTTAAAGTAGTTTACTTCAATCTTTCTTATAGGTCCAATTCAGATTAACGTTCACATAATCATTGAAAGTAAACGCTGAGAGAACATAATAATAGATCGACATAAGACAAGCCAATATAATAAATCATAATTTACAATTCTTCTTGTCCAACAAAGATAGAGAGAAATGTTTGTTACAGCAGTCAACAGGATGCCCTAGCCAACAAACACTTTGGCTGGTCAAACCAGCTCTTCCAACCTCTTGGAGGTTCAGTCAAACACATACAAGATCAGCCTTCCTTCAGTGTCACACTCACCTCGTGAGATAGCTCCCAAAACAGTCAACACAAGTCATCAAAAGGATTTCCGGGCACTTAAGGGCACCGAAACTCAATAGTATTTAGCAAGTAAATAATATAAATAGGTGTACTAAAAATATGCTAACCAGAAAATGTGTCTATTCTATGAATGGATACCTGGTTAGACAAGCTTCTAAACAAAACACTTGCTGTCCTATTTTAACAGGTTTGTAAATTTGCAAACAAAATTTCTAACAGCAAGATAAGTGTCAAAACATACATTAGATATAGCATATGAGCAATAGATTTTGGTCTATTTAAAATATCTTAACCAAAAATGTAAAAATTTCTGAGTTTTAGTGTTTGGTTAGGAGGATTTCTCTGTAAAATTGCTCGCCATCCTGTTTTAATAGGTCTGTAATTTCTGCCAAAAATGCATAAAAGTAACAACGAAAGAGTGTTGAAAAGTCACCCAAAAGTAGCAGAACAGTCCTGGATGTCAGATCTAAGGGTGGGAAAGTTGAAAGACTAAAGTTTGTGTTAAATTTAGATAACCATGGTATGTTCTATGCTTAAAGCAGTTTACTTCAATCTTTCTTATAGGCCCAATTAAGATTAGCAATCACATAATCATGAAAAGTAAATGCTAATAGAACATAATAATAGATCGACATAAGACAAGCCAATTTAATAAATCAGAGTTTACAATTCTTCTTGTCCAACAAAGATAGAGAGAAATGTTTGTTACAGCAGTCAACAGGATGCCCTAGCCAGCAAAGACTTTGGCTGGTCAAACCAACTCTTCCAACCTCCCAGTGGTTCAGTCAAACACATACAAGATCAGCCTTCCTTCAGTGTCACACACACCTCATGAGACAACTCCGAAGTCAACAAAAGGATTTCCGGCATCTAGATTTCTGGCATCCATTTCCGTCATCATCCATATTTGCGGCATCGAGATTTCCAGCATCCATTTCCAGCATCATCCATATTTCCGACATCCATTTCCGGCATCATCCATATTTTCGGCATCCAAATTCACACGTGGGAGAGAGAGAAGCCTCTTCTAGGCTGTACGAACCAATCAGATCACGAGGAATGTGTGATCAAGTCTCCAATTTATATCCATCAATGAGGGTGTGTGACACATCTGTTGGGCTTGTGAGCCTACATTAGAATTCAGGCTGACCTTGACAAATTGCACATGTGTAGAAAATAAAATCAAAATATAAGTTCTTCTCATCCAAACAAGATGATCTTTAGATCAATCTTGCACCTCTCCGAAATAGGAATCCAACAAAAATATCATCATCATCATATGAGCAATGGAAGATGGAGTTTGGACCTAGTTGCCCAAAATTAACAGTTTGTCTGGTTAAGGCCAACCTTAAGTCTTTGACCAAGACTAAGATTTAATTTCCAATTAGTTGGAAATTTTGTTTTGGAGGTCCTGGGGTCAAAACCCTTTGGGTAAACAACCCAAAAAATTATTTCAGCTATTAATAATGAATTTAAGGACTAATATAACTTGAAATTTAGCTTTAGATGCAATATATAAACAATATAGAGTAATCTAAGCTAACAAAAGGCACAAGTAAAGACTTACATGGTGTATTGAGCAAGGTTGCGGGGGAGCAGCTCCGCCCCCTCGAACCCGCTCCTGGAGCGCACTTCTTCGAACTCGCTCCCAGAGTGCGCTCCTGGAGCGAATGCTTAGAGGTTTATATTATGACAAAGACCCTATACAGATCTAGAGGCAATGACAAAGATACCTCTGGATATTGATGCTTAGAGGGTGATATGAATGACAAAGATGATGACTTTCCAACAAGACTAAAAAATTAGAAATTTCTCATGGCAATAAGAGGCCAAGCATTAGCTATAGATTACATATTTACTTGTCTCTTCTAGTTTCTTGTAGTTTTTATAACTATTGACTCTTTCATATTTGTTAGGATATATTTTAAAAACAATATATGACAATTTAAGTTTGAAGTATGAATTTGGCAATTATAAGTCATTGGTAATGAATTATGAATACCATGCTTCACGAAAGTTATTTCATTTCATTTTAGTTTATAACATTTCATTTCATGTTAGATATTCTATGTTGTAATGGTACACTTAGCTTACAAGTACAACTTTGGTGATCAATGATGATAAAAGTTATATATTGAATTTTGAAAGCTTGAAACTTTAATATTGATGAATCATGAGACTCAATATGTCGTATGTCACTAAATTGTGGATGTCGTTGATGAAGATTATAACTTCTAGATGATTGATGTTATATGGTTCAATCTATGTTTTTATGCTTTTTTATATCTAATTCATCATTCTACATGCTTTTGTTGACATACATGCATCGAAATATACAAAAATATATATTATATAAAAATTCGCTCCTCGATTCGCTCCCAAACTGGAGCTTCTAAAAATGTCGCTCCCGCTCTGGCTCCCGCTCCTCGTTTTCACTCATGCTCCCAAGTAACCTTGGTATTGAGCCTTGTAGGGTGCTTCTTTGGGTGCAATATGCAATTTAGAAATTTAGGACAACTGTACTTGTAGATCTACACACATAAAATTAGGCATACTAGTGTAAAATATTCAAAATAATCAAGGAAACCAAATATACCTATCCCTTGGTTAAAAACAAATTTATGCACTTTTTCGCCAATGGTTTACTAACTAAAAGATATGGAAATTATAACAAGCTAGTAAAGTAAAGTTGATTTTTTTGATAATTTTATTGATAAAATGGATGAGATATGAGAATCTACCTTTTCTCTAAAGCTTTCCAATCCACCACATTGCAATCATAACCCTCCTTAAGATAGCTCCACCTTGAGAACTAGGAATGAGTGAGGAGTTGGGGGAGAAACTATCCCACTCAATAGTATAGAATAACTTGCAAGAAAATTTTAATTCCAATAGGAGGATTTACTCCTTCGAGATGCCCCAATTGCTACAAAAATAATTGTCACCAATTTCCCAAACTTAGTTTGGTTGAAGATTCCCCCCCTAAAAGGGATTGTCCAATACTTGAAAATGTGTGTTATTGGTGGGAGCTAAGGGTGAGAGAAGCTCCCCTTCCACATGATAGTATCATTCAATGGTTCCCTACAACAATTTTGTGTTGATTAATCTTGTACCTGCAAGTTAGTCTATTAAGCACAAATTAAAGACTAAAACTAAGAAAAGAGAGCATAGAAAAATCAATCCAATACACATAAGAGAGTATATTGCCAATTGGTTTCTTTATTGCATAGCATAAATGATCTCACCATCAACAACCTTTAATGGGAGGAGCTAGCAATTTAGATGTTTCATTGCTAACGACTAGATTTCCTCCTCCATTGAAATATTAATATTTGACTTGTGATCCACAATTAATTTGGAGACTAATTCTACTCAAAAGAAAAATAATATTTAATTACATTGAGTTTTCCCACAACATGGGTCTAATTGCCTCATCACCACCAAAGTAGTCCAACATTCCACAAGGAAAATTCCTAGAAGTCAAAATCACGAAGAATAATGTTGATTTATTTTGGGAAAAAGAGTGATCATCCTTGGAAATTCACTCCATTAGTTGAAGACCAACTTGATTTTAATGTCTACTGTTATGTATATTTTATTAATTATGAGTTAGATATAGTTAAATGTTATGTATATTTTATTAGTTATTAGTTAGATATAGTTATCTTAGGTTTATTAATGTGGAAGGGCATGATCAACGATCATGCCTCTTCACCAAGGGACACCATAAGGTTGTATTTAAAGCCTTGGTGATCCTCACTTGTAATCATATCTCATCTTTTATCTTTTATCAATAATAATATATACTTATAAAGTTAAAGTTTACCAGAGTTTTTACACTCCATTGGTATCAGAGCCATCGCTCTTCAGGATCTGTGTGATCACCAAGAATTAAGGAATTACAAGGAAATTCTAGAATTGCAGATTTTTTTTTAAAACCAAGTGCTTGTGAGCAGCAACATTTGTTTTTTTTTTTTTAAAAAGGAAGAAATTTTTAAAAAGAGAGAAGGAAAGTTAACATAAAGGGGGGAATAATTAAAAGGAATTTTTTTTTTTTAAAAGAAATAGTTCCAAAAGAAAAAAAAAGAAAAGAAAAAGAAAAAGAAAAAAGAGATATATATAAAGAAATAAAAAGAAATAAGGAAGAGTAATTGCTCGTGGTTTATAGGCTCGTGGTTTTGGAGCCCATGGTAATTGCCCATGGTATTAAAACCCATTTCCCCTTTTCAAAACAATGTGACTTTTCAACAACGTGACTTTTCAAAACATTACAAGAGAAGGTACTAGTGGTGAATGACATATGCCAAAGAAGATAAATCTTGAGTGAAGAAAATTGTCAAAAAAGTACAGCTTTGAGGTCAAAGCTCTTAAGGAAAAGGGGATAAGCCCTAATTACAAGGAGTATGAGGAGTATGTCTTCATCAGTGACGATGGTCGATCAGATAAAAAGGCAAATATGGCTAAAACGTATGGAGGCTAAGGACAATCAGGACAAAATGATGATGTAGAAATTTAATGCCATTATAGACAAGTTAAATCTAATGCAAAAACTAATAGTCCAAAATGTTGAACCTAATCAACTGAACAATGTAGTTAATTCAGATCATAATCATGAATATGACATGTTTGAAAAAGAACAATTGAATGAGGTTGAATTGGAAATCAGCTCACATGAAAGCTATAGTGTTGAAATACCTAGAAGCAGAGACTCTGAAATCAACCATGAAAGTTATAGAGCTGAGAAGCCAAGAGAAGAAAATTCAACTCAATCCACTAATAAAGTCAGTAATGCAACAACAAAAGTTATTGAGAACTTTTATATAAATGAAAATCCAATAGCAGAAAACGAAACAATGTTGGTGGAAGAGCCACATAAAGAATTCAACGTGACTGCTATCACAGATGCAACACCAGACATAGTCATTGAAAATGAAAGAAACCATGAAAATACAAATGCTTATAAACAACAAAATGTTCCATCCCCAGAATTGAAAGAAAAATGTGAAGAGACAAGCACATCCGAAGCCACTGATATAGTGCCAGAAGCTGTTGAGGCCTTCGGTGATGAAGCACATATGGTTGTTAAGAAGGAAGCATTTGATGATGAGAAGAAGTTGCATCAAACGATAATTGTTGGTAACTTACCTCTAAATCTAGAAAGGAATCACGAAAAATCACTAGAAGAACAAGGAATAGTTCGGAAAGACGAAAAGTCTTCTAAGACCTGCCAATAAAAATACCTCCTAATAAGGAACATGAACATCCAATAGAAGTCAAGAAAGGACTTGACCCTGTCAATATCAAATCTTGTCGCGGTCCACATCACCAAAAGATTGAACTCGAGAAGATGCTCCACGATCTTTTTAAAATGTGGGAAGCAAGAGCTCGCCGCTCGAGAAACCCAGGCATTCGTCAACATTGTCCATGCATTACGTATGCTTTGAGGACAAAGCATCTTTAAGAGAGGGGCAATGTTATATATATTTTATTAATTATTAGTTAGATATAGTTAAATGTTATGTATATTTTATTAGTTATTAGTTAGATATAGTTATCTTAGGTTTATTAATGTGGAAGAGCATGATCAATGATCATGCCTCTTCGCCAAGGGACACCATAAGGTTGTATTTAAAGCCTTGGTGATCCTCACTTGTAATCATATCTCATCTTTTATCTTTTATCAATAATAATATATAATTATAAAGTTTACCAGAGTTTTTACACTCCATCTACTTATGTTATCCTTATCTTAATCTTCTAGGAAATAGTAATCTCCAACAACGATATTGATCTTTCCAACAAAAAAATTAATTGACTTGAGTTTTCCATGCATTAATGAGTGTATTTTTGACCAACGCAATATCTGTAGCATCCTTATGAATTTGGAAAAACTGATACATGGGTTTTGTTCTTCTCGTTTTGTAGACCAATTTTGACATAATATATGTCAAATTCTGACAAAATATGCCCTTGTTATGCCACATATTTATGTCCAAGTGGATGATTTCTAATGCCTTTGAGGATAATTTTTTTCTAAGACATGAGTTTTATTCGTCTCAACAAGTAGACCACTTTTAACGTAATGCATGTGAAAATCTGACAAATGCTCCCCTTGTTCCGACCTTGGAAAAGTTGTAACACCACTGTTTGACTAGCCATATCTTGAGAATGCTTTCACCAAATGGAAAAATTTCATGTGGTATGTCATCTTCTCATTGAGCTCTACAATCTAGGACCCTATTGACTTTTTGACCTCTGGGACCACTTTGCCTTCGAAACCGTGAATTGCACTGGGAAATGTGTAGATGTTAGTGACTCTGATTCTGCTATATATGAGAAAAATATGAGGGGTGCAACACCAAATCCAAGGCCACATATTGACTCAATAGACTCATAAGTTATAACGATGCGGAAAGACATAAGTGCACTTGATGTGGGCTGGATTGGCCCCTACCTTGTTGATCACCCCTACACTACAAGGCTCCCACAAAACCATGAATTCACATATCAATTTACCTCAGGGCTTGCAATCCTATTAGGGACGAAAGAAACCGACTGCAAACTCAAAGGGACAATGCATAGTCCGACCAAAGCAAGATTGACTCAACATGACATAGAGTCTAGGATTCCTACAAGGCCTCACATGGTTGTTACAAGGCTTTTGACCTGTGACCTTGGGCTTACAATGGTGTTTAAGAATGCTGTAATGAATCTATAGGTACCCTTGCTGAAACAGGTGTAACAAGACCAACACTTATACCTTTGATGCTATATGCTACTTTGTCAGAGGGACCTATTGGAAATATTGAGAGGGCGCTGAATCATTATTTCATTTATTTTTTCACAATTGGTTAGATTCCTTTAAACATTAAAAACATCAATACAAACATGAGACAAGATCACCTCACATAGAATTAGTATACAAGAGATCTCACTCAACAATATTTGTAATGAATGTTTTTACATATAATTTTACCAAATGAACTGGAAGGAAGTACAAAACTCCCCAAGGGTTTTACAATGGTGTTTAAGAATGCTGTAATGAATCTATAGGTACCCTTGCTGAAACAGGTGTAACAAGACCAACACTTATACCTTTGATGCTATATGCTACTTTGTTAGAGGGACTTATTGGAAATATTGAGAGGGGGCTGAATCATTATTTCATCTAATTTTTCACAATTGGTTAGATTCCTTTAAACATTAAAAGCATCAATACAAACATGAGACGAGATCACATCACATAGAATTAGTATAAAAGAGATTTCACTCAACAAGATTTGTTATGTATGTTTTTACATACAAATTTACCAAATGAACTGGAAGGAAGTACAAAACTTCCCAAGGGTTTTACAATGGTGTTTAAGAATGCTGTAATGAATCTATAGGTACCCTTGCTGAAACAGGTGTAACAAGACCAATACTTATACCTTTGATGCTGTATGCTACTTTGTCAGAGGGACCTATTGGAAATATTGAGAGGGGGCTGAATCATTATTTCATCTAATTTTTCACAATTGGTTAGATTCCTTTAAACATTAAAAGCATCAATACAAACATGAGACAAGATCACATCACATAGAATTAGTATACAAGAGATTTCACTCAACAAGATTTGTTATGTATGTTTTTACATACAAATTTACCAAATGAACTGGAAGGAAGTACAAAACTCTCCAAGGGTTTTACTATCAAGGACTAAAATGAAGCTAATGTTCCCTAAATAATAATGGGGTCCCATACCAGGGACAGTGACCCAACTACAACACGCTGCTACCTCTGATGCTGCACTCCATTGCCACTGCCGCTGCACTACCACTGTCCACTGCCACTCTTGCTGCCACTGCTGCTATACTTTAACTCAACACTTTGCTGCACCTTGACTCAGTCATTTCCCCCCCACAACTCTCTACTACACTTAGTCATACAATGATATAATCTAAGCTTGGGCTCCTCAAGAAGAGCATGAGTAATACTGTCATACATCATGCTGTCATAAGCCATATATAACTATCATAAGGTCACTGCCATTCATCACACTGTCATAAGCCATATGTCATTGTCGTAGAGTCACTACCTTGCATCACACTATCACTGCCATTTACAAATGTTGCTGATACATCTTAGATATAAGGATGCTGCAGCAGACCATGGTCATAGAGAGTGTCATATATCTTGGTCATACGGATAGAAGAACACTGTCACACATCACTGAAATAAACATAGAAGATCAAAACCATACATTACAGTCAAGAGAACTTTGCCAAACATCACTAAAGGTAACTACTGCAACTCAAGTCACAATCTTGTCTTCACACTAGATATCTAGGTTGCAAACCGTCTGCCTTTATATGCTGAAGCTCCTCGTTAAGATTCTATTCATACTGAATATGAGGTATGCTGTCATAGATGAATCCATAGCAGAACAAGGTACTTAGCACACAACGTTCTCTGCCACTGTCAACAATCTTGTCGTCTTCCGCAATGTCCTCCTAGCAACATAAATGCCACAACCGTCTCAATATGCACAGTTCATACCATAGTCTCTGCTCATCAACGTTCAACGATATCATACATGCATCCTATCTAATCCATCCAAAATGTTAGTGACATCATATATAAGCGTTATATTTTTTTTTTCACTGACAAGACCCTACAGGTATGATTCTCAAGGGCACAGCAACATTGTCAATATTACTGTCTTACAACAAATACTAGCTACAACCATAAGGTATTGGCACCAATACATCATTATAGTATATACGTAAGCATACACTATTTCAACATATGTGTTATCAGGTCACCAAAACTTTGCCCTCATTATCAATCTGTCGAACGAAAAATACTTAATGACAGAACCCTACAGATATGATCTCTCTGTCATCAACGTGTACCTTCAACATACAATAAAACAATGGACACAAACGTACATGAATCTAATCCAAATTCCACGTACTGTCACAAATGACCTGCTATGCTTGTCAATACACAACATATGTTGAAGTGTATTCAAGGTGACAGTTCCGCATACATTACCTCTCCATCAATTACAACAAACCTTGCCATCGCACCTTGATATACTTGTACACTTGATCCTTACTATAGTATTCACTTGAATTAAAATTCGTTCCAGATCAGCAGGTATCAATGAAAATATAGTGAAAAGGGGTTCAGGACATATCAAGGTCAGAGATCGAGTTTCTCAAACAAGGCCACATATTAGCTTAGGTCAAATAAGAAATCTGCACCAATTAACAATCTTCCATTGAAACCCTTAGCCAATTAAACAATCCTTGGCAATACAGGCTGCAAGCTTGAGTTTTAGACTGCCGACAGAGAGATCTATCAAGCCTCAACTCGGAGATGTGAGAGTTCAATAACGTGACTGTAAACAATTCTACATGACTGTTTGAAGAATGCATGAGTTATGTCATTGGATTACTGCCAAGATGTTCAAATTCTCCATGCTCTGTTCCAGGGAAACGTATATGCAAGTGTCAACAGCTGAAAAATGGAATGCCTTGAAAAACAGTGCGAGTAGAACCTTCAGAGCTGCTTTAGGATAAACAAAACTCACAACATTGACCTACTTGATTTGAATGCAACCTTCAGATTTAGCTATGCTCCACAGGGCCGCAGGCTTCTAAGAATATATACGAGTTTTCTTGTGCAAGAAATGATCTGTATTGGGGGCAAGATCATGGTCAAGAAAGGTGGGCAAAGTAGCCTTCAATCAATCAAGCGATTACAAATCATTTAACCAAAAAAGAAATTTGAAACCCTGCAAGTTCAATAGCCTATGCCAGAAACCCATGCGAATAGTCCTTCAAGAGAAAAGAAAAATAATAACCATCAACCCTTCAAAAGAATACACAGGCAGAATATCAAAGAATTTATTATTGCACCGAGATTGCACTTGCGTCTTGTCACTTGGAGAGTAAAAACACCTTCTTTATATAGTAGAGAAGGCCACACTTAGAAGGGGAGCCGACTTCAAATTTTGGAGGGAAAACAAATTCGGCAAATTCGTGATCTGCAAGTTCAAATTCCTCAACAAATGCGAGGCTTCAACCTTGTGGCCTGGGGCACTAGTTTCCAACTAGGCATATCTCTTGATCCGGGAGGACCCACAAGATGCTCCACATACCAACAAAAATGAATTGATGACAGCTACCAACCTGGAGGGGTCTCATGCCAAGAATCATGATGAATAGGATCAACCACTGTGAGACAAGTGCGGGGTATGATCATCTTCCAAGGGATCCAAACCCTAGAGCTAGGGTTTCATCAATGCATCATCTCATCCATGCATGCCGACTTACCGAGGACATCAATGACGATATCTGCACCTGCTTTGATATCCTGCACCTGCTTTGACATCAATGACAACATACTCAACATGACCCTTAATCTATGCGTTAGCTTGATTTCTCTTTCTCATCCTTCAATGCGAGTGTGTCTTCATTGGGTTTTATCATGATTCCATATGCAACCAACTCTCATTTATCATTGTGTTTGCACAAGTAATGCAACTACAATCCACACTTGGTCTATAGCAATTTCATATCAATAGATGATCCACATGGCACCTTTAACAAATCAAAATGCATCCAACCATGCTTCTTTATTTCTCAGTTTGTTGGCCACATTAGTGGAATATTACTGTTGAGAATCCCAAGGCGCATGCCATTCAAATTGATTGAGGACGTGGAACCTTTAGTGATCAATTTATAAACAATCGATTGATTTAAAAGGATTGCGAGAGTTTGTTACAAATTAGGCGCACTCTATATATGCTTCATTAAATAAAAATCCTATCTGTTTGCTTATGTAAGTATCTGTGTTGTGAACATTGCGATTTTATTGCCTAATCAATGTAGAAATCACAATTTTATCGTAAAAATCGTGAATTGATGTGAAAAAATCCTTGATGCGCGGAACAACAACTTTTAAAGTTTTTTTTGTGGGTTTTTGGTTTCATTTTGCAAACAAAGGGCAAGTGAGAGAGCTAAGGAGGAGGAGAACGAATCTACAAGGGTGAGAGAGGAGAAAACCGAGGGTATTTAGGATCCCAAGCAAAGAAATTTTAATTTTGGATAGAGTTTCTTTAGCAAGCTGCAAATTTCAGGTATGGAAAATTCGACCCTATTTTTTTTTTGTTTTCTCCTTGTTTTTTCTTGGGTTTTAGTCACCCATATATTTTCCATGATTTTTCTTGGGAAGGGAGTGTGTTTTATTTTGCCATTATTGTTTCATTGACTAGGTAGGGTTTTTTATTGTCAAAAATTCAGAATGTTGATTGTTAATTCTATTTTTTTAAATTATTCTTGTGCCATAGGTTCAATCTTACATTAAGAGTTCAACAAACATGCTAAGACATTTTGGACCCTTTGTGGGAATATGGTGAACCCGATGGGGGGTTCGATAGATCAATTTGAGTTGCAAGTTTTGTGGAAAGCATATGACAGGGGGAGTATTCCGATAGAAATTCCCCCTTGCACAAATTTTGGGACATTAAGTAGGACTTTTCCCAGGTGAAACTCCAAAAATCACCCGTAAAGCTCTCAAATCATTAGAAGATATGGAGTATCCCAAAGTTCCCAACTAAAAAAGGAAGCTATGAAGACTCAAATGGCAAGGGGTGGAGTGGTGGTAGGTGACCATGAGAGTGGTTCTTCTTTAACATTAGCTTCTGCAATCAACCCCCAACCGCTTCATCATTTTTTGTTCCAAGAACCACATTTGGTGCACAACCATCGATTAGGTCGACTCTTAAAAAAAGAAGCAAGAAGCTGACAAGTTGGTGGGTAGGTGTTTTCTATGGAGTGACATTCCCTTCAACATTTCTAGGAACAATCCATTTTTCCAGCCTATGTTTGATGCTATTGCTATTGTTGGCCCAAGGTACAAAGCCCCTTCCTATGATGACTTGAGAGGGCCTATTCTTCAAAATGAAAATGTCGATTGCACTGCAAGATTGGAGCAATTCAAGGCTTCATGGGCACACACAAGATGCACTGCGATGTCAGATGGTTGGGTTGATAAAAAAGGTAGAACCCTTATTAACTTTTTGGTTAATTGTCCCAAGGGGACAATGTTTATGAAATCCGTTGATGCATTTGCACATATCAAAGATGCACAATTATTATGTGATTTGTTGGACGGGTTCATTTAGGAGGTAGGTCCACAACATGTTGTCTAGGTCATAACAAATAATGCTGCAAATTATGTTGCTGCTGGCAGGATGCTCATGGAGAGGCATCCTAACTTGTTTTGGACACCTTGTGCTGCACATTGTATTGACTTGATGTTGGAGGACATAGGAAAAAATCCTTTTGTCAAGGATATGTTGAATCGTCAAAAAGAATTACAAAATATATATATAATTATGCATCTGTGCTTTATTTGATGAGAAGATTCGCTAATAACAAGGAGTTGGTGCGCCCTACTATTACACGGTTTGCCACTAGCTTCATATCTCTTCAATCTCTCTTGAATTTTATTTGGGATGTGAAGAGATTGTTTCTTTCAGAGGAGTGGTGTGCTTTATCATTAAGCCACAAACCAGAGGGAGAGGCCATATGTAGGCCAGTTTCATACTAAGAAAGCTTTTGGGCAGGAGTGCAGGAGATGTGTGTTGGAGAATGCAATATGTAAGCTATTAATTCGATTTCTCCTTAACCTTAATTTTTTCTTGTGAACTTTACTTATCTTCTTGTGTTTCTTTATTAGATATTTTCATCAAACAATTATCAAGAGCAAAAACAATTAAGACAATGGACACAAATATTAGGCTCCAAGATAGCGAAAAACCCCTCCAAGGGGAAAACCTAGAAAAAATCTCTTCTCTTATAGAATTTGCCTCAAATGAGAAAACCAAGACCCAAAACCTTCGACCAAGTCCTCCTCCAAGCACCAAGTCAGCGCCCCAATAGACCCTTCCAATTAGGTCAAATATCACCAAGTCAACAAAAGGTCACTTCTTCAACCAACTTCGGCCCCCAACTTCGAACCTGCAAACCTGCAATCTTCAACCTATAGTAGCTGCAAAAACCCTAATTTCTGGCACATCTCCATCCTTCAAGAGTTCTTCCTTTAAGCATGTCAATGTCTTCAAGGTCACACTAGGTCAAGTCAGAGTATTTGGCCCTCTTGTAACCTAGATCTGTAATTCGCTTCCTACAATTTGTACTTGCAATTCTCAGTCTCCTAGAAGCTACGTAAACGCTAACCTTCACACGTGTGAGAGAATAAGGCCCAAAAACAAAATTTATTAACTCCTTGCTTCCTTGATCTTTGCTCTAGCTTCTTCCTTGTTCCTTGCGTTAGATCGAACTTCTTTCTTGATATGATCGAATTGGTGATGAATGAGGTCAAAGTTGCTTGTATAAAATATATATTGCCTTTTCAAGAGGTTGAATACCCTTCTTTAGGGCGACTTCTTGCTAGTCGACCCAACTTGTGCCAGGAGGCTTGTAGGACTTTCTAGACTCATAATTAATATCTTTTACATGTTACAACTTACCCAATAGGGTCTTATACAATTGACAATGACACTCTTGACTCAAGAAAAATATTCTTTTGACATGACAAACCCTAGAAGCATGAATAACATGCTTGACCTAGATGACCATCAAAATGGAGAATGAAACCCATGCTTAAAATAATATTTTTCTTTCTTCTTTTTCTTGTAACTTAAGATATACATAATGACTTGAATACATTGACAATTATGAAGACCAAAACTAGTTACATTTTCCAACAGTTTGTACGATTATTGAACTTTCCGGAAAAGTTCTTTAGTTAGTTGATGGAGACAAACCCACAATGGGCTACTTGTATGAGGCCATGGATAGGGCTTAAGAATCCATTCACAACTATTATGATCATAAAAGGGATGAGGGGTTTGAGAAACAACCACTGATATGGTGAGTCATTGATGAGCGATAGAACAATATTCTCCATTGTCCCATTGAACCTTGCATTTTCTTACTCTTTTGATTCATATTTGATGCTGAGGTCATGGATGGATTCTTTACTTGTGTTCAAAAGATGGTGTCATCTCCAATAAAATATGTAGAAATTTCTTAAGAAATGGAGATATACATGATGGTAGGTGGCACATTTAGCTTTGACATAGCTATCTAGGATAGGACAACCAAAATGCCAGGTAAGCTTTAGTTTGTTTCAAATTTTATTGTCTCTTCATACTTCACTTCAACTTTCAAATTTGAAATTTTTACTTATGTTTCTCTTATTTGTGTTCAATGCGTGGCGTGGAAGTTATGGTGGCAGAGTACCCAATATCCAAAAACCTTCCATTCAAGTGTTCAACTAAACATGTAGCTCCTCCGGATGCGAGCGCAATTGGAGTGTATCTGAAAAAATACACGCCAAGAAGCGCAACAGGTTAAAAATTTTGAAATTAATTTTTTGAATTCATTAAATAATAAAAATTATAATTTATTATTTTTATATTTTTTAATTTATAATTTATGACCCTCATATGGGTTGGTGTCCTAGCACCTTAATGACATCGTCTATGTCTACTACAAATCTCCGATTGTGGGTGAGGCAACTTCAGAAGATGCTTGACGTGGAGGCCATCTCATTGGATGGGATTGACACCACTGCCACGTGGAGGGTTGAGGCTACTAGGCCTATCTTGCAATCAGCCCCTAATTGGTTAGTGGAGGAGGAAATGGAGGAAGTAGCTGCAGAGGAGAGAGTGGAGGAGGAGAAGGAGCAATAGGAGGAGATGACACCACCTACCATGGTCACCAATAGAGGATGTGGTCTACCTCCTTTGGCTCCTATTTCTTCTAGAGGACATCAGAGTCTAATGCCAGCCCCAGGGCCTTCTTCATCTAGACGAAAAACTATCACATTTTTTCGCAAAAGGGGCAGAGGAAATCAATAGTTACTTAGTGGTTCATTTCATTGTATGTGACTCATGATATGAGATACATTATTATATTTTTTCGTTGATATTTTGAGGCTGAGTTAGGATTCAGGATTCAAACATGATTCAATGTTATGTGTGATGTAGCACTAGACATATTACACATCTTATATATTAGTTTTCTTTTCATATTTATGTGTCAATGCATTTATTTTATGTTGTGGATGCTTTAGATACTAAAAAATTTGAAAAATTGAATAGATTTGTTTTGTTTGTTTGTTTTTTTTTAATTTAAATTTTGCTAATATTTCTGATTTTTTCCCAATTTTTACGATTATTTATTTATTTATTTCCCAGACTGTCACTGATTTTATCCTGATCATGATGTTCACAACATTAGTAAATATGTAGAGCCCATTTCTAAATGATCATGTTGTGTATCTACAATTTCACATATTGTGATCATTTAGCAAGATCAAACTTGTACTTAACTTTTCTCACAATTAAGAGCCATGATGATTCTCTACATCACTTGCATTTTTGCTCCATTCATTTTGGCTTATTCTATTATACTAGGAATAGATGTATAGTTTGAGCCAATTTCTTGTGCATTGATCTTGTTATATTTTGGAAATTGTTTTTATTTTTTGTTCGGCGTATTTCATGTTCTTGTTTGATGCTTATGTATTGCATTTGATCACTCCAGTTCTTGACAAAGTTGCTTTTGTCACTCACTGCTAAATCATTTTTGCTTGGTAAAGTTGCTATATAAAGTAGTCGACTACTCGTTGGATTTATTGCTTTTGTGACCAACTTAGTTGGAGTGCTTTAGTGTGGTAGCTATTAAAAGAAACCAAACACAGAGACCAAGAATATAAAAGAATTTGGAAGAAAGAAATACTTGGTTGATAAAATGGAGAGAGCATGTCTGTTTTTTTGGAAAAAAATAATTTCATCACAAGTTAGAAATATATTACATATTGCAGATGCATTTAGCATTAAAGTATCAAAATCTACGCTTCAAGAAGCTTGGTTTGAAAGAGACCTACCCTCCTAAAGCTCATAAAATATGTGTAGAAAACAGGTATAGATTGCTCTTAAAAAAGTTCAAATCTAGATTCTATATATCTATTTTGGCACATTCTTTTCTTGTTGCTTGATGATAATGATTTCACTTAAATTTTTTATAGAAAAGTTATTTGTTTTTGATCAATTATCCTTCATTCTTCAAATCCATCAAATTAAAAGTGAAGATTAGACTGTGGAGATGAGACTATATGATAGTAAGCAAACATCTATGAATTCAATATGCTCCTAGTGCCCTTGAGTAACCTCTAAGCCTCTTTGAAATGTGAACCAATTGTAGCCTCCAATTCTTTGCATATATGATTGTAGGAGGTTGTGATAGCACATTTCCTTGTAAAGGAATGACATAAACCCTAGTTGCATCAAACCCTAAAATGGCTTGAATGTACTTTACATCATTAATACAACACTAAATCATGAATTAGACTAAGTGAACAAATGACTTTATTAATATGCTAAGTCTATAGCCTAAATGACCACTATGAACAAAATAACTTTGATATGCTCCCTTAAATGTCATTATAGAATTAACACCAAGTTTGTCTCTTAAATTTATAAACTTATTTGGGCAAATGGACATTATTAAAATGTTTGTAGCCTGGTTCCGAGTTAGGTAATATTTCAGATCAATTTATCCATCTTCTACAAGTTTTCAAATGTAATACAATGCACATCAATATGTTTGGTTCACTCATGGAGGATGGGGTTCTTTGCATGCTTGAAAATTACGTGGTTTGCAAAAAAAGGTACCATATGCTCATCCTAATTGAATTACAAATTTGCAGGCATTCTTCTAAGCCAAATTTCTTCACATGCTCCTTTTATGGCTGCTTTGTATTATTTTTTTGTAGAGGAAAGTGAAACTACATGTTTCTAGATAATCCAATAAACAATCTTTGTTCCAAGATTGAACACATAACCTATTGTAAGCTTCTTGTCATTTATGAATCTTTACCTCTTGAGTCTAAATAGCCACAAAACCAACGCTCCTTTCTTTTCCCATGCCAAAGTACAATGTTCCCTTTACACATCATAGAACCCTCGTTTCTATTGTCTAATGTTTCATTCTTGGAGCTTAAGTCAAGAGATATATTTGGCTGCATAAATCAAGTCAGGTTTAGTTGAGGTACGATATATCAAGATGACAACTAGTTGCTTACATTGATTGCCTTTGAATCAGTCTTTGTTGATAGTTTTAGCCCTTTTTCCATAGGTATAGTTGAGGTTTTACAATTTACAACCTTGAACTTATCTAGCAAACTTTTGGCATATTTTTTTTGTGAAACAAATATATGATTTATTTCTTTTCCAAACTTCTACACCTAAACAATAATGTAGGAGACCTAAATTTATCATGTCAAAAGCTTAACATAGATCTAATTTTTCCTTTTAATTGTCATTTCCTTGCTACTTGTAATGATAAGTTATCAACATATATCACTATAGTTACCATATGATCATTCTTTCTTTTGACATAGATTGAGGTTAAAAGGACATCTTTTGAATCCTTGTTCTTCTAGATCCTTGTCAATTTTGATGTATCATGCCTTAGGAGCTTGTTTTAGTCTAGAAAGAGTTTTCTTGAATTCACACATCAAATGTTCTTTTCTAGAACTCAAAATCCTTGTGGTAGGTACGTGTATATTTCTTCCTCTAGATCACCATTGTGGAAGGCACTCTTTCTGTCCATTTGATTCAGTTTCTGACCAAATAGTTATGACATGGTTAGAACGAAGTTGATTGTTCCCATTTTTTATAGTAGGAGAAAATGTCTTCCAATAGTCCATCCTTTGCTCCTGAGCAAAGCCCTTTGAAACTGTCCTTGCTTTGTGCTTGTTAAGTAGTCTCTCTTCCTTACACTTGACTCATAGTCCATTTACAAGCAATGGGTTTTTTCCTTAGAGGTAGTTCTATGAGAACCCATGTTTGATTCTTTATCAAAGTTTCATGTTTGCCTTGCACAATCTTTTCCCATTCTTGTTGCATTTGGCCTCTTTATAATCTTGAAGCTCAAAAGAGTTTTGAAACTTAGCCATCAAAGAATATTTCACCATACTAGATGCCTTACCTCTTTTTGGTTTACCTTCTTCAATCATGCTAGTGAGCGTCATCATTATAAGTCACTATGCCATATGTTTTACTTTTTTTTGGATTTACATTCTTGGCTTATGTTAGGTAGGTCATCCAAATGAGCATCATTATAGGTGTTGCACCACCATTTTGGTCTTTATTTTCTCTCTTGTTTTGGGCTACTTTAGCATCCTCTTGGTTGGGAAATTCATGGAAATCATGTTGAGAGGTGATTCCATGTCTTGTTGATATATCCATCCATCAAACATGTTTTTTCAGCCATATCTCTTCATTTTCAACTACTTTATATCTAATTTTAGATTTGATTTCTTTGGAATAACTTCTCACTTTTGTCAACTACTACATCATAGCTATGACAACTTGTGTTTGTCTTAACATCAACCAACTTATAAGCTTTGTGGTTGTGATTGTACCTTGTGAGCATAATTTTCTAGTGTTTTGCGTCAACTTTGGCTTGTTTTTCTTTAGGAAACCGTGCATATACCTTGAGCCAAGAACTTTGTGATGATTTTCTTGGGGTTTTCATCTAGAGCACTCTTTTTATGGAATATTCATGTGTGTTCTTTGTTGGGTATTGGTTGAGAAGATATGTTGATTTGTGTATTACTTCTACCCAACACTCTGAACATACACCTAGCCATCTCCTTAATGGTATGATTTTTCCTCTCCACAACTCCTTTTGTTGTGAAGTGTCGGGTGTGGTATATTTACTATGATTGCCTTCTTAAATATAGAATTCAAGAAAATCCTTACAGAAAAATTCTCCAACACTATCTAGTTTTGAGAACTTCAATGCTCTTCTTGGATTGTTTTTCTACCAATGGCTTGAACTTCTTGAAGGCATCAAACAACTCTGATTTCAACTTTGAAAAATATGCCCACATTTCCCTAGAAATGTAATCTACAAAAAACAAAAAATTCTTCACATTGAAGAATGATGTTGTTATCATAGGTACACAATGATCAGTGTGGGTTTATTGAAGAACCTCCTTAGCTTTCCAAGCTAGTCTTTCCTCAAATGGACCTTCATGCTTCTTACTAGTCTAGCATGCTTCACAAATTCCTTGCAGATTTATGCATGATATATTTAAGTGCACATTCAAATATAATATTTTTATAAAAACTATATATGAATGTGATGATTATGACAATGATGGGGCTTGACTTAATATAGCTTAAGGTGCCCATTCGAAGACTCGTGGCCCTTCTTAGTCACGACCTTTTAATATTATTATTTATATATTAAATTTTATTATCATTTGGTTTTATTATTTATTTCATACATAACTTTGCCTACACCTTTAAAGAATGCTTTGTCCTCAAACAATCCTAAATGAGTTCATCTTTACTTGTGGAGTTTCATCTTGATTCTAGGTTTGTTTGAGATTATTTGGGTTCCTTGTTTGCGGTAGAAACAAGAGATTTGTAAGTTCTCTTTGCAGAGGATTTGGGCTTGCGAAGGTATATAATTTGTAGTTCCTTCTCTGCCATTGGATTTCCATGAATTGTTGCTAGAGATTTCTGGTGTAGGTTCCTAATTCCATTACCCACTCTACTCCTAATACCAAAACCATTCCATGAAGAGGTAAAGCATAATATCTCGTTCGTAATTCAAAAAATTGTATATGTATTAAAACTTTATGGCATTGTCTCGCCCCTTTGATTGTTTGACAATCATCTGTTGCAATTGTGAGAGGCTTCGTGGGGTTGAACAAATTTAGTTGTCTTGTAAGAATAATGTCTACGACATTGTGGGTGCTTCCAGAATCTACTAATGTTGTGTTTTCTTTTCATTTTAGCACCCCTTTTCGCTTTAGAGTATTGTGTTTCCATTTTTTTTGTAATTCTTAGACTGTTGTGGATTGTACCCTTCTTCCTTAAATGAGGTGGAGTACATCGAATTATATATAGTTAGGCGTCTTCTCCTTGGAGTTTTCTACTTTAGAAGTTTTTTTTATGCATGTGCTTGAAGCTCCTTGGAGTAATTCCTTTAAGTTTTCCTGCTTCACATGTTTGCTTTATGCAGTTGCTTGTGGTTAATGACTCTTTTGTGAGTTATAAAACACCTTTTCTGGAAAAATCACATAGAAATTTTTATGGTCAACACATTTCGAACCAGTTACTGTGGTTCATCGTTAGAACTAAGATGGATATTCGGATCTAAGAAAGCTTATTAAATACAACAAAGATGCAACGGTTAATTCGTAATGGAATGAAATAAATATTATAATATTCAAATGAAACTTTTGTGAGTTTTCATCTTCTTTGGTGTCCATCGTGTCTTCAACGATCATTTGCACTTCCTTTCCATCTATAATTTTTGCAATGATCTATGTGGTAGGTTGCACATTTATGGCCCTTGGCCCACTTTTTACCGCATTAACGACAATTGTTTTCTTTCCTTTTCATTTCCCCCTCATAGTTGTTGCTGTAAGAGATAGATTATTTTTTTGACTTCATACCTATAAGATTTTTGGGCCATGCATTTGTGTCCCAATGTCCATTTGTATCCACTAGACCTAATAATTGTTTTCTTTTCATTGTGGATAGGTCTTATCAAATTTCGGTAATAATGATCTTTCAAACTTGTTCTCTGCAACTTTTGCTTTACTCATTGCATCTTCCATATTTGTAATATCATGTAGCTTTAGCTCATTTTGGATGCCTGGTTTCATTTCGATGATGTAAGATTGAACAAAACTTTTTGTTGACATTTCAAGTACTCTTGTAGCTAGTGCTCCCCATTCACATGTAAAATCATCCACATTTCCTTTTTGTTGTAGCCCGATGAGTTATGTGAATAAATCTTCTCCTTTGATACCTAGGAATTGTTAAAAGAATTCATCTTTAAAATTTATTATCTTGTTTTTTTCTACCACATGTATCAGTTATATGCATCTCCCTTCAGTTGCATGGATGCATATTTGATTTTTTCATCATCATTAAAAATATCTTAGATTTCAAAATATTCTTCTACTTTGTTAAACTAGGTCACACCTTGTTTTGATACTCGATGAATTTTGACAATTCAAGTTTTGTTCATGGTGAATATTCAAAGACTGGTTGGCCATATGGTTGGAATTGGAAATGAAGCATCATGCCATGAGGAGGCATATTTATTTGTGGGTTTGGGTGTGTTAGACGGGCTCAAAGGGTTTGAAACATCTGAAGAAATTTGTTGTGCATTGGCTGTGTTTTTCCACTTGACAAGGTTTGTTATGAGATTTTTTAATTTACTAAAGCAACCTTTTAATTCAATATAATTTTTGTCGACTAGGCTTCTTAGCTCTGCATCATATTGTCGTACGATATTGCGATTTCTATTGGTGTACTTCCAACAACTCATGTTTCTCTCTTAAATCCTTTTGAAGCACCTCACACTTTTCGCCACTTCACTTTTGTTGCTCTTCCATTTTGACCAATGTTATATTGAATTTGCTAATAGACATTTTCCTAGTCGGGTGGAGGGATGGGGGTGGGTTTTTTGATCTATCTTGAATGAATTTTATTTTATTTAACTCTCTCAAAAACTGTTTTTTTTGTTTATATATATATTAATTTTTATTTTAAGTATACCTTTAAAAAAAAAATAATTATAAGTTGACTTATAAAAGTTAGTTTATACCGGTAATCATATAGTCGTGTTTGTACAATTATGGGCACCCACTTAATTTATTGTGCATACATACAATTGCGTGGAAGTATGTGTTGGCGACAATGTGTATAATGGAGTAGGGTTGGAGGCAATGTGTATAGTGGAACAAGGTTGGCGACATTGTGTACGACAAAATAGGGTTGGTAGTGGTGTACAATGGAGCATATTGGGAGGGACATATAGGGAAATGTAATACTCCTTTTTAATTATTTTAAGAATTTCGATAATTTTCTATTTTTTATTTCTTCAAATATTTTTCCACAAATAAATTCCACATAAAATTGCTATAGAAAAATAGATCAACCAGATGCAAGAGAGACAACAATAAACTCAACCAATTATTTTAATTATTATCATAAAAAAGTATATGCTGATAATTGCTCTAAAGCCAAAATTAGTTTACTGGAAACCTGGCTGAGGGTGATGTGAGCTATTATAAAATCCTAGACTCCTGGCAACTGCTGCAATTAGATCCTCCTTCCTTCATTAAGTGCCAATGGAGAATTTGAAATGATTCTCTCATCACACTAGCTAGTGTGGATATTTCACCACCAAAACTAGAGAATAGTTAGATCCCTAAGGAGGATAGTCTCACCGTTGAAGATGATCCACACTCAAGGTTACAAAGCCTCATACAAATGCTCAGAGAGCCACAAAAACAATTCACCAAATCATCCACACACCTCCCATGAGCTCATGCTTCTCTTTTTATTGTGATGGCTTATTGAAATACCATGGACAATACCATGGGTCGCTTTTCCTTTATTAAATAAAGTGACTTTTTAATATTCTCTTTTCCTAGCCACTTTTAATTGAATTATTCCCTCATAGCTTGTAGTTAATTTTAATTTGTAGGCTAGGCAACTAGGATGCTCTCCATTCCCAATGCCTCAAAAAAGGGACATTACAGTCCTTCCTTCCCAAGATTGCTTGTCCTCAAGCAATCCATACACCTATACCAAGATCACAAACAAATTTGTAGAAGGCTTGGACAGATATTTTCCATATCATTTGAACATTGCTGAACTTGGTATTATTGCCACATGTTGCCATGCCTTGAAGCAATACATAGAAGTGCAGTCCATCCTTTGTAAAAATGTATGCTCCTAGTCTGATTGAAAGAGTTTTTGCCATACTAGTAGTTTCTCCTTCCTTCCAATTGTGCTCCCCTGCTTGGTCGAACCTTGCCATATGAGGGGATAATCCACATGGATCCCACTGCCAAATAGGGAATCTATCATCCCCAATGCTTGGACACCCCAACTGTGTTGTACCCTTGGCTAGAAGTATTCTCCCATAAATTTCCTATTTGATGGGGTACCAACTCATAATCTCCCTCCAATCTAACTGTTGGGGCCCTCTGTAATAGTAGATGTCAACTGTCACCATAACACCTTTGGAGTCGATGACTTCCTAGAGTGTCTCTCCCACTAGTCATCAACAATTCCTGAAAGAGACCATGATGCTGGCGCTGCTCTACTCTTATTATAACTACGATGCCACTACGCCATAGTTATGACTCCTGATTTTGCATCTCGATATGCTGGGTTTCTTGAACAAACAACCTGCATGATTGGATTCCTGCTTCCTTGCACCATCCATCCATCTCATACTTATGTTTCATCACATTCTCTTTATGTGGGTTGAGGAATAATGTTCAAGGTTGCTCTTTACTTGCACTAGTACTCCCCTTCAATGTGCTGCAAACCTATGTACTTTTGAAGAGGGTTGACATACATCTCGCCTCATTCTCTTGTTAAAAGCAACTCAAGAGCATGTTTCTGTTGTTGCCTTATCAAGAGTTTTAATTGCTCCTCAATACTAAGAAGCTTGAAAATTGTCCTAGTACTCTAGATCCTCCATTTTTCAAGCTCACTGTCCTCCTTTAATATTGTGCCCTTTAACCTCCTAAGTATCTCTTTCATGGTTGAGGCCTTCTGCAAGATTATTAATATTTCCTTGAATGTGCTCATGGTGACTATCATCTAGAAGCCCTGTAACCACTACGGATGTCTTCATATCTGCTTGCATTTCATTGATGGTTGGTCCATAATATGAATGCTCCACTAGCTCGCCCAACACTTTCATTTGAGCCTTTGATGAGTTCTCCAGAAGAGGTGATTCATGATCCTTCTGTTGCAAATTAGATCTCTTCTCAAGCTATTGCAAATTTGTAGATTCTTCTTACTTGTTCAACACACCCATCCAATTTTGAGTGTCAATGCTTTTGTCATTCTCTTGTGTTATGGTATATATAGATGATGAGGATTGCACTTCACCAGACATTTGACCTTCTACTCGTTCTTCTTGAAGTATGGCATTGACTCCATGCTCCATGGTTCCACTCGCTCCTTTTCCCTTAGCACCATCTGATTGCAAAAAACATCTTCCCTTAGCAATTCTACCTCAGTGACCAACTGTTCTCCTTTCTTGCTGTGATGGACAATTTTGCTTCCTTTTTGGTTCTTATCCTTATTGGCATATTTCGTGACTTGCAACCCCATTAAATTTAGCTTTCTTTCAGTCAACTTCCTTTTGAACCATTTAAGGTTAAGCTCAACCAATCTTTCTGAGAATTCATGAGCAATAGGTGAAACAACCTGCTCTTTCCTCCCAATAGCCAACACCTTTGATCACAACTGCTTGCAAATGACATCATCATCACCTAAAATTAAGGACAAAATATTTTTCATGCTTGTTTTAGCATTGTCTGGATGATGTTCATTGGTGTTGGTGAATAAGCATTGGAACATCTAAAGAATCAAATCATTGTTGGAAATGTAACTAGTGTCAGTCTTCATAATGTAATTCAAATGTACTATTGATGTATTTATTATATTCATTATTATTATTATTTATTTTTAGTGAAAGCATTTTATTCATTCTTATAGGGTGAATTGAGTCAAAAGAAAATTTATTATAAGTCAAGGAAATGAATTGAGTCAAAGTCCCATTTGGAATACTTGTAAGAAAAAGGAAAAATTATTTTATTTGTGTCAAAGAGTCAAAATTGCCATCCACAAGACCAAGTCGACCCTCCCTAGTCAAGTCGGCCTAAGGAGGTAGTTATTCGGCCTCGTGGACATGTATAAATACAAGGCAGTTTGACCTCAATCATTTGCTCATCCATCACATTGATTTTTGTGTGAAGATAAGAAGAAAAACAAGCGAAGTTAAGGGAGAGAGAAGACAGTCATAGGTGAGAGAAGACGAGTTATTTCTGCCCTAGCTTTGCTCACACATGCGAGTTTTTTTTTTGAGGTAAATTTTGTGCTACTGCAAGCCTAAAATTTCAGGGGCAAAATTCCAAGAGATGACCAAATTTCAGAAATTTGACCAACATTGACTTTCGTTGACTTTGACTTGTTGAAGGTGGATTGGAGGAGGGTTGACTTGGGTCTTTGTGGTAGTCTTGGTCTTGGTATCAATATCTCACTTTGATCTGATTCTATAGGAAGAGGATTTTCTTGAGTTTTCCCCCTTGTGGGGTTTTACCTTGGCATGGAGCCTAATTTCTTGTGTTCTTTGTCTCTTGTGATCTTTATGTTTTGTACATTTTGGTAATTGCTTGATGAAGAGATTATAAATTTAATAAGAAGCCAACAACCATTCACAAGTAATTATCAAGTTAAGAAAAATCTACCCTAATCTACAACCATCTTGATTTCTCGACATGGTATCAGAGCTAAAGTGAAAGGAAGGCATTTTAAAGATCACATCTTGTTGGCAGCTTGAAGACTCTATTGTTGCAGTCATCTCTCTCTCTAACAAAGCAAAGGAGAAGGATTCGAAGGTTATCATTATTGAAGAAGTCACTATAGAAACTTGAAAATGTTGGTATAACAACCACTTCTCAATAACGTCTTTGGAAATTCTTGGAAGCATCATCAACATTCTTGGAAGTACTCTCATAACAACCTCTCCTCCTTTTACATGTAAGTACTCTTCTATACTTTGTGTCTGTGATTTAAAGTCTACATCCAAGGTTGAAACTATGATCTGAAGCATCTGTCCAAAAGGTCTGTAAGAATGATACCAAACTACAACATCTACTATAACGTTATGGCATGCGAATCTTCTTCCATGGAATTTGAGTTATGACAACATGTTTTCTCTATGGACAAATTTTATGGTGATACCCTGTGACCTATGGTAGCATTTAGGAACAATTTGATTTTGTGGTGATATTCTAAACAAGATTCAAAACTTGTGAATTAATTCGAAACTCAATCGTAGCTTGATACAAAATCTATGACATATCTCTATTACATATTTATTTCTCCAAGTTCTATTATAGGAGGGTTGCATTGTCATTCAAAATTCACTTCAAAGCCAATGATATCAAGGCTATTTTTCTATGGTTTAAGAATGATTACTTGGTTTCACCCTTGGCCAAGAAGAAAAGACTGAGACCTCTGTTGTGAAGATAATAAGCAGAATATAATTCCTTTAGAACCTGTGACATTACTATGGACCAAAATTTAATCAATGATTCAATAAAGACAATTCGATTATGGATGTTTGAAGCAATATGCAAGCAAGATAAGACACCCTCTTCTGTGGAATGCGAACAATTTTTGTGATAAAGATGCAAATCTCTAGGACAGTTTGTTACATAATTTTGAAGCAATTAACAATTCATTGAATATAAATCTCTGAGACAAGCCACAAGCATGACAAGAACAATATGGAAAATTTCTGAAGTACAAAATCCCTAGAAGAAAGACCATTATGTTGTAAACCACAGGAGAAACATATATCTAATGATGCAAGTTACTAGGAGACAAATATGTTATAATGCGAGCTACAGGAACAAGCATTTATAATGACATCAAACTCAACACTTATGAAAACCAGCTCTTCCACAAGACTATAGTTTACAATATTTTTTGTGACAACACTTTTCTGAGGCACTCAAAGCTTACTCAAATGATGGAGAATGTGAATTTTGAGGGACTATATCCAAGGAATAGTATAAGTTCATCATTGTATGATCCAAAATACTTTTATTGATGCGAAGTTCTGAGCCTTGATTTGCGTTTTGTAGGTTTGGTCCAAGAACAAAGTTTGTCATTAAAATACTAAGACTCATCATCCACACAACAACAATTGATGCTAAAGTTGACCTCACTTTAAATCTTTGTGGAGGAAAAACTTGTAACATTTTTCTTTGGTTCATTAAAAAGATCACTTTGTTTATGGTATAGTGGAAGGGACCGAAACTAACTGGAAGAGCTATGACAAGATATGTGAAGTTTCATGAAGCAAAAATATGAGAAGCAACTATGTTACCAAGATTCCCTTTCCAATACGTAAAATAAGGAAAATTTACATAAATAAAGCCGACCTATCTATGAATTTTGAAAGGAACTAAGTCAAAGCAAGCAACCCAAAGGAATTTCCTTGGTTCGTATCTTAGACAAAGACGTTGAAGGTTTGTGACATGAAATTTGAAGCTTATCCTTGTGATACCAGTACATGAAGTAGTCATGAATTACATCAACAAAACCAATTCACTAAATTTTGATCTATAGTATCTCTGTTGGAAGAAAAGGATACATGTCAACTGAAGAGAAGGTCAAAGGATCAAATCTTTGCAAGGATGGGCATGTAATGTTAAAAGAGGTACATATACTCTTTGCAACTAATGACCTATGCTACATATGTTAGAAAATCAGAAAGGCAACAAGATTTTCTTATGTTGATAATTACTTGTGATATTATTGTAGTTTTATTATCTTCTCTTTATGCTCTTCTTTTATCTTAGTTTCATCAAACAATCATCAAAACAAAACATGAATATCAACGACACCAGATGTAGGCACTCAGTTAGGGCTAAAACCCCTCTGTAGGGGAAAACCTAGTCAAACTCTTCCACTAATCAAATTGAGATAGACCAAGACCTTATACTTGACCAAAAGACCTTCCTCCTCCACCAAGTCAGCCTTCCAATGCGATTCAACAAGCTTCAATAGTCTTTTCTAGTTTAGCAGTTACAGCCCAACAACAATTCAAAATTTTCAGCCCAACTACTCTAGAATTTTGACCTAGCTACTTCAGAATTTCGGCCCAGCTACAGTACTGCAATTTTGACCCTTCCAGCAACCCAACAACTTCGCACGTGTGAGACAAGGAGAGAGAAAATTCAACTTCTTTTGCTTGACAAAGACTTCCTTCAACTTCGCGAGGGTTTCCTTCCTCTTGAATTTCACACCATTTTCTGTCTCTAGCAACTACAGATCAAAGTTGTTGTGGATGTGTTCCAAATGAGGTCGAATTGCTACCTTTATATTGTGAATCAGCGAGGTCAAATTTTGTAAATTTATGTAGATGTTCTATGCTTGATGCAACTTTACTTTCTTTTCAATTTTAGACAGAAATCACATAAGCAATAAAGTAAAATGCTGATAGAACATACCAGTAGATCAACAGAAGACAAGCCAAAAATATATGCTTGTGTTGGTGCATTACAACGATCAACAGGATGCTTCAACTAGCAAAGTCTTATCAGTCAGCCAGCCCAGTATATGTGTCACATCACCCTCATCATACAATCCAAGTCAACCAAAGTCAATGCAGCCCAAAAGTCAACGTTGTCTAGAAAGTCAACGCAGAAAAACAGTAAGTCAAAGTCAACGCATCACAGTCTACGGTCAACCTTTGACCTCGGTTCTTGTGCCAAAATGTACGGACTTCAGAAATCAAATTCTGTGCCAAAATTCAGCTCCTTTTGACCATGCGTTGACCAAAGTCAATGCTGGTCAAACTTGCGGTGGAAACCTTAGCTGCAGCAGAAATGCCTTCGTCCTTCTCCCACGTGTGAACCGTAGATTTCCTTCAAGTAGCTCGAACCAATCAGAAGTGGAGAGAGAAATATGTGTGATGATGAGATGAGTGAAATGTCCTCCAACATTGACCTTATTTATATCCATCAGTGAGGGTGTGTGACACATTTGCTGGGGGTGTAAAACCATAAGGCCGACCTGCACATATTTTGAATAGATTAAAAATAAATTCAAAATAAATGTTCTGCTCATCAGATCAAGATGATCTTTAGATTGATCTTGCGCCTCTCCGAAAGAGGAACCCAATAAAAATATTGTTATCTTCATCTGAGCATCACAACATGGAGTTTGGACCTAGTTGTCCAAATTAGCACTCCCTCTCAACTAGGGAGAACTCCATCCACCTGTGCAATCCAAACATCGTGTGTCATCTCGCCATAACTTGCTTTGCTGGCCTCTTTATTTCAGAACAGAAGTGGGTTAGTCACAAGGATATCATTCCCGGCTGACCGATTCAGCCCAGAGGTCCGAAACCTCTATAGGACTCACAAAGAGACTCATACCAACCCAAAGTCAGTAGTAGGTCCGAAACCTCACTTGGACTCAAGAGAGTCATATATACTAACCCGAAGTTAGTCTCATTGACCCAAAGTCAGTTGGAGGTCCGAAACCTCACTAGACTTGATCCCAAATCAAGTGGTTGGACACGTGCCATCCTAGATAGAGAGTACGACAATCTCTGATGCGTCCATCAGTCTTTGCTACTAGTCTCTAGCTTTTCCCACCTCATTAGCCAAATGAGAGGTACTTCCCATGAGTCCGGAACTCAAATGGGTAGGATGCATACGGGGAACAGAGAATGAGAGGTAAACCAACTCAATCATCACAACGGTGGGGCAGAAGCACACCAACAAGGTTCGACAATCCTAATCCCGTGGTTGCTTATAGCTCCGAGAAGCTATCCCCAAAGCCCCCTAGAGCTCGAAGAGCTCATCGTCCAATAGGACCCTCAGAATAGGGTCGTTCCACGATTCCAAGATTCTCATGGAAGGTTAGGAACATGACCTTCCCTAAGGGCATTATGAGAATATCCGCTACCTGCTCATCAGTTCGTATATGATCGAGCCTTACGACGCCTTACTGTACCATATCCCGGATAAAGTGGTACCAGCCATCAACATGCTTGGATCGTTCGTGGAACATGGGATTCTATGGCAAACGAATCCCCCTTTGGTTATCACAAAGGATAATGGTGGAATCTAGCACATGCTCGAACAACTCACTGAAGAGCTTTCGCAACCAAGTGACTTCACAACATGCCATACATGCTGAAATGTATTTGGCCTCAGCGGTGCTCAAGGTTACCAACTTCCGTTTCCTGCCCGAAGTAGATCTACGAGTGAAGCAGCATCCAGATGTGCTCTTATGATCCACCACACTGCTAGCCCAATCGACATTAGTATATCAAAGAGTGTCATGCTCCCGGCAGTGTATCTCAGCCCATGGTCTATCGTGCCATAGAGATATCTCAAGAGTTCCTTGGCACCAACCCAATGAATGTTATGATCAACCATGTGTTGACTTTAAGTGTTCACTTCACAACATACGTCCTGACGGTGTTCACTAAAAACATCACGGCCCCTACGAGTTGACGATACTCAGTAGGATTTGCTAACACGGGCCCATCAGCGCTGCCACTCAACTTCGTAAAGTTGAGCTCCATCGGTGTCGACACGGACTTGCAGTCCACCATGCTGAATCTTTCTAGAAGCTTCACAATGTATTTTCCTTGAGAAAGGAAAATCTCGCCAGGTCTCTGCCAGACCTCCAGGCCTAGGAAGTAGTGCATTGGTCCTAGGTCCTTCATCTCGAACTCAACATCGAGCTCCCTCTTGCACTGATGAATGAGAGGGTCAACACCTGTCAAGAATAGGTCGTCCACATACAACACTAGAATGAGAGGCTTCTCTCTATCAACCTTGAAGTAAAGGTTTGGATCAACATTACTACGAGTGAAGCTCAGCTTCATCAGGTAGCTATCTATCCTCTAGTACCAAGCTCTGGGTGCTTTCTTCAGCCCATAGAGGCTTTCTTCAACCTGTAGATGTGGGGTGTCCCGATCCTGGACTTCGAACCCCAGAGGTTTCTCTACATACACCTCTTCCTTTATCGCACCGTGCAGAAATGCGGTCTTCACATCCATCTGATGAAGACTCCATCCTTGTGTTGTAGCAAGGGCTATGATAGATTGAATGGTGGTATATCGGGCCACAGGTGCAAATATGTCATCATAGTCTATGCCTTCCTTTTGAGAGAAGCCATGGGCAACAAATCTTGCCTTGAATTTTTCAGCACTTTCATCAGATCCATGCTTGATCTTGTAGAGCCATTTCAAGGTGACCAACTTCTTTGTCCTCCGGTCTTGGAACCACATCCCAGACATCATTCTTCATTATGGACTCATACTCTTCGTGCATAGCATCCTTCCAGACTTGATGCTTTACAGCTTCCTCAAAAGATCCAGGCTCAGATTGTACAATAGTACTTATGGCTCCTAGATACCCTTGGTATCTACTCGACTTCTTGCTTTCACGGAATGTCCCCCTTGGGGCCATATGCCCCTCGGCATCCTCGAGAGTGTCCTTGAGCCATGATGGTCTCTTCCCCAGTGAAGGTGGATCAATTGGGTCCATTGGTCCTTCAACATCGGGCATTGTCTCATCCTTCGATCCTTCTTGATCTCCAGGCCTTGCTTCATGGTCTTTCTTAGATCTTGGAAGATTGACTACTTTTCTCAGGGAAGCATCTTCGTCAAAAGTGACATTGTGGCATATCTCCACTTCCTTTGACTAGGCACATAGACTCTATAGGCCTTCGAAGTTTCGCTGTAGCCCACAAACATTCCCTTCTTTCCAAAAGCATCCAACTTGATTCTCTTCTCTTTTGGCACATGAAAATAAACAGGACATCCAAAAACTCTAAAATGTGAGACGTCAGGTTTCTTACCAGTGAAAATCTCTTCGGGAGTTTTGGAGTCCAAGGCAGAATGTGGGCATCGGTTTTGTATGTACACAACAGTGTACGCAGCTTCTCTGCATAGAAACTTCGGTAGACCCTGGTCACATAGCATTGCACGGGCAGCTTCCACAATGGTCCTGTTATTTCGTTCAGCAACGCCATTCTGCTAAGGAGTATAGACAGTTGTGGTCTCCCTCTTAATGCCAACTTCTCTGCAAAAGTTCTTGAACTCGTTTGTCTCATATACAGTGCCATTATCGGTCTGTCGAATAACATTTCATGGCATAACTCCCAGAGGAATTCCTCTAACTTGGTTGAGTGTATCAATTCTAGACCGAATCGTGATAGCTTCCTTGAAGCTCTTCTTCCAGATGCGCACCTTCCCATCAATGAATGCCACATTGAAACCTTTGTCTTCCATGGCTAATATAGACACAAGGTTCTTCTTCAAATTAGTTACATATAGTACATCCTGCAAGCGGAGGACTTGACCTTGAGACAAGTGGAGGGTCACAGTCCTTGTCCCTTTCACGGGATATGTGGCATTATCTCCAAGGATAATTTCTAGATTAGTATCCTTCTCAGCCATATCAGAGAGTGCTTCCTTGAACCCAGTGATGTGCCTTGAGGAACCACTATCTATCAACCAAACATTCATAGTGTCGGGTGGAAATGCAACGGAGAGGGCAGATACAAGAATGTATTCATTTCTTTTATCAATAACATTTGATTCCTCATACCTGTAATTTCTCGACCTTTTGAAAGGTTGCTCATTTCTGCCGGAGGGAGCCTTCTTCTTTCCCTTGAACGTGTTGTTCCTTTGATTTCCATTCCTCCGGTTGTTGTTGTTGTCATCATCATTGGGTGAATCCTTCTTGAAAGGACATTCTCTAGCATAGTGACCTGGCCTATGACAAGTGTAACACTTGCCCTTCTTTCCTTGGGCCCCTACTCTTCCTTTTTTCTTTGGACCACCAAAGTTCTTCTTTCTAGAATGAGTAGTGTAGGCAGCATTTCCTTCATTTTCATCCTCCTTCATTCTTGTCTCTTCTTGAACGCATCTCGATAGTACTTCATCAAAGTCAGGTATCACATTATAATTTAGAATGGTAGTGTTGAACACATGCCATTCGGATGGGAGCCCTCCAAGTGCGGTGAGTACCATCTCTCGATCAACTATTGTCTCCCCAACAGCCAGCAAATTGTTCCTGATCTCGGTCAGCTTCAGAAAATATGCTTGAATAGAATCATCCCTGCCTTTCTTCAGATTCTTCAATTGATTCTTGAAGAATAGTACTTGATTCACATTGTTGGCCTTGAACACGTTGACCAACTTATCATACATTTCTTTTGATGTGCCCAGCTCAGAGATGTAGGCAACCAGACTCTTGTGAATTGAGTCCTTGATCATCAACTTTGCTTTGATCTCCCCCTTCTTATACTTTGTTTTGGCGGCAACAGTTGTAGTGGATGGAGGCTCTTGGATTTTACCCTGCACATAGTCCATGACATCTTGGTCTTCCAACATAAGATCCAATGTCATCTTCCAAGCATGGAAGTCATCTTTCCCAGTCAATTTATCATCAACCTTGAAGCCATTGTAGTTTGAGGAACCCATCCTCTTCTTCGGTGATTGCTACTAATTAGGGCTTTGTCTTCACCTTAGCTCCGAGACCATGTAAATTTATGTAGAAGTTCTATGCTTGATGCAACTTTACTTTCTTTTCAATTTTAGACAGCAATCACATAAGCAATAAAGTCAAATGCTGATAGAACATACCACTAGATCAACAAAAGATAAGCCATAAATATATGTTTGTGTTGGTACGTTACGGCGATCAGCAGGATGCTTCAACCAGCAAAGTCTTATCAGTCAGCCAACCCGGTGTATGTGTCACATCACCCTCATCATACAATCCAAGTCAACCAAAGTCAACGCAAATCAAAAGTCAACATTGTCCAAAAAGTCAACTTTGAACAGCAGCAAGTCAAAGTCAACGCAACATAGTCTACGGTCAACCTTTGACCTCGGTTCTTGTGCCAAAATGTACAGACTGTAGAAATCGAATTCTATGCCAAAATTCAGCTCCTTTTGACCATGCATTGACCAAAGACAACGCTAGTCAAACCTGCGTTGGAAACCCTAGCTACAACAGAAATGTCTTCGTCCTTCTCCCACGTGTGAACTGCAGATTTCCTCCAAGTAGCTCGAATCAATCAGAAGTGGAGAGAGAAATATGTGTGATGATGAGATGAGTGAAATGTCCTCCAACGTTGACCTTATTTATATCCATCAGTGAGGGTGTGTGACAAATTTGCTGGGGGTGTAAAACATTAAGGCCGACCTGCACATATTTTGAATAGATTAAAAATAAATTCAAAATAAATGTTCTGCTCATGAAATCAAGATGATCTTTAGATCGATCTTGCACCTCTTCGAAAGAGGAACCCAATAAAAATATTGGTATCTTCATCTGAGCATCACAACATGGAGTTTGGACCTAGTTGTCCAAATTAACAAATTCCCTTGATGAGGTTGACTTGTCCTTCTTGAGGCCAACTTGGTGGAGACGTCCTAAAATACCTATGTTACATTAAAATAAATTTGTTTCTTGATAGATGAAGCCCAAGAAGGGTCTTTTATAAGATGACAAGGACTAGAACTCTTGACATAAACCTAAAAGCCTACAATGGAGGCTTTGACCTAGTAACCATTGACCCAAGCGTGAAACCCATGCTTTAATAAGTCGATTTCTTTTGTAATAAAATTTCTTTTTTCTTTTTCTTTGGATAAATACATTACATCATGACTCAAATACAATTATGAAGACCGATACTAGTTACATTTTTCAACACTCTCTCTTAACTACATGGAAGATCTCAAAGTGATATACTCTATGAAGAGTGAGAACACACGCAGTGCTACAAATTAGATACTTAACCAGGGTACTCTAATCCGGTGGGACTAATGTGTACTCAAGCTTTAGCCACTCTAGGTACCATCAGGATTTTAAGCTTTAACACCAACCCAACGACTAGGTGCGTATCCAAGGTCAGAGCTCCATGACCGACGCCACCCTCCCTACTTAGGGATCTAGACATAAACACATAGGCCGACCAAATGTCCTCCCAAGAATCTTGTTGCCACAAGATGTTTCATCTCTCCTTACCAACTAAATTAGATATATATCCACCACTCCAAGCAGGCTTCAAACGTTTAATCTTTTTATAGAGAGATCTTGCACATTCACAACCCCAATTAGTAATAAAATTTCAAGTATATATACAAGTAAACACAAACCTTCGGGGTCCTTAATCATTCTAATGCTACTTATATCATCATCAAGTTATCCAAGTACAACTTGTCGGAAGCTTTCTTCTTTCACTTCCTTAGTAGCACCAAATACAACTTCAATATTTCTCTAGTCTTTTTCATGAACATCCATCTATAGTTCTTTTATTCATTCTTTCTTCAAAGTCTTTACTATGACTATCATAATATGCCCTCCCTCTTTACCGGGGAGATATACCCTTTCTTCTATCCAAGCTTCCTCTCAAGTTAGGGTGAACAACAACATCGAATGTATTTCATTCTTTCTCATGTCATCTTGATCATCTTTAGTATTATAACTTCCTTCATCATGCTTATCATTATTCTTATCTTCAATCACAAACATCTTCAACATCTTGAAGATTATGTACCTACAAAACTTTAATACCAAGTACAACCAAATACACATATAAAGTTAACTATATCAAAATCATGTCATTACAATAGAAGCGTCAAAACATTCAAGCTTAAAACATCAAATAACTAAACTTTGTTAGGTTCATAATCAACGAGGGTCACATATTTTCACACACTAGACTTCAATATCTTGCTAGGGTTTTTTCAAAATCCTAGACTCCAACGTCAAGACACAAAGCCTTAGATAAATAAAAATCCAATCGTAGTACCATACATCTGAGGTTTCAACAATATGTTATTAGAATTACATGTTAAACTCTACTAGGGTTTGTTGCAAACCCTATATTTTATCATCAAAGCCAAATAATACCGTCATGTCCTAGAATATCAATCTCTACTAGGGTTTTGTTACAAACCCTAGATTTCACATCAATATCTACTAGATAAACCCAAAACATCAATACATCAAAGTTATATATACAACAATTCTGATCAGACTAGGGTTTCAATCACGCGAAAGAATATACAACTAGGATTTCTTTCATAGGATCTTCTTACAAGGGTTTTGTTCATGAACCCTAAATCACCAAACCCTAAAAATATAGGGTTTTATTACATAACCTAGACATTAGTAGTAAACCCCTAAAGGACTAGGGTTTTTACTTCAACATTACCTAAACCCTAGACATCAAAAGAATAGGATTTCAATATATGTTTTAGACTTTATCAACGGCCCCTAGGTAGACTAGGGTTTCATTATTAACATTGACATACCCTTAGCATTAGGAGGCTACGGTTTTATAGTGAACCGTAATGGTTAGGGTTTCACAAGAATGATTAAATGGCGAGATAGAATAACGAGGGTAGATTCAATCTAATTATTAATCACCCTAAAAAGAATCTTTATGGTTCAAAATTTTACACATAAGAGAGTTAGTAATATAACGTAAATATCAAAAGAAAAATGATCATACCTTTTGTATAAAGAATGCCTTGCAACAAATCTTGTAATTTGTGACATACCTTGAGTTGTTCTTTAATAAACCTTGTAGGACACCAATTCTTGAAGGGATTCCTTTGCAACAAAACTTCTTCCATGCTTCAAGTCTATCCTTTGAAGTTTCCTCCATAACTTTTGTGTATTCTGCAAGCTTTCCTATCGAGGAAAATATAAAGGAAAGGTTATTAGTATACAATACAAGAAAATCTCGTTATGAGGAGGAAACCAGTCATGAAAGATAAAACAAAGAACAATATACTTATCTTTTGGTAAAATGGTGAAGACTCCCTCTTAATCGAATCTTTCTAAGGGATACCTATAGCTTATCAAAACAATTCAAAAATGTTCTAACAAGATATGTTAGATCAAAATATAAATGACAAACTTTACAAAACCTTAAAACAATAATCTAGAAGGTGTTTAGAATTTAAAGGGTTGGTGATTAATTCAAATTCTCTCCTTGATAATTACTTGTGAACTTACTTCTTATACTTATGTCTTCTCTTAGCTTATTTAGTCTTTCATCAAGTCAATTACCAAAAACACAAGAGACACAAATTTAGGCTCTTCAAGCCAAGGCAAAATCTCTCCCTCTTGGAGAGGAAAACCCACGAGAAATTCTTCTTATAGACTTTCAGATGACAAGTACCATGACCATGACACAGACCCTAGACGTTTATATGCCTTCAAAGACCTTGTCACCGCTTCTTCAATGACTCCTTGAGCTTATCCTTCTTTCTTGCACCTTCCTGCACTGATCAACACCGTTCAGCACCAGCCTTAGAGAACTTGGTCTCTAGCCCTCCTTTACTTTGAATCCTTCTTCTCTTATCCGTCTTAATGCCCGAAACAGAGATACGAGTTACTGAACCTTAGATCCTTCCTTTGATTACTTGCAACCCTAATCTTTACATTCATTTGAGATCTTATAGTTTCTCCTTCACAACACTTGTCTTACGCTATAGATGTAGATCTATTACCAAGATGAATAGACCCTAGACCGAACACATGACAACTCTACTTCTCTTCACTGTAACATACTTCTTTGCTATACTGCTTCATACCCTTTCTTGCACTTATCCACAGAATTGGAAGAGGTAGAATAGATCCAAAACAGAGTTAGTATTATCCTTCTTGTCTTCGTTGTTTTCCTCTCCTATTCTGCACTTGCTGCAATCCTTTAACTCGCACTAAACCTCAAAAATTGTTCGCATTCCTTCAGGTGATCCGCAGAGCAACTCTGTGAAAACCACAGAGCAATCCACAATTCTATCTTTTCTGCGCATTATATACAGTGGTGTATATAGTTTTCTCTGTAAATTAATAAGCCGACCTGTCATATTAATATAGGGCCGACTTGATCACTATTTTATAGGCTGACATGAAGGCTGTCTAGAGGAGAATTTCAACGTTGATATGAGGCATCATTCTGAGCTTATGTCACAAGTTCTTGAGGCATATTAGATTGACTTTGACTCTTCATATACACGACCCTTTAAATAGTACATTTATGAGCAGAAGACAAATTCCTAAAGGACATCAAGAAGAAGTCCTTTCACCTATAATAAAGCCTTGCTCATGAAACCCATGAAGCAAGCATACCAAAAATATATATTATTAACTTTGTCTTCTTCATTACATAAATACATAGTTACATAGTCAATATGAAGACGAATCCTAGTTACACTTTTCGACACTTCCTCTTAACTAGGGAGGTATTCATGCAAGTACATGGTCACTTTCAAACTAAAGAATCTCAAAAGAAGGATTGGATTGGTAATCACATCTTTATAGCATCATATCAACCAACATTGTCCTAGTGCAAGGCCTTGACTAATAGCCCCATCTCTCAACGAGACAATGGGCTACAATGCCGGTGAGACACATGACTTATAAACACCATAGTCATTGTCTCTCCAAGGTACATACTCCACCCGGGTGTTCCCAAAGTATGACCTTCTTGGACTATTCTTCTCTTGGTTAGCTAGCCCTCAAAGAATATCAGTCCCCAACTACTCTTATCTTGAATGCCCTAACACATTCTCAAAGATTCTCGAATGCCAGATGATCACCCAATCCTCCATTCTGTCTTCCCAAGTGAAGACCAGAATGATGTGTGTATCTCTCCCTCTCAGCCAGGGAGGTCCTATTCCACAAGGGAATGTACTCATTCTTGTATAAGGAATGTACCTAAACTCATTCTTAGGAATTACTCAGTTTCCTCCAAGTAAGAAACTTATCATCAGGCTCCCTCTCAATCAGGGACTTGTAGCAGCAATGGTGAGACACGCAGTTGCTCATGAAGAATTCCTCCCTTCAATGTCATGGATTTCGATATTGAGGAATCTTAAACTTCAGCTCCATAGGGCACAGATCATCCATCACTTTCATTCATGAGTCATGTCGTCCACCAAAAAGTGATTCATCTGTCTTTCTTATCTGGTCCAACTTTTATGCCATGCTGCTTTCTTTCGAATAATCTCCAAGGATTTTAAATCCTTTCACATGATTAGCAACCCTGCACAAATTCATCTAGATAAACATATATGTATGAACTTTTAAAAACAAAAGTTACCTTAGAGATGATCTTTCAGCATGACATCTTCCTGTAGGCATCGACATCCTCTATTTAGATTGATACATCTCCTCATGATATGTCTTGTCAAGGGTCTTCTTCTTTACCAGACTTCTATCAGAGTCGACATATCCTCTAGGAGATATTCCAGTCACATCTTCTTGGCTTTCGGATGAAAACTACCTCTTGACATGGTTGCACTTCACGATCTCTTCCCTTCTGCACATTTTCATTCCTCGGAACTTACAATTTTCAGTTTCTTTATATACAACCACCTCATATTCCATACGAGGATATATTATGTTGATTCATCTGTCAATGCACTGTGAGAGATCCTCCTCCATAGATCATACTTCTAAATATAGAAGTCCATTACCTGCAACCATATGACATGACTTCACAGCATCCAATGTTAGCATATAAATATATATATGCCTCATACCTTTTTCCTTTGAGTCATCCTGTAGCAGTTTTACTAGAATGAAGAGCTTCATTCCTTTGACCTGCTTCACCAATATGTCATCACATCCCATAATTCTGTAGCATAGAATTCTTGATGAAACAATTCTTTTTTCTTTCTAATCAGTGAATTCATAGAGAACTCCATTAGAAAATGTTAGCACTAGTTTCCATGATGAGCCTTGATCTTGATGACTGCCTTCCATCAGTATTGTTATCAGTGAGGTTTTCCCAAGGCTATTTCACCAAGAGCTCCTTCCACGCTTCTATCATGATGCTATCAATATACATTGCTTCCTATCATACTATTCTACAACCAACATAAATCACTTAAAGAAGAAGATGACCTTAATCACAATAGAGATCTTTCACTTCTTCTTTCTTAGATTTCATTGCATTAGGTTCTTCCCACATATTTGAGACATGGGCTTCTTCTCTTTTTCTCGTCCTTTTCAGATTTAGGACAATCTCTTTTATAATGCCCAAGTTCATTAGATCCAAAGCATCGTACTTTCTCCCTATTTCTTCTTTTATTCTGAGGACCAAATTTACCGAATCTTCCTTTCTTCCTGGATATGGCTACAAAGGCTCGATTCCTTCACTTTATCTTGTATCAGCTTTGGCTTTCAATATTGTTTCCTCTATTTTACATAGAGACCATAAATCATGGAATGGTGTTGCTTCTTTCTTCCCGTATAAACTTGAAGTGAAGTTTCCCCATTATTCTGGTAGAGCATTTAACATCATTGTAGCAATATCAATGTCAAACATTACTTCTCCCAGTTCTTGCAGTTGATCTCTTATTTCAGAATCCCTCATAAAGTATGAAGTGATTCCCTCTTCTCTTGACAATTTCATTTTGTATAGTTCTTGTCTTAGAGAGATTGCTTCTCCTGCAGTACTCACAAAGAATAGCTCCACTAGTTTCTCATATATTTTTTTAGTAGATTTTAGTTTTGATACATAGGGAATGAGTGAGTCCTTAATGGATTCTATGAGAATCCTTTGGGCTCTGATTTCTCCCTTCATGTACTTGGCATGTGCTGGAGCATCCTCTTTTGGTGGTTGAATTGTAGATCCTTCGATGTAGTCCATAACTTCGTCTTCAATTAAATTCAAATCTGTCCTCTTCTTCCATGCACTAACGTTTAATGACCCAACCAGCTTGCTTCTCTCTCTACAATCAGTCATCTTGACAGATTAAAATAAGGTCATAGATATTTACTTGAGTAGAGTGGCTTGCAACTTCCTTAATGATGATGAAGATGAAGTCAGGAGCTTCTTCTAAGATTGAAATCTCCAATGTAGATGTTCTTGGATCCTTGATGATAAAGGATATCTTCAAAAGATGATGTCCTCTTCTAACAATGTCTTGAATGTAAATCTTTGATGGCAAAGATTATTTTCTTGAATGAGTTGATCCTTTGAATGAGATAGAATATCTTTCTTGAAATAGCTTGAAAGTCTTCCTTGCAAACTGATTTGACTTTTCAGCCCAAACTTTGATCTTCGCTTCTTGCAATGTCTTCTTTGTCAAGTAGCCCTTGTGTTCAACACCTTGGCTCTGATCCCATATTGAGAATTTAAAGAGCTGGTGATTAATTCAAATTCTCTCCTTGATAATTACTTGTGAGCTTACTTCTTATACTTATGTCTTCTCTTCTTAGCTTATTTAGTCTTTCATCAAGTCAATTACCAAAAACACAAGAGACACAAATTTAGGCTCTTCAAGACAGGGAAAAACCTCTCCCTCTTGGAGAGGAAAACCCACGAGAAATTCTTCTTATAGACTTTCAAATGACAAGTACCATGAGCATGACACAAACCCTAGACCTTTATATGCCTTCAAGACCTTGTCACCGCTTCTTCAATTACTCCTTGAGCTTATCCTTCTTTCTTGCACCTTCTTGCACTGATCCGCACCGTTCAACACCAGCCTTAGAGAACTTGGTCTCTAGCCTTCCTTTACTTTGAATCCTTCTTGTCTTATCTGTCTTAATGCTCAAAACAGAGATACGAGTTATTGAACCTTAGATCCTTCCTTTGATTTACTTGGAACCCTGATCTTTACATTCATTTCAGACCTTATAGTTTCTCCTTCACAACACTTGTCTCACACTATAGATGTAGATCTATTACCAAGATGAATAGACCCTAGACTAAACACATGACAACCCTTCTTCTCTTCACTGTAACATACTTCTTTGTTGTACTGCTTCATACCCTTTCTCTCACTTCTCCACAGAATTGGACGAGGTAGAATAGATCCAAAATAGAGTTAGTATTATCCTTCTTTTCTTTGCTGTTTTCCTCTCCTATTCCGCTGCTGCAGTCCTTTAACTCGCACTAAATCTCAGAAATTGTTCGCATTCCTTCAGGTGATCCGCAGAGCAACTCTGTGAAAACCGCAGAGCAATCCACAATTCTATCTTTTCTGTGCAGTATATACAGGGGTATATATAGTTGTCCCTGTATATTAATAAGCCAACCTGTCATATTAATATAGGGCCGACTTGATCACTATTTTATAGGCTGACATGAAGGCTGTCTAGAGGAGAATTTCAACACTGATATGAGGCATCATTCTGAGCTTATGCCACAAGTTCTTGAGGCATATTAGATTGACTTTGACTCTTCATATACATGACTCTTTAAATGGTACATTTATGACTTGAAGACAAATTCTTAAAGGACATCAAGAAGAAGTCCTTTGACCTATAATAAATCCTTTTTCATGAAACCCATGAAGCAAGCATACCAAAAATATATATTATTATATTTGTCTTCTTCATTACATAAATACATAGTTACATAGTCAACATGAAGACCGATCCTAGTTACACTTTCCAACAGAAGGATATGTAAGGAAATACTTAATAGTATATGTCTTTGAATTTAGATTATTCAATCTTGTTTTTCTTTGTTGGAGCTACATCAACACTGTTTGCATGTTCGCTTTCTCTTTTCTTATTCCTTGGACCTTCCAGACAATGACTTTTTTAATGGCCCATCTTATGACAATTGCAACATTCAATCTTGGATAGGTCAACTTTCTTCCTTGGCCCTTTGAACTTCTTGAATGTTCCCTTCTTCTTGTGATGAGCTAGGAATTTGAAGTGTTGTCTTCTTCATCCTCCTCCTTATCACTTACTAATGAGACAGGAGCTTCTTCTTGACTGCATGTATTCCACATTTGTTAGCTCCATGATTTTGGTAGACCTAGTAGTGCAACAATCACGAGTTCTTTCTCTGGTACATCTTCATCTATAGCTTGGAGTTCATCTCTTATTCTAGAGATCTTGACAAAATATGATGACATAATATCATCTTTTGTCATATTTATTGTTCTTAGTTCATTCTTGAGGCTTGCTATCTGACCAATTTTCTTGATGGTGAATAACTTGGAGAGGGTTTTATACATTTCTTGAGCGAATTCTATATTAGATATGTATGGGATTAGATTGTCCTTTACTCCATCTACTATCAGATTCACTGCCAAGATGTCGGTTTCCTTGAATTTCTCGTTTCTTGCATCATTTGGAGGTTTCCCAATTTTTCTTGGAACAAGATCCAAAACTTTATGCTTAGCAAGGATAAGATCTATCCTTTTCTTCCAGGCCCTGTAGTTGGAGGCTCCTTCTAGCTTGTTTTTAGACTTCATTTTCATGTTTTTCTTGATATAGATAGTAGAGCTTTCTCTTATATGATCCTTTCCTTCTTAACTCTTCTTGGAATTAACCTTCAAGTTGCCTTTTCCTTCCTTCTTCACCTTAGCTCTGATACCATGTTAGAAAATTAGGAAGGCAAAAATATTTTCTTATGTTGATAATTGCTTATGATATTATTGTAGTTCTATTATCTTCTCTTTATGTTCTTCTTTTATCTTAGTGCCATCAAGCAATCATCAAAACAAAACATGAAGATCAATAACACCAGATGCAGGCAATCAATGGGGGCTAAAACCCCTCTGTAGGGGAAAACCTAGTCAAACGCTTCTAGTAATCAAATTGAGATAGACCAAGACCTTAGACTTGTCCAAAGGACCTTCCTCTGAAACCGAGTTAGCCTTCCATTACGATTCAACAAACTTCAGTAGTCTCTTCTCGTTCAACATCTATAACCCGACAACAATCCGGAATTTCAGCCCAACTACTTCAGAATTTCAGTCCATCTACTTCAGAATTTCGGCCCAACTATAGCGCTACAATTTTGACCCTTCAACAACTTCGCACATGTGAGATAAAAAAAGAGAAAATTCAACTTCTTCTGCTTGAAAATGACTTCCTTCACCTTCGCTAGGGTTTCCTTCCTCTTCCTTGTATTTCACACCCTTTTTCTATCTCCAACAATTGCAGATCGAACTTGTTGTGGATGTGTTCTAAATGAGGTCGAGTTGCTTCCTTTATATAGTGAATTTGTGAGGTCGAATTCCCTTGATGATGTTGACTTGTCCTTCTTGAGGCTGACTTGGTGGAGGAGACCTAAAAGACTTATTATACATTAAAATAAATTTCTTTCTTGATAGATGAAGCCCAAGAAGGGTCTTTTACATGATGACAAGGACTAGGACTCTTAACATAAGCCCTAGAACCCTACAATAGAGGCTTTGACCTAGTAACCATTGACACAAGCATGAAACACATGCTTTAATAAGTCAATTTCTTTTATACTAAAATTTCTTTTTTTTTCTTTTGACAAATACATTACATCATAACTCAAATACAATTATGAAGACCGATACTAGTTACATTTTTCAACAACATATAATGTTAAGTCTTTTCGGTCACAAATAAGTTGCTCTTTTAAAAGATAAAGATGTGTGTTAAAAAAAGGGTTTGTGTAGATTGTTGATATGTTAGCATACAACTTCTTTCCTTGCAATAAAACTAGGTTTTTGTAAATGAAAGGATCTCTGTGTCATAGATAACTTAACATTAGTATCTCTAGGTTTTCTCATCTAACTCTCTAGTATGCTTCTAGAATTTGCAATTCTTAGATGGCAAATCTTGAAGACTGTGGAGAAACTAGGGTTTGTAAAACCTAGCAAAGGTTTGAGTTAGGAAACCCTAGGAATAGAAACCCTAACTAATTGTTTCAACTGTAAAAATAAAACCTAGCTCTTGAAGATGACAAGAATGGCATCATGCTAATTTGAAGACAAAGTTGATGAAAAGGTCCAAGATTAGGAGGGAGTTGACCTTCTTCAAAAGATAAGTACTCTACATCTCATTGATTACTACTAATGCTATTGTCTTTGTACTTTGCCTTTTTTTCTTTCATGGCCTTCTAATAAAGCTCTTAGGTCAAGACAAGAACTATCTAAACTTGACTAATTGATGGAAGGATTGGAAGAACACAACAAAGCTTGAAGACTTCTTTGAATCCTAATTGTAGAAGGAAAAAGTAGATTAGATAGCAAGAAGTTCTCTTACCTCAACTAGAAAGAGGGAGCCATAAGATCTTGGATAGATGCAATATTAATTGAAGTTTGACAAAAAAACTAGATAAACTTGTGAAAAAAAAGAGAAGATGACTGATCTAGGGCAATATTTTGTAGCAAGAAGTTGAAAAGTTTTGATATCTTTGTATTGATAGCTGATTAATTCAATCAAGGAACACATTGATTGGGTTGACAATACTAATGCTTATAGAGATATTATTGTTGATTGGAAGCTGATATGATTTCTTAAAAGAGCATGAAAACAAAACCTTGTTATGAAGAAAGAAGATATGAATTCTTGTGTAATCAACTGTGAAAAAGTTTGGTTCCATAAGATGTTTGATGATCTACTTGATGACACGTTGGATTCAATGTAAAGCTTGTTAGAAAAACATAAAGGTTGAAGCTAGTTATGGCATGATGCAGATAGGAGCCGAGAAGCTACAACAAATCTCCACTGAAGAACGGGTTGCCAATGCATTGATGAGTATTTTTGAAACAAGCTTAGGCTTGTGGATATTTCTCTTTGTTTGAGAGGGAGTGAGAATCTCCTCTTTTGAGAAATATAATAGGGCAATGTTTAGAGTGATTTCTCTTTTATTGATAACTGCTCGTGATGCCTTTTTACTTTTCTTACTTATTTAGCTTTTTTACTTACTCTTATGTTTGTGTATCATCAAACAAATACCAAAACAAGAAGAACAAGAACATGAAATATATAGGTTGCAATCCAGGGCCAAAACCTCTCCACTTGAGGGGAAAACTTGTGAATCCCTTTTCTTCTTATAGATATTTCAATTGACGAATTCCAAGACCTCTAGACCAAGATCAGTACCCTCCAAGACCAATTCCAACCCTTCTAGATGTTGTGCTTCCTTTGTCCAAGTCAAACCCAGTGAAATGTCTTCCAGTAGTACAACTTTGATCTTCAGCTACAGAATTTCATCCTCTACTGCAGGTCTAAAATTTTCGACCCTCCTATAGTAGCTTGTTGCTGCACGTGTGAGCTTCTTCTAGCCCCTAAGGCTTCCTCAGTCCTTTGCTTGGCCTTTCTCTTCCTTCTGAATGTTGAGGATGACTTATTGTGACCTTCATTGACCTTCTTTCCCTTCCTTCTTCAAGATCGAACCTGCAGATGAAAACCCTAGACCAACTGCAGAAACCCTAGCCTTCCTTCACACGTGTGAGAGAGAAATAGCCCAAAGACAAGTCTCCTTCGTCCTCTTCCTTCTTTGATGCCTTTTCTTCTTCCTCCTTCGCTTGAATGAGTGATTGAATAATGTGTTCCAAGGAGGTCGAGTTTCCTCCTTTATATTGGCTTCTCAAGGTGGGCGTAACTCCTCAAATTGGGCCGACTTGCCAGCTGTCAGGTCGACTTGGTCTTTTAGGGTATTTTGACACTTTTAATGACAAAAATATTTTTCTTTACTAGTTAGTTACAATGTGCCCGATGGGGTCTTCAACTTATGACAATGACTCTTTTGACTTCTTGACCTAGGACACACCCTAAAAACACTCTATGGGTGCTTGACCTATAAAATAAAAGACCTTGAGCATGAAATCCATGCTCCAAAAATAATAATAAATTTTCTTTCATTTTACAATACACAAGAATCAAAGGTACATTTCATATTTATGAAGACCGAACGTAGTTACACTTTTTTCAACACTCCCTCTTAACTAGGGAGGTATTCATAAATGGTACATGGACATTCTCAATTTGAAGAGACCTCATAAGAAGAGTCAGATTGGTAATCCATCTATTTAGCATCATATCAACCAACATTGTCATATAGCAAGGCCTTGACTAACTGTTAATTTTGGACAACTAGGTCCAAACTCCATGTTGTGATGCTCAGATGAAGATACCAATATTTTTGTTGGGTTCCTCTTTCGGAGAGGTGCAAGATCGATCTAAAGATCATCTTGATCCGATGAGAAAAACATTTATTTTGAATTTATTCAAGATATGTGCAGGTCAGCCTTAAGGTTTTGTGCCCCAGCAATTGTGTCACACACCCTCACTGATGGATATATATTGGTCAACGTTGGAGGAAATTTTCACTCATCTCATCCTCACGCATTTCTCTCTCCTCATTTGATTGGTTCGATGTCCTTGGTGGCTCTTCTCTCCACATGTGGGAAAATTCCAGCAGCAGCACATTTCTGATTTCGGTCTAGGGTTTTTGCAACAAACTTTGACTAGCATTGACTCTGGTCAACACAAGGTCAAAAGGACTTGAAACTCTCCCAAAAGTTCGATTTTCCTAATCCGCATTTTCTGGCACTAATCCCAAGGCAAAACGTTGACTTTGATTTTTCAGTGTTGACCTAGTTGCTGCTGCTGTCTGTGTTGACTATTGACTTTTGAGTTGACCGTTTGGCTGTCCTAGAGGTTTGTGTGACATTGTTGGTTGGCTGAACATATTGAGACTTTGCTGGTTGAAACATCCTATTGACCGCCATAACGCAGCAACACAGTTATATATTTCTGGCTTGTCTTCTATTGATCTACTGGTATGTTCTATCAGCATTTTACTTTATTATTTATGTGATTGCTGTCTGTTATTGGGAGTAAAAGTAAAGTTGCATCAAGCATAGAACATCTACATAAATTTACATGGTATCAGAGCTGAGGTGAAGACAAAGCCCTAATTTGCAGCAATCTTTGAAGAAGAGGATGAGTTCCTCAAACTACAATGGCTTAAAGGCTAATGACAAATTGAATGGGAAGGATGACTTCCATGCTTGGAAGATGACATTGGATCTTAACTTGGAAGACCAAAATGTCATGAACTATGTGCAGGGTAAAATCCAAGAGCCTCCATCCACTGCTACTGCTGTTGCCAAAACAAAGTATAAGAAGGGGAAGATCAAAGCAAAGTTGATGATCAGGGACTCAATTCACAAGAGTCTGGTTGTCTACATCTCAGAGCTGGTCACATCCAAAGAGATGTATGATAAGTTGGTCCACATGTTCAAGGCCAACAATGCAAATCAAGTCCTATTCTTCAAGGATCAATTGAAGAATCTGAGGAAAGGTAGGGATGAGTCTATTCAATCATATTTTCTGAAGCTGACTGAGATCAGGAATAATCTGCTGGCTATTAGGGAGACAATAGCTGATCGAGAGATGGTACTCACCGCACTTGGAGGGCTCTCATTCGAATGGCAAGTGTTCAACACTACCATTCTCAATAACAATGTGATACCTGACTTTGACGAAGTACTATCGAGATGCATACAAGAAGAGACAAGAATGAAGGAGTATGAAAATGAAGGAATTGCTACCTACGCTACTCATTTTAGAAGAAGAACTTTGGTGGTCCAAAGAAGAAAGGAAGAGCAGGGGCCCAAGGAAAGAAGGGTAAGTGTTACACTTGTCATAGGCTAGGTCACTATGCTAGAGAATGCCCTTTCAAGAAGGATTCTCCCGATGATGATGACAACAACAACAACAACCAGAAGAATGGCAATTAAAGGAACAACAGGTTCAAGGGGAAGAAGAAGGCTCCCTCTGACGGAAATGGTCAACCTTTCAAAAGGTCGATAAATTCCAGGTATGAGGAATCAAATGTTGTTGATAAAAGAAATGAATTCATTCTTGTATCTGCCCTCTGCTGCATATCCACCCGACCCTATGGATGTTTGGTTGATAGATAGTGGTGCCTCAAGGCACATCACTGGGTTCAAGGAAGCACTTTCTGATATGGTTGAGAAGGATACTAATCTAGAAATTACCCTTGGAGATAATGCCACATATCCTGTGAAAGGGACAGGGATTGTGACCTTCCACTTGTCTCAAGGTCAAGTCCTTTGCTTGCAGGATCTACTTTATGTACCTGATTTGAAGAAGAACATTGTGTTTATATCGGCCATGGAAGACAAAGGTTTCAATGTGACATTCATTGATGGGAAGGTGCGTATCTGGAAGAAGAGCTTCAAGCAAGCTATCACGATTGGGTTTAGAGTTGATACTATTCGACAGACTTCAAGGAAGCTATCAAGGATGAATATCACGATTGGGTTTTAGAGCAATGACATGTGATACTATCTGATAGATCGATAATGGCAATGAATATGAGATGAACGAGTTCAAGAACTTTTGTAGAGAAGCTGGCATCTAGAGGGAGACCACAGCTATCTATACTCTTGAACAGAATGGCGTTGCTGAACGAAATAATAGAACCGTTGTGGAAGCTGCCCATGCCATGCTATGTGGCTAGGGTCTATCGAAGTTTTTGTGGGGAGAAGCTTCGAACACTGCTGTGTACATACAAAACCGATGCTCGCATTCCGCTTTGGACTCCAAAGCTCTCGAAGAGGTTTTCACTGGTAAGAAACCTGACGTCTCACATTTTAGAGTTTTTGGATGTCCTATTTATTTTCATGTGCCGAAAGATAAGAGGAGCAAGATGGATGGTTCTGGGAAGAAGGGAATGTTTTTGGGCTACAGCGAAACTTCGAAGGCCTATAGAGTCTATATGCCTAGTCAAAGGGAAGTGGAGATATGCCACGATGTCACCTTTGACGAAGATGCTTCCCTGAGGAAAGTAGTCAATCTTCCGAGATTTGAGGAAGATCATGAAGCAAGGCCTGGAAATCAAGAAGAACCGAAGGATGAGACGATGACCGATGTTGAAGGGACCCAATTGATCCACCTCCTTCACTGGGGAAGAGACCATCATGGCTCAGGGACACTCTGGAGGATGCCGAGGGACATATGGCCCCAAGGGGGACATTCTGTGAAAGCAAGAAGCCGAATAGATACCAAGGGTATCTAGCAACCATGAGTACTATTGTACAATTTGGGCTTGGATCTTTTGAGGAAGTCGTAAAGCATCATGTCAGGAAGGATGCTATGCACGAAGAATATGAGTCCATATTGAAGAATTATGTCTGGGATGTGGTTCCAAGACCGGAGGACAAAGCAGTTGTCACCTCGAAATGGCTCTACAAGATAAAGCATGGATCTGATGGAAGTGCTGAAAAGTTCAAGGCATAGACTATGATGACATATTTGCACCTGTGGCTCGATATACCACCATCCAATCTATCATAGCCCTTGTTGCTATGCAAGGATGGAGTCTTCATCAGATGGATGTGAAGACCGCATTTCTGCATGGTGCGATAAAAGAAGAGGTGTATGTAGAGCGACCTTTGGGGTTCGAAGTCCATGATCGGGACACCCATGTATGCAGGTTGAAGAAAGCCCTCTATGGGTTGAAGCAAGCACCCAGAGCTTGGTACGGGAGGATAGATAGCTACCTGATGAAGCCGGGCTTCACTCGTAGTAATGCTGATCCGAACCTTTACTTCAAGGTTGATAGAGAGAAGCCTCTCATTCTGGTGCTGTATGTGGACGACCTCTTCATGACAGGTGCTGACCCTCATTCATCAGTGCAAGAGGGAGCTCGCTATTGAGTTCGAGATGAAGGACCTCAGACTAATGCATTACTTCCTAGGACTGGAGGTCTGGCAGAGACCTAGCGAGATTTTCCTTTCTCAAGGAAAATACATTGTGAAGCTTTTGGAAAGATTTGGTATGGTGGACTGTAAGTCCGCGTCAACACCGATGGAGCTCAACTTTAAGAAGTTGAGTGGTAGCGCTGCTGGGCCCATGTTAGCAAATCCTACTGAGTATCGTCAACTCATAGGGGCCCTGATGTTCTTAGTGAACACCCGTCCGGACGTATGTTGTGAAGTGAACACTTTGAGTCAACACATGGTTGATCATAACATTCACTGGGTTGGTGCGAAGAAACTCTTGAGATATCTTTGTGGCACGATAGACCATGGGCTGAGATACACTGCCGGGAGCATGAAACTCCTTGGATATACTGATGCCGATTGGGCTGGTAGTGTGGTGGATTACAAGAGCACATCTGGATGCTGCTTCACACGTAGATCTTCTTCGGGCAGGAAACGGAAGTTGGTAGCCTTGAGCACCGTTGAGGCCAAATACATTGCAGCATGTATGGCTCATTGTGAAGTCACTTGGTTGCGAAAGCTCTTCAGTGAGCTGTTCGAGCATGTGCTAGATGCCACCATTATCCTTTGTGATAACTAGAGGGGGATTCGTTTGTTAGAGAGTCCCGTGTTCCACGATCAATCCAACCATATTGATATCAGTTACCACTTTATCCAGGATATGGTACAGTGAGGCACCGTAAGGCTCGATCATATAGGAACTGATGAGCAGGTCGTGGATATTCTCACAATGCCCTTGGGGAAGGTCATGTTCCTAACCTTCCGTGAGAATCTTGGTATCATGGAACGACCCTATTCTGAGGGTCCTGTTGGACAATGAGCTCTGGGTGCTCTAGGGGGCTTTGGGGATAGCTTCTCGAAGCTATATGCAAGCACAGGGCTAGGCTTGCTGAACCTTGTTGGTGTGCTTCTGCCCCACCGTTGTGATGATTGAGTTTGTTCACCTCTCATTATCTGTGCCCCGTATGCATCCTACCCATTGAGTTCAGTGCTCATGGGAAATACCTCTCATTTGGCCAGTGAGGTGGGAAAAGTTAGAGACTAGTAGCAAAGACTGATGGACGCATCAAAGATTGCTGTACTCTTTATCTAGGATGGCACGATCCAACCACTTGATCTGGGATCAAGTCTAGTGAGGTTTCGGACCTCCTACTGACTTCGAGTCAGATAAACCAACTTCGGGTTGGTATGAGACTCTTTGTGAGTCCTATAGAGGTTTCAGACCTCAGGGTTGAATCTGTCAGCTGGGAGTGATGTCTTTGTGACTGACCCACTTCTATTCTGGAACAAAGAAGCCAACAAAGCAAGTTACGACGGGATGACGCATGATGTTTGGATTGCATAGGTGGATGGAGTTCTCCCTAGTTGAGAGGGAGTGTTAATTTTGGACAACTAGGTCCAAACTCCATGTTGTGATGCTCAGATGAAGATACCAATATTTTTGTTGGGTTCCTCTTTCGGAGAGGTGCAAGATCAATCTAAAGATCATCTTGATCCGATGAGCAGAACATTTATTTTGAATTTAGTCAAGATATGTGCAGGTCGGCCTTAAGGTTTTGTGCCCCAGCAGTTGTGTCACACACCCTCAGTAATGGATATATATTGGTCAACGTTGGAGGACATTTTCACTCATCTCATCCTCACACATTTCTCTCCTCATTTGATTGGTTCGATGTCCTTGGTGGCTCTTCTCTCCACACGTGGGAAAATTCTAGCAGCAACACATTTCTGATTTCGCTCTAGGGTTTCTACAACAAACTTTGACTAGCGTTGACTTTGGTCAAAGCAAGGTCAAAAGGACCTGAAACTCTCCCAAAAGTTCGGTTTTCCTCATTCGTATTTTTTGGCACTAATCCCGAGGCAAAACGTTGTCTTTGACTTTTCAACGTTGACCTAGCTATTGCTGCTATCTGTGTTGACTGTTGACTTTTGAGTTGATCGTTTGACTGTCCTAGAGGGTTGTGTGACATTGCTGGTTGGCTGACCATATTGAGACTTTGCTGGTTGAACCATCCTATTGACCGCTGCAACACATCAACACACTTATATATTTCTGGCTTGTCTTCTGTCGATCTTCTGGTATGTTCTATCAGCATTTTACTTTATTGTTTATGTGATTGCTGTTTGTTATTGGGAGAAAAAGTAAAGTTGCATCAAGCATAGAACATCTACATAAATTTACATTAACAACTCTAATCTCCACAAGATGAGTGCACAATGATGGTGAGACCAATAATTTATAAACACCATCATCATTGTCTCTCAAGGTACATACTCCACTTTGGTGTTCACAGAGTATGATCTTCCTTGGACTATTCTTATCTTGGATAGCTAGTCGTTAAAGAATATCGGTCCTTGACTACTCTTATCTTGGATTCCCTACGTCATCCTCAAAGAGTATTAGATGCCAAATGCTTCCCCAATCCTCCATTCTGTATTCGCAAGTGAAGACAAGAATGATGTGCCTATCTCTCCCTCTCATCTAGGGAGGATATATCAACCAAACCAAGCTTGACTCTCAAATACACAAGCTTCTTGTTAGGAAGATATTTTGCCAATATGTCAACTACTTTCTCATTGGTGGAGATATATTGTAGTTGCATCACACCATCTTGTACTAGCTTCCGAATGTAGTGATACTTGTTGTTGATATGCTTTTTCTTTCCATGAAACATTTGGTCTTCAGACAATTGTATACAAATGGTGTTATCACAATGTATCATTGTAGGGTCCATTGGTCCTTCAAATAGGCCAGATAACAACTTCCTTAACCACACAGCTTCTCTGCTTACTTCACTGGCTGCAATGTACTCAGCCTCAACACTACTCAAAGCGATCATATCTTGCTTTCTCCTCATCCATGAGATCATGGAGGATCCTAAATTGAAACATCCTCCTGTAGTGCTCCTTCCATCCTGCTCACTACCTCCCCAAGTGGAATCTGTATATCCAATCAAGTAGACATCATTCCTCCTATCATATTTTAGGAAGTAGTGGATTGTTCCTTGCAGATATCTCAGTATATGTTGTGTTGCTATCCAATGATCATGCCTCGACTCCACTTGGAATTGACTGAGAACATTTACTGCAAAACATATGTCTGGACGAGTATTCACCAAGTGCATCAATGAGCCAATCAATTCTCTATACTTGGAAGGATCCACAGGGCTCGATTCAGAACTCCTTAGTCTTTTTAGGTTTGTGATCATTGGGGTGGTCATTGGTTTGAAATCCATCATGTCAAACCTCTTCAACATCTTGATCACATACTTTCCTTGACCTAGATAGATCTCATCAGGGCCTTGCCAGACTTCCAATCCCAAATAGTAGTGCATTTGCCCTAGATCCTTCATGTCAAATTACACAGCTAGTTGCTTCTTAGATCCTTCAATTCGACCTTCCACACCTGTCAAGAAAAGATCATCCACATACAGAAGAATGATTACCGACTCTCCCTTTACAACCTTAATATAAAGGTTCGGATCAACAAAACTCTTTGTGAAGCCTAGTCTTTGTAGGTATGCATCCATCCTAGCATACCATGCCCTTGGTGCTTGCTTGAGGCCATATAATGCCTTCATCAATCTGCAAACATATGCCTTTCTATCTTTGACTTCAAACAACAAGGGTTGCTCTATATAGACTTCCTCGTCAATTGTGCCATTCAGGAATGCAGTATTGACTTCCTCGTTAAATGTGCCATTCAGGAATGCAGTATTGACATCCATTTGGTGGATGTTCTTGTTGAGAATATGGTAGGGCATAGTTTAATTCAATTCTCTTACTTGATAACTGCTTATGTTTGTAATATCCCCAAATGGATATTTTGACTAAATTTACAAAAATTCACTTAACCCCAAGTTTCCCATAAAATTATCATCCATCTAACAAAAGATTGCCATGTAAGATAAAACATATAAAGTTCATGCAATTCCATAACACAAGGATGCAGTAAATAATCTCAGCTTTATTATAACATAAATTGGGGTTTACATGCTGACATAACTGAGATAAATAGCTGACATAATTGAGATAAAATCTGGCCTCAAGGATTTCCTACACTGCTGCACGGGCTGTCCACCAAAATTGCACCAAACTGCCATTGCTAAGGTCACTTGTGAATTCAGGATGAATTCACCAAGAGGAGTTGGGCACTTGCCAAATCTCTCTCAATCACCCGAGGGTTTTCGTCCTGGGGCTACCAATGGAGTAGAGAACTGGGTTCTCAACCTCACATACAAGAAAAGATATCAAATCCAAGATATCCCCTTATGGTCTCCTCCTCTTATTTTATAGATCTCATGGACCCCTCTAGAGCTTTCTATTTTATTATTATTTTAATCATGGAGCACTTTTCCCTCTTCTTTTCCAATTAAAATAATCTTTTTAATGCAGGAAAAGAGTAATTCTGCCACCATGTCTCCTCAGGTCACTGATACTCATGTCTAACCATCCCATCGTGTAAGTATTCTCGTTCCGGTTCCAATGAGCTACTACACTAAGGTGTTCTATCATGTATCCCTCTCGTAATTCCATTTTGAGCGTAATTAATTAAGTTAAACCCAAAAATAACTCAATTTTCCATAAGTTGTCGGAATGCACCAGAACGAAAGGTAAACTGTGCAGATGATGGAATATACCAAGCAAATTCCATTGGTCCTCATAGAAACTCAAAACTCCTCCATAAATCCCTGCGCTTGCTGATGACACCAACATGCACCTGTGACCTATCTGCCCCCGACCCTTAGAGTCCATCCTAACCATGTCATAAGGAACACCAGAAAAGGGGATATTACAAAATCTCTGCCCCAAGATTGCTTGCCCTCAAGCAATCGAAATATGTGGACTAGTCTGTTGGCCCAATGCAACTGAGACCCAATGCTTGGATCCCATACCAACCGCTAGGGGATGCGATGCCTCTGTATCAACCCCTCATGAATAGATCCCTCAATGCCCGGATCCCAGACCAATCTCTGACTGAATATGTCATCAATAAACCAACCTGGATCCAAATGCCAACAAACATCAGTGCTCCATGGCTCCTGCTGTGTTATAGCTTTGCTTGTGTAAGCTGCCCCGCCAACTGCTTACCAACTCATCCCTTCTCTCCAATCCAACTCCTGACTCAATCCAATGCTAACTCTGCTCTCTTGAAGTCGGGATGGAATACTGAAGAGCTGTCGACCTGTGTCCCACTGCCAACTGGAAACTGTAGTATCTGTCATGTTTAAGGGTCCTTGCTCCGCTATGCTCCTGACTAAGAAGATCGTATCATCAATAGGATGCCAACTCATGATCTCCGGCCAATCTATCCCGGAAGAAGAATCAAATGCAATGACACCTACATACGGAACAAGTTTGGTGTGTTTTCGCCAGTCCATACTCAACTCATGCTGCTCTATCCCCTCTGTCAACGAGATCTACCTGAAGAAGAAGGCCTGTCTCTCTATAATAGGCCAAAGTGGGCAAGATATACTGCAAGCATTAGAGGAAATTTCAGCCTAAAAGTGCCCATGAAATTTCCATGTCATTTCCATGTCATAATATGTAAACCAATCAAAATGCTTTAAATTTAAAAAGAGATATATGTAAATATTTTGGCGGGAAAAGAAGAAAAACTACTTTTTTTAATTGTATTTTTGACTTATCTCCCTATAGATTAACTCAAATTTCAAGTGTAGACACTCGTTGGATGCAAAATTAAATTCCACATCCAACGAGTATCCATTATGCATACTTTTGAGATGAGCCACCTTGATAAAAATTGCAGATACATTAAAAAAGCATGTTTAACACACTTTTTTAATGTATCTGCAATTTTTATCAAGGTGGCTCATCTCAAAAGTATGCATAATGGGTACTCGTTGGATGTGGAATTTAATTCCGCATCCAACGAGTGTCTAAACTTGAAATTTGAGTAAACATATAAGGAGATAAGCTGAAGATACAATTAAAAAAAGTAGTTTTCTTCTTTTCTCTCCAAAATTCATAGCTCTTATTTTATTATTTTTACTATTATTTCATTATTTATCCTTAGGAGGCCACTTTTAGGCTGAAATTTCCTCTAATGCCCCATCGATGTACTCCTGGAGAGTGCTGCTCCCTGAAAGTACTACAACTCTGTTAACTGCATGTGCATCTACCTGCACCTCATCAGTGGGTCGACCCAAAGATAGATGCTCCAATAACTCCTCTCCCTCCTGATTAGGAATGTCATACTCCTGTTGTCTACTAGTCTCCTGTAGAACTGTCGTATTGACCTCCAACATCTCCTGAGGATAAGTATCTGCGACTACTGTCACCCTGGTAGATGTCCGTACATCTGTCTACTCCTCATCAATGGTTGACCCCAAGGGTAGTCGCACATCCATCATAGAATCAATGTGAAAGTCCATTTGGCTCTCCCCAAAAGGGTTATCATGTATACTGTGTATATCCTCCTCCTCAGCGAACTCATTCTCCATCTTATGCTGCTCCGACTGAATCATTGCAAGTGACTCATCATCTTGAATATCTCCCATAGAGTCCTTTGACTGCTCACCATGCACACTAGAATACAAATCCGGCCTATTGTCATCAACTCCACATGGTTGCTCATGCTCCCCAGAGGCATCCTCATATGACCCCATGGACTCATCCAAAGAAGAGTCCTCATCCTGACATACAAAAGGATTGTCCTCCTGCTCTACCTCTTCCACCTCATCTGCATCTCTTAAGCATGAGTGATCAAGCCCCCAAGGTTCTTTGCAGATGAAGCAAAGTCCCTTCCTCAGCTCATTTTTGTTGCCTGATCCACCAAACTGGAGCAGGTCCTCCCTGGTCAACTGTCCCCTGAATAGCCCAATGTTCTGCTCAACCAACCCTTCGGTTAGCTCATAAGCAATAGGTGAGACCGACTGTTCTCTCCTCCAAATGGTCAATAGTCTAGCCCACAACTCCTTGCAAATGACATCCTGATCTCCTATGACTGAAGACAAAATGGACAACAATTTTTCTCTGACTGTATCGGGGTGATGTTTCCTAATGTTAAAGAAACATTGGAACCTCTGACGGACCAAGTCATCACACCCCAAATCAAGCATGATGTCATACGTTTTGAACATGGCCATACCTCCTAATATCTCAAGCTTCTTCCCAAAGGTAGAGCCTGCACTGTTGTCCAAGTCGTGAATAGTCCCCACTACTAACTTGAAAACTTCCCTCATAACATCATCATTGAAAGGAGCTATAGGTGCGGTCAACCTCGTAATGTTACTGAGTCATGATGCAACTGGAAGTCTGAACCCTTCACAAGGTTCTTCCAAGAACTTGGGTTGTGTGAGAGCAAGCATAGCTGGTTTTAGAGCCCACACCAGTTTCTTCCCTTCCAACTAGTTTACTTCAGAAAGGAGTGCATCCAATTCATCAAATTTGAAAGGGACTTTCCATGTGATCTTCGTGTGTTTCAAATCTATCCCAAGTTTAAAGATTTTGTGTCCCAACTCATGCTCTTCTTGTGGCTGCCCCTATTGTAGCAAAGTGAGTATTCCCTTGGACAAGGGCCTATTCGTTGTGGCCGATAGTTTATTAAGAGAACCGATGAAGGTTTCATTCATGTTTTAGCTGAAGGATGATAAGTACATCAAGCAAGGCTCATTCAACTAAGATTGACAACTCGTCATGGGTAATAACAATTATATGATCAATAATACAATGGTTACGACCAATCTACAACAATATAATTTTGCCATAGACAAACAACTTTGCTTGACTTGTAGACAACATCATATAGTTTACATTAGCAGCTCTCACACATACAGTCCCTCACAAGTAAGCCCTATAGACAACTATCAATAATCTGTTCTCAACTAAGTATTCCTCAATTTGGACTCTCTCGAATATTTTGTTGAAAGTATAGTTGTGTGTAAATTTTCTTGGGTTTTGGTTCAAGTTGACATATGAAAACAAGTATACATGCTCAAAAAAATACTATAAGAAACACTCTAGGACAACATTATCATTGTATGTTCAACATACCCAACTTGACATCATTGATCCATTTGAAAATATCCATAATGTATCAAAGTCTATGTTTGTAGCATTATAAAAGATTAAAACAAACTTTAGTGAACAACGGAACTTGACTTTAGGTGTCGCCCAATAAAAGTATGGTCCTCAGCTAGCTTCAGCTACAGGATGTGAACACAGTCTCTCGCACCAGCTACCAGAAACTTTGCATCTCAAGTGCACGTTCAGTGTGAAGAATTTGCAAATTCAGCTCTCTGTTTAGCAATTGTTAAAATGACCCGTTCGACATAGATTGCCAATCGAACAACACTCCAGGCACTATCGAATTCCTCAAAACCTGCCCCAGAGGTGTGGCTTGTAAGGTGAAGGGTCCACTGTCGCAAAAAATCGGTGCACGACTTCTTCAATTTTGCCACATGAATAGGTAATATCTCAACCTCCCGAAGGAGAGAGTGGCTTGGCCCTCTACGATTTGTGATTCGACCCTCAGGATTTTCAATGGGGTCCCTGCGTTCCATGCACAAGTTTGCCTATCGTGATTCCACCGAAGGCTGGCAGCACAATCACAATACTAAGCTGAATTAAATCTTGTCTGGACTTAGCTACAAACTCCGCCAAGGATGGTGAGCGCAACTCTCGTCAAAATTTAACGTGTGTATTTTTCATTGTGTCTCTAGTTGCTTGCATGGCATCTGGATCTTGTAATCAGCCTCAAGAAACTGTGGAGACTTGACAACTTCGTGGCTATGAAGCTATCACTGGAAATCGAGCCCTCGACTTTTCGTCCAAATTTCAACTCCAGCTAGATTAATTTTCAACGCGTCGACGTGGCCATACCGTAACCTTCAATACCCTGCGATCAAAATTTTCCCCATAATGCCACACTGGTTTGCAAAGTATATTCTTGTGCGAAAAACACTGAAACATAGTTCTTCAATTTTGAGAAGCAGTTCCTCGATGGCCGACTTTTCTAGCGCTAAAGTGCGTTTAATAAAACTCTCGGGCTCCTTCCGAATCGATCTTCAATACCTATTGAGCTTGACCCTTGAAATTGACATGACCCCACTTTTGACTAATAAAACTTGATTTAAAATGTGGTCCCTCCTTGGAGAAATTAGAATTAGCTTCTTCCCACAAGGATGATGACCCTTTTAATTCACCTTCACAAAATTAATATACCACGCTTTCTCCAAATAAATACTTAAATGGATATGTGCGTTCACCAAATCGTCCAACTTTTATTATACCAACGACAATTTGCCATTGATTTTGTGGAGCAATCAATAGTCTGTAAAAGTGCGACAATTTTGCAACATAAACTCTGGCCATAAAGTGATTTTTAGTGACAATCTGGTTTCTCTTAATAAAGATATGTCCTCTGCAATAACCGCTCAGGTTGGTAGGAAGCACAACTCTGATACCACTGTAATATCTCCAAACAGATATTTTGACTAAATTTGCAAAATTCACTTAACCCCAAATTTCCCATAAAATTATCATCCATCTAACAAAAGATTGCTATGTAAAATAAAACATATAAAGTTCATGCAATTCCATAACACAATGATGAAGTAGATAATCTCAGCTTTATTATAACATAAACTGGGGTTTACATGCTGGAAAGATAAATAGCTGATATAGCTGAGATAAAATCTGGCCTGAAGGATTTGCCACACTGTTGCATGGGCCCTCCACCAAAACTGCACCAAACTGCCACTGCAAAGCTCACCTATGAATTCAGGATGAATTCACCAAGGGGAGTTGGGCACTTGCCCAATCTCTCTCAATCACACGAGGGTTTCTGTCTTGGGGCTACCAATGGAGTAGAGAATCCGGTTTTCAACCTCACATACAAGAAAAGGTATCAAATCCAAGATATCCCCAATGGCCTCCTCTTCTTTTATAGATCTCATGGACCCCTCTCGAGCTTTCTATTTTATTATTATTTTAATCATGGAGCACTTTTCCCTCTTCTTTTCCAGTCAAAATATTCTTTTTAATGCGGGAAAAGAGTAATTCAACCACCATGTCTCCTCGGGTCACTAAAACTCATGTCCAACCATCCCATCATGTAAGTATTCTTGTTCCGGTTCCAACAAGCTACTAGACTAAGGTGTTCTATCATGTATCCCTCTCGAAATGTCACCTTGAGCGTAATTAATTGAGTTAAGCCCAAATATAACTCAGTTTTCTGAAAGTTGTCGGAATGCACCTGAACGAAAGGGAAACTGCGCGGATGATGGAATACACCAAGCGAATGCCACTGGTCCTCATAGAAACTCCTCAAAACTCCTCCATAAATCCCCTGGGCCCGCTGATGACACTAACTTGCACCTGTGACCTGTCTGCCCCCGACCTTGAGAGTCCATCCTAACCACGTGATAAGGAACACCAAAAAAGGGGATATTACAATGTTATACTTATTATGCTTCTATTATTTAGATCTTGTCTTCATTAGCTTATCATGTCTTTCATCAAGTCAATTATCAAAGACACAAGAGACACAAAATTTTTATTCTTCAAGCCAGGGCCAAAACCTTTCCCTCTTGGAGAGGAAAACCCAGAAGTAATTCTTCTTCTAGATCTTTAATTGACAAGTATCATGACCATGACATAGACCTCTGACATTAGCATTCCCCCAAGACCTTTTTCACTCCTCTTCCTAGGCTCCTTATACTGACCTTCTTTTCTGCACCATACTGCACCAACACTAGGGAAACTTAGTCTCTATTTTAGCAGCCATAACTGATGTGCTTCTTTTTGATTCTTCTATAGTCTGAGCTCAGCCTCCAACAAACTCTTCCTTGGTCTTCTTATTAAACCCAAGATGCCCTAGATCGAGAGCACTTGCACACCTTGCAAGCCTTCTTATCCTTACTGGCCAGACTTCCTTCTACGCACTGGATTATAGTCCTAAAGAGACCTTCGGACTGCCTCATATGAGCGAGGTAAATACTAACTCAAAACATATATGTATTACCCTTGGACTGTCTCTTCATTTCTTTGCTGGAAGGTCCCTTTTATGTGGTATATTACTTGCACTGCAATCTACACTTTGTTAGTCTTCTACCCAAAACAATAGACCTTATTTCTGTGTTGTCCTTCCCTTGTCCTTCACTGGAATATGCATCTATTACAGACCTTAATCTGCACTTCATCATGTAACTTTATCCGAACTTCCTTCTTGCAATCTAGTCTGAAAAATTCAGAGATATGCGAGCTGTACTTGCTTTGTTTTTGAGCGAAGTCCACATGGGTATATATAGTGGTTGGAAATGTAACTAGTGGCAGTCTTCATAATGCAATTCAAATGTACTATTGATGTATTTATTATATTCATTATTATTATTATTTATTTTTAGACAAAGCATGTTTTTCATTCTTGTAGGGTCAATTCAATCAAAAGAAAATTTATTATAAGTCAAAGAAATGAATTGAGTCAAAGTCCCATTTGGAGTTTTTGTAAGAATAAGGAAAAAACATTTTATCTAAGTCAAAGAGTCAAAATCATGGTTACTTGGGAGCGGGGAGCGGGAGCGGGAGTGGGAGCGCCATTTTCAAAAGCTCCCGGTTCGGGGCGTTTCGGGGAGTGTTTTTAAAAAAAAAAAATGTATATTTTTATATTTTTTATATTTTGATGCATATATGTCAACAAAAGCATGTAGAATGATGAATTAGACATAAAAAACATAAAAACATAGATTGAATCATATAAAATCAATCATATAGAAGTGATAATCTTCATCAACCACGCCCACAAGTTGGAAACATACAACATATTGACTCTTGAGTCTCGTGAATCATCAATCTGAAGGTTTCAAGCTTTCAAAATTCAATATATAATATTTATCATCATTGATTCTTTCATTTCAAATTTCAATATATAACATATATCATCATTGAATCATTGATTTCAAAATTCAATATATAACATTTATCATCATTGATATATAACACTTATCATCATTGATTCATTGATCACCATATAACTTTCATGAAGCATCATATTCATAATTCATAATGACGTAAAACTTATAAATGCCAACTTCAAAGTTTCACCTTTCAAATTCAAACTTCAAACTTAAATTGTCATTAAATATGAAAGAGTCAAGTTTCAACTGTTCAACAGTTATAAAAGTTAAAAACTACTAGAAAATAGAAAAGACTAGTTACAACAAATCTATTTTATCTATTGGCTGGCCCCTTGCCACGCCCACGAGAAATGTCTAATTTGTGAGAACCACGAGGCAATGGTGGTCTTCTAGTACTCTCAGGAGTACCACGACCATGACTAGAAGGCGGAGGGCAATGTGAGGATGTAGGTGGACGCTGAATCTGCAAAGGAACAATAGTTGGATATCGAGCACTGGCACTGGCACCGACACCGACACTGCTACTGGATGGTGGGATTGGCCCTGTGTGTGGCGGTGGCATGGCTACTGATGCTTCGTCATCATCCCTAAAAAATTCTGCTTCCAATTCTTCCATATGTATAGTGTCGTCCTCCAAATTATCATCCTCTGGGTTGTTGTCCCAAACTTTATATGATTGATCCTCATATGCCCGATCACAGTAATGACTCAACAACCTCAAGTTGTAATGCACATAAACCAAGCTTTCAGCTCGGTTTTCATTCAGCGTGTTTCTTCTCACATTATGTATGAAGCTGTAGGTGCTCCAACACCTCTCTGCAGAAGAAGTGTTCACACAACTTGTGAGAGAAATTTTTTTTCCAACTTTGGCAAAATTCCCATGCCGCCATATGCTTCCCACCATGTGAGAGCATCAAATATGTCTGTGTCTAACATTGCATGGAAAGAACCAAATTTACCAGTGTAACTGATGTATCTGCATACAAGTTGGGATCATTATCCTTAACGACATCTTTTATTTGCCCCAACATGCTATTCATCTACTCATAAACCTCCCCAATCACTGGTTTATCTATATCTGAAAAACGAATCATGTGATAAATGGGCTCGGTGAAATTCAAAATTTCCCTCACACATGCTCAAAACAAAGGATCAAGGGCGGTCTCCTCCACATGTTCAAAACCTTGCCTATCAACTATTGTTGCTGCCCTGTCCTTTAATACCTGCCAGGATTTGATACCATTAATGCTTAATTACTTCTTCTATTTTTCAAAAAGGTAATCAAGGTGAGGTAATAGCTAGCAAATCTAGTCTTTGTTATCTTCAACAACTCCAATTTGGAGTGAGTACGGAAAAGCCCATGGGTATTGCTATGATTTGTAATAAATCTTATCATTTTTTTACCTCTCTTGTACAAATCACCAAGCCATTTGAATTGAGGTTGTTTGTTTTTAATGATATCATGCATCAAAAGGTTCATTGTGTGAACCTAACACCCAAACCAAAATATGTTGGGGTATTTAACCTCAATAATTGCTCCTGCTGCCTTACAGTTCGCAGCATTATCAGTGATGACTTGGATGACATTGAATGGCCCAATACTTTCAATTGTTTCAAATAATGGTTCTGCAATGTTAATGTCGGTCTTGAATTTGTCTAAATAATCATATGTTGAAAGGAATATTGCACCACTAACAGACACAACCAAAACACTTATCAATGGCTTTCCTTTTACATTGGTCCATCCATCAGATACAATGGACACCCCATGCTCATTCCAATAATTTGTCATTCTAGCCAAAGAATTATTTATTTTAGCTTTTTCATGATTAAGTCCCACGGTTCTGGCCTTGTCATACCTAGGGCTCTTGTATCCTTTGGGGGCATCATTAATGGCAGAAACCGTTTCATGCCAATATTAATGGCACCCCACATGTATATAGAAACCAGAATTTTTTTGAATCCACATCATTCCTACACCCTTCGTCAAGGAAATCGGATATGGTTCTACGCCTTAAGGAGATGTTTGGTCCAGGTGTGCCTCCATATCCACTGCCATGGGTGGAAGTTGATGGACTTCTTTGTCCATGATGTGATGGACTTGATGGTGCATAAGAATAAATGAAACCCCTAGATCTTTTAGATCTCTATAGGGCAGCCTCCTCTTCCTTTCTATATTTCTCTCTCTCTTTTGCTGGCACACTTACACAAATTTTGATTCCTAGATTTTTCTCTCCATCCCCTGGCATTTTCCCACAAAGGTGCCTTTTGGCACGGGTGTATGAACCTGTGTATTCTTTATTGCAATGGGGGCAAAGAAATTTAGTGGTTCCACCACCTTTCCCTCCTTCCTGCCTCTGAACAGATTTCCACAATGGTGTTTGACTTTGATCTTGTTTAGTTGGTGTCTCTGTGGCCTCATGTTTTCCACTCCCCCCTTCCTCCTCAACATACTCCTCTTTAGGATTTTCATCAAATTCACTATAACCCACTTCTTCATCCTCCTCTTCTCTAATGGGCCTCTTTCTTCTACTCTCCAACACTATTATTACAAAGAAATGAACCAACATGAAGAAAATCCCTAGCCATATAGCCATGATGTTTCAAGTTTCTAGCCTACAAAAAAATTGGAGGAATACCAAATGGGAATAGGAAATGTAACATAGGAAAAAAAAACAATTCAATTTTTCACTTTTCAACACACTAAAATGCAACATTGAGAAAAAAATTCAAGTTTTCATTTTTGAGCAACTTAAAAATGATTCCTAGAAAATAAAAAACTAGATTAGAAGTCCTACCTCTTTGTCCTGACCACTGACTCCTTCAATCCTCCTCTTGCTCTCTTGTAGCTTGCTCCTTGCTCTCTCCTTGGCACTTCCGCTCTCCAAACTCTCAAGCTCTCTTGCTCTCCAACTCTCAAGCTCTTGCGCTCCAACCCTCAAACTAAAACAATGAAAAACAAATGAGGAAGGTGGGCTTTTATTTACCTAACTGCCCCCTCCCTTCCAAAAAAATTCAGAAATTTGCCGTTCGAATTTTTTTTACGCGCCGGGGAGCGTTCGGGAGCGAATGCTCCCCGATCGCTCTCCCACTAAATCGTTTTTTTAATGGAGGGAGTGCTCGGGGAGCGTTCGCTCTCGAGCGCTCCCTAAAACGCTCCCGAAAAAACAGGGATCGTTTTTTCAGGCTCGGAAGCGCGCTCCCGAACGGAGCGCGTTTTGGGAGCGAGATTGGGGGGGAGGGGGGGAAGCTTCCCCACAACCTTGGTCAAAATTGTCATCCACAAGACCAAGTCGGCCTAAAGAGGCAACTATTCGATCTCCTAGACATGTATAAATACAAGGCAGTTTGACCTCAATCATTTGCTCATCCATCACATTGATTTTTGTGCCAAGATAAGAAGTAAAACCAACGAAGTTAAGGGAGAGAGAAGTCAGTCAATGAAGGGAGAAGGTGAGTTATTTCTGCCCTAGTTTTACTCACACCAAGGGCGAAATTTCAAGAGATGACCAAATTTCAAAAATTTGACCAACATTGTCTTATGTTGACTTTGACTTGTTGGAGGTGGTTTGGAGGAGGGTTGACATGCGTTTTTGTGGTAGTCTTGGTCTTGGATATTTCACTTTGATCTGATTCCATAAGAAGAGGATTTTCTTGGGTTTCCCCTTTGTGGGGTTTTGCCCTAGCTTGGAGCCTAATTTCTTGTGTTCTTTGTCTCTTGTGATCTTCATCTTCTGTACATTTTGTTAATTGTTTGATGAAGAGTATAAATTTAATAAGAATCCGACAAACATTCACAAGTAATTATCATGATTTAGATAAATCTATCCTAATCTACAAGCATCTTGATTTCTCAACAATCATCACACTCTAGGTTAAGTGTGATGATACATGACACTCTAGGTTAAGCGTGATGATACATGACACTCTAGGTTAAGTGTGATGATACATGATTTGACTCTTGCTATAATTTTCAAAATCTTGAGTCTCTTACCAAAGTTTGGACTTTTGATATCATGTAATCCATGAAAGCTGTCAACAATTAGCTGTAGGATCTTCTTCAAAATATCATCATTGTAGGGGGGAACAAGAGCAGTTAACCGTATGACCTCATTGAGGCAAGAAGTGACTGCAAGTCTTACCTATTTACAAGGGGTTTCCAAAAATTTGTGTTGGATTATGGCAAGCATTGATGGCTTTAAATCCCAACTTAATATCCTCCAATTAGATTGGGCTACTTTGGACAAGCATGCATCTATTTCCTCCAATTTATAGATGACATCCCTTGTCTTCATAAGCTTCAAATCTAATCCAAGAACAAAGAGCGAATTCGCCACTTCCCTTTCTTTTTGTAGATCCCTCCACTGCTTGTGCTGAAGAGTAACATGGAATCCTTTTGAGAAGGGTTTGTTGATTTGTCTTGTTCTTTGCTCCATTAGAGCATCGTTGTCCAAAGATCATTTGATGTACTTCTAAACTGTTGCTGCCTTCTTGCCAAGTCATTCAAGGCATTTGTGATGCCTTCTAAGGCCTATTTCCTTCCGTTGTCCATGAATCAATAAATTTGCAGACTTTCAAATTCCTCTTTTAGGTGTTTTGACAAATGCTTTGCAGGAAAGTATTTTGTCAAACACATTACATGAAAACATTCCGTTCAATAGAAACTCATAGTTTACGTGCTATTCAACATACTGTTGCACCTATTCTTAATGAGTATTGGGACACACATTTAATTAACATCCCTTTGGAAAACTTATGCAAGTAACTATAACAAGGATAGTCGTCAGAGCATTTACAAAACTATATAACATTGTAGGAATTTCACACAATTCTCATTAATGTAATTAGTTGTGGAAACTTGCTAATTTCGCTAAGTTATTACTGCAATAGAATTCCAACTTAGCTAGTACTGCCAATATAATTCTCATTAATGTAATTAGTTGTGGAAACTTGCTAATTTCGCTAAGTTATTACTGCAATAGAATTCCAACTTAGCTAGTACTGCCAATATAATTTGCAGAACAATGTGCCTTACCATTATCACGTTGACGAAGAAATTGATCTTCAGGAGGAAGAACAAGTGTTTCCATTGCAGCTAGTTAATCACTGAAGTTAGCAAAATGACTATGAAATTCTACCAGGCAAAACTTGATAATGATGTAGGTGAAAATCTAATGGGGAGTCGTAAAGGAAATATTGTACAACAGAACCAAACAATAGAGCCCATCTGAAACGTTTGAAGTGCTATTACTATGACCAGATAACACTTAAAACTAGGGTTATGTGGGGGCGGCTCCTTCCCCCCCTTGAAGCTGCTCCTGGAGCGCTCCCTCGAACCCGCTCCCAGTGCTAATGCTTAGAGGGTGATATTAATGACAAAGATCCCTATACAGATCCAGAGGTAATGACAAAGATACCTTTGGATATTAATGCTTAGAGGGTGATATTAATGACAAAGATCCTGATTTTCCAACAAGACTAAAAAATTAGACATTTCTCGTGGCGGAAAGAGGCCCAAGCATTAGCAATAGATAATAGATTTACTTGTCTTTTCTAGTTTCTAGTAGTTTTTATAACTGTTGACTCTTTCATATTTATTATGATATTTTTTGTAAACAATATATGACAATTTAAGTTTGAAGTTTGAAGTTGGCAATTATAACTCATTGGTAATGAATTATGAATACGATGCTTGATGAAAGTTGATTCATTTCGTTTCATTTTATAACATTTCATTTCATGTTAGATATTCTTTGTTGTAATGGTTACACTTAGCTTACAAGTACAAATTTGGCGATCAATGATAAATGTTATATATTGAATTTTGAAAGTTTGATACTTTAAGAGTGATGAATCATGAGACTCAATATGTTGTATGTTACTAACTTGTGGACATGGTTGATGAAGATTATAAATTCTAGATGATTAATGTCATATGGTTCAATTTATGTTTTTATGCTTTTTTTTTATATCTAATTCATCATTCTACATGTTTTTGTTGACATATATGCATCAAAATATAAAAAATATATATTATATAAACTCGCTCCCGAACCGGGAGCTTTTGAAAATGCCGCTCCCACTCCCGCTCCTAAGTAACCTTGCTTAAAACACATTCATTATAGACTCTAGCTCTTGACATTTGACCATCCATGCTTTAAAATTTTGACAGATCAATCTCTGAAAGGAGAGCTTAAACGTTGCCGAGGTTATATGATAAATCATCATTAATTAACTACAATTTTCTTTTAGATACGCTTGCACTGACAAGACTTGCGACTTTGAAATTGGTTGAAAGAATTTGTCCCCCCCTCTGTACCAGAAATCTGAAATTCCCCAACTCAACAATTTTTTTTTGAAACAAACCATAACCTTGAATGTTCGCAACTAGGAAATAAATCTCCGTGAAGGCTCTATTTCATGGAAAATTATTTTGTAACTGATTGCACCATCTTCTCATGGGCTGCACAAGACGGGAATCAGGATTCCTAGAGTTACAATGAGGGAGTAATCCAACAATTGGAGGAATGGAAATAGTTGGCCACACCATTTCTTTTGCATGCGTGGAACAAGTCGTCAAGGATCGTTGCTGTCTTGGTGTGCTTATTGCTTGTCGGATTTTGACATGTGGTAAGACAAAAGGATGGAAAAAAAAATCGATTCATCATGGCATCGCATTAGCTCTGCCATCGATATTCATTAGTTGCGGGTACCACATATAGGTGCACATTTTGTGCTAGTTCCTGTTCCACGTATGTGCTGTGTTTTATCAAGGAAGGGCTTGCTATGAATTGGGCTAAAAGCGACTAAAGAAAGTATGCTCAAGATGTGACCGCAACATTTGTTTAAGAGGATGTCGCCAGCTAGGGTTCAAGACTCCCCATTAGACCTGGCTAACGAAGCCATTTGGGGCTAAGAAAAGTAATGTTGAGTGTTGGTGCAGATCTAAGGCATGTTGCTTCGATTGTCACAAACTCTCAAGCCGTTTCACTTTGAACTTGGGACTGACGAGGGAAAAGAAAAAATCACACTAGGGTTTCACTCGACCTACGCTAGGGTAAATTTTGCACCTATACGAGCTAATTCGACCACATAGTAAACTCAACTTCTAGATAAAATTCAGATTTCTGCAATCAATTGCTCTCACTAGGGTTTCAAGCTGGATCAAAATTTCATGCTTCTGGAACAAATGATAAACCTTCCACTGCTAAATCCCTCAAGATGGTACGAAAACCAATTCTGATACCTCTGTAATATTCCTTTTTAATTATTTTAGGAATTTCGATAATTTTTCTATTTTTATTTCTTAAGACAATTTTCGATAGATTAAATTCCACGTAAAAATGCCATAGAAAAATAGATCAATTAGATGCAAGAAACACAACAATAAAATTAGCTAGTTCCTTAAACTATTATAATAAGAAAGTTTATGTTGACAACTATTTTAAAGCCAAAATGGGTTTATTTGAAACCTAGTTGAGGGTGATGCAAGCTACTGCAAAATCTCAAATTCCCGGCGATTGCTGTAATTGGATCCTCCTTGCTATGCTAAGTGCCAGTGGAGAATTCGAAATGATTCCTCTATCAAACAAGTGTTATCAGAACCAAACCAGAATTTAGTGGAACCGACCGATTCAATTGGTTTGTGGGTCAAACTAGTCCGGCTTGAGGTTTGGAACTGTAAATGGTTGGTTGGTACCAAACCAACAGATTTCATACAATTTGACCAAAGACGTTGCAAACGTAATAAAAAATCAAGAATTTTGAGTGGGGCAACTTAATATTCAAGCCTAGTATTGCTATGCAATTCATGTTAATAAAACTGACATTCTCCTTTATCTTTCATTTTCATCTTTTCACCTAAATTTTTGACATAACCATGAAATGACTTGGGATGTTTGAGAATGGTTCTGACCTCATTGGATTTCATATGGAGAAAGTGGAATTTTAGATCTCACTCAAAATGTAGCAGACTTAACAATTTTCTAGGATTTCGGGATTTGGGGGATTGTAAATTTCCATTGGATTTTGTCATGTACGAGGGTATGGAACTAATACTTAATCAAGAGCACCAAGCTCTCTATGTACCTTGATGTTAGTGGCAATGGCTTTCAAACTCCTCTATCATGGCTCTACTAAAAATGTACCCATCACTCAAACAAAATCTTAGCTTGACATGCTACATTTTTTCTATCTTATTTTAATGCTTAGAGGGTGATATTGATTACGAAGATCCGAATGTAGGCAACGATTTTTATGATATGTAGGTATTTGTTGTAGCATGATTTTTTTTTGTATGGTAGAGGCCATCTAGAGCCGGTTTGTTGATGTATTTTCGATTGAGAGATGGATTGCACTCAATGCTACTTTGGTTATGTGAGGGTGATGCGAGCTGTTGCAAAATCTCAAATTCCTGGCGATTGCTATAATTTGATCCTCCTTGCTATGCTAAGTGCCAATGGAGAATTTGAAATGATTCCTCTATCAAACCAGTGTTATCAGAACCAAACCAAAATTTAGTGGAACTGACCGATTCGATTGGTTTGGGGGTCAAACTGGTCCGGCTTGAGGTTTGGAACTGTAAATGGCTAGTTGGTACCGAACCGACTGATTCCGTACAATTTGACTAAAGACGTTTCAAACGCAAAAAAAAAAAAAATCAAGAATTTTGAGTGGGGCAACTTAATATTCAAGACTAGTATTGCTACGCAATTCATGGTAATATTAAGTTCTTAAAGTAAAACTGACATTCTCATTTATCTTTCATTTTCATCCTTTCACGTAAATTTTTGTCATTACCATGAAATGACTTAGGATGTTTGAGAATGGTTCTAACCTCATTGGATTTCATATGGAGAAAGTGGAATTTTAGATCTTGCTCAAAATCTAGCAGACTTAATAATTTTCTAGGACTTCAGGATTGGGGGGATTGTTACGTTTCCATTGAATTTTGTCATGTATGAGGGTATGGAACTAATACTTGATCAAGAGCACCAAGCTCTCTATATACCTTGATGTTAGTGGCACTGGCTTTCAAACTCCTCTATCATGGCTCTACTAAAAATGTACCCATCGCTCAAACAAAATCTTGACTTGACATGCTACATTTTTTCTATCTTATTTTAATGCTTAGAGGGTGATATTGATTACGAAGATCCGAATGTAGGCAATGATTTTTATGATATGTAGGTATTTGTTGTAGCATGATTTTTTTTGTATGGTAGAGGCCATCTAGAGCCAGTTTGTTGATGTATTTTCGATTGAGAGATGGATTGCACTCAATGCTACTTTGGTTATGTGCATCCTTACATGCTTTGTAAATGATAACTTTTGCTTATTTGTGTATAAAGGGTTTGGATCAATGTTACCAGGCTCAAAATCGACAATAAATCGACAAGGCAAAAGAGTGAAGAGTTTGATTGGATCGGGAAAAAATCTGCGAATTCAATAAATAAGGATATAAACATATATTGAATTAAAAAAAATATTTTTCATTGATATTCAATAAAGCCATGTGCAAACAATGCATAATATCAATAGATGTCCAAAATATCATGAATGAATAAGTATCTCATATATGTTATGAGTCCAAACATGATTTGAAGTACTGAGTCCTGAGTTCTGACTCCTAACTAGTGACTACATAGAACCAGAAGCATCTGCGTCTAAAAGTTTACAAAATAATGCCAAGCAAATCAGTGAAAAATCAATAACTGAGAGTCTAAGACTCTAAGAGTGAGAACTAGAAGTGATTCCTCCCACTCCTTCGCTTGCTTGACTCTCTAATTTCTCCAAGTCATGTAGACTTAAAAGAGGAGGCTCCTCCTCTAATTGGACCCAATCTAATGCATTTGTAGTTTGTAGATCTATCTCCTCAAGGTTGATTGGTGAATGATCCAAACCTGTCATTATCATGAGACATTGAAATGTAAATTAAAGTTTGAACTTTAAAGTTTAAATTTTAAAGTGCAAACTGATTACAAAAACTTCAGATTCAGGCTCTCACCTAGTATTTGCTTGTTGCGAAGTCGTAGATTGTAATGGACAAATGCAAGGTCATTGAAGTGCTTTTGTGTCAATCGATTGTGCTTCTTAGAATGTATTTTCTCAAACATGCTCCAGTTGCGCTCACAACCTGAAGCACTGCATAATTGGTTTAAAATTCGAATGGCGAATCTCTTGAAATTTGGCATATCACTACCAAATTTTTTCCACCAAAGACCTAGGAAGTGGCAAGTGTTTGTGAGTAGTAAGTACTAAATACTAAATAGTAAAAATTTAAAAAGAAAACAAAATTTAATAAAACATTTAACATACAAAATAAATTTTAAACAAATTTAAGGAATTGATGAAGCCTTCAAGCCTCAAAGGGTACCTAACAACATCTTAGTCCTTTCTCGTACAACACTGGTATAGGCAAATCATTTAGCTGACGTCCTATAATCCTGTAGTTTGGTAAAGACATAGCTTTGAAATTCTGGATTAGGGGAGCACCTTTCAATGCACGTCATAAGTCCTTTGCCAACCTTCCCATCTTCATTAAATTTGCTCTTATCATAAAAATATTGTGGGTTTAAGAAGTACCCAACAACATGTAAGGGGGAATACAATTGCCTATCCCAAGGTGCATCAATAATATCCCAAAGAGGCAGATACTTTGCCTCCTCTGTTGCGAATTTGGAGGTAGGGTGATTAATTCAAATTCTCTTACTTGATAATTACTTGTGAGCTTATTTCTTTTACTTATGTCTTCTCTTCTTAACTTATTATGTCTTTCATCAAGTTAAGTACCAAAACACAAGAGACACAAATTTAGGCTCTTCAAGCCAGGGCCAAAACCTCTTCCTCTTGGAGAGGAAAACCCGTAAGGAATTCTTTTTATAGATCTTCAAATGACGAGTACCATGACCAAGACTTAGACCCTTAACCTATGAATGCCTCCAAGACCTTGTCACTGCTTCTTTATCTGCCTCCAATGCTAATCATTCATTTCTACACCAACATTAGAGAATTCGATCTCTAATTTTATCTTGTTTATCAAACCACTCCTTTTTCCTTGATATTCACTTGAGATATATTACTTTCTTTTGAGTACTGAAGATAGGAAGGTAAATCTTAGATTTACCTTGAGATTTACCTTCCTTCTATTCTCTCACTTTCTATTTAGATATGTAGTAAATTAGACTTCAGTCTATTAACTTTGCAATACATATCAGAGTATATGATATGACCTTTAGCTCTAATCCACAAACCCCTTCACTGGATCCACACTCTTTTCTTCAACATTATCCGCAATCTTAATATTGTAACATTGTGGACTGTTGCCTTGACTTCACATATATATATTAGACCTTACCATGCTGTGATATCCGCACTTCTCTTTTACCTTAAATCCGTACTTGATCCTGTCTGGAAATCCACACTCAGTCACAGATTGACCTACGTTGTTTATTCCAGATTTATCCCAAAACTTCTTTATACTTATCTTCATGTTCTGCTTGGAGTAATCCACAATCCTTTTCAGACTTGTTCCACAATCCTTATAGTCCAAACGCGTCAGATATTACCAAAGTTTTCTTGCTCAAATGACCGCAGAGATTTATGTATATATAGGCATCATGACCCTGTTTTAGGTCGACCCTTCAAATTTCTAGAAGGCCGACTTTTACTTCTGTCCATAGGCCGACATGGAGGACTTGTATTCTAGCATTGTGAGTGTAGCTTTGAGCATCATTTAGGAGCCATTTATTCATGATATCATGACAAGGTCTTGGAGCATAATTTGTTGACTAGGCTCTTCATGTACATGACTCTTAATTATATTTATAACTAGAAGACAAATCCTAATAGACATCAAGAAGATGTCTATAGATCTATAATAAAAATCTTGCTCATGAAACCCATGAAGCAAGCATAGCAAAAATACATTTTATTATCTGTCTTCTTCTTTATATAAATACATAATTACATAGTCAATATGAAGACCGATCCTAGTTACACTCTTCAACATCCTCATCCCCATATCTTCTTTCGATGGCCTCCTTTGCGAGATCCATCGCCTCATAAATGTAACCCATAGTGGGTTTGTCACCATCAACCATCCTGAAAATTTAATGAAATACGAAACTTTGAAAAAAAAAAAAAAACTTGACATGAAAATTTTAAAATGAAAAAGTTAAGAGACTTGAAGTACCCGAGAACTTTGACAAGGGACTCCTTCACATCAATAATCTCTTCGACATCTTTCTAGAAGTCGTCATTAAACACAAGTGCAACAATTTCAATGCCTTCAAGTGCCTTGGAATGTTTAGATGCCATCCACTCAGGTCCCAAGAACATCCTCTCAGATTTATCTTTTGCTCAACCACAGATTGCAAAGATATGAAATTTGTTGCAAATCTAGTCACTGCATGTCGAACAATTTCTTTACCTTCAGTGTATTTTCTCATGGTGTTTAGGACAATAATGTAGTTGTATAGGTATTTGGTTATGGATTTTGCCTTCTCCACAACCTCATGTATCCAATGAAGCTTACCAATGTCCTCAAGCATTAAATCTATGCAATGGGAAACACAAGAGGTGTAATATTCCCATTTTTGGCGACACCCATGACAGGACTAGGAGGGGCTTCCAGAGTTAGGAGCAGACAGGTCACAGGTACATATTGGTGCTATCAGTGGGCTCAGGAGCTTTTCGGAGGATTTTTGAGGAGTTTTCATGGTGTTCAGAGACATTCGCTTGATATACTCCATCATCCGAGCAGTCTGGCTTTTGTTCCAATGCATTCCGATAACTTTCGGAAATTTGAGTTATTTATGGGCTTAACTCAGCTGATTATGCTCAAGGTGGCATTTCGGGAGGAATACATGATGGAACACCTTAGTGTAATAGCTCGTTGGAATCGGGACGAGGATACCTACATGGTGGGACAGTTAGACACGGATTCCAGTGACCAGAGGAGGCATGGTAGCCGATTTACCCTTTTCTGCATTAAAAAGGAATATTTTAATAAAAGGGAAAAGTGCTCCATGAATAAAATAATAATAAAATAATGCTCTAGAAGGCTCCAAGAGATCTATAAAAGAGAGGGAGGAGGCCATTGAGAGATATCTTTGGAGTAGATCATTTTCTTGTGTATGGGAGGTTTGAGGACGTGGTTCTCTACTTCATGCCGTAGCCCCAGGATAGAAACCCTCGGGTGATTTGTGAGTATTGGACGGAAACCCCATACTCTTGAGGAGGTTTCACTCAGAGATCTCACAGAGCTTCAGTGATATTGGAGTGAGGATCATTCAGATCTTCAACAGGAGCTTCAGTGGATTCAGTGGTAGCTGTTGCCGGAGGGAGAGTGCAACAATTCAGTTTTGGAGGCCAGCGCAGTGCAGCAGTTGTAGCAAATTTTCTTGAGGCCAGTTGTATTTCACTTATCTCAGCTATCTTTCATTTCAGCTTGTAACCCCAGTGATAATATAATAAAGCTGAGTTATATTCCTGCATTATGGTGTTATGGATTTGCATGTACTTGTATGTTTAATTTTACATGGCAATCTTCTGTAAGTAAATGTTGATTTTGCGGCATTTTGTGGAGTTTATCTATTTATCTGCATTTTTAGTAAAAATATCCCATCTAGGATATTACAGTGTTATCAGAGAATCGAACCTGGCTCAACCTGCGGGTTTTCACTTTTCAGTTGCAGCTATTTTTTTTTCGAGGGTTATTTTGTCGGTGTGTCAGAGCCTTGGTCTTGGCTCACCTTGTGGAGTTGCAGTGATTATGGTCCGACAAATTCCCAACACAATTTTGTCCCATGAAAAATTGCCTAATGCATAATAAATCCGTTGTGAAAAGTCATCCAAGAGCCAAGAATTAAAAACCCCAATTTTGACGCCGCACTAAATTTTTATGGGCAATGGGAGCCGTCCATCAACATTTTGTCAAGTCGGGCTGTTGAACTTTATTTAAAGAGGAAAAATATTTTATAAGGTTGACCACGAATCAGAGTATTGGAGCGTTGTATTCTAGGCGTGATTTATTCTGCTGAGAAATCCGAATGTTTTGAAGCCAAAGTCGTTCAAATTTTGTTATCAAGGAAGTCGAGACACCTGAGCGCATTTCCACGTGAGATTGGCAATTTCGAGATTTCACTGTTGCAGACTCACGGAACCCTCGACTCAGTAGACACAGTCACGTATTCGTCGGAGCAATTGTAATCAATGGGTATCAGACAAGTGCTGAGTCGAATTTCTCAGGAACCAAGCCAACATTTCATTTTCAGTTTCGGTGTTAATTGCATGCAGGGGAATAGAGTCGAATGTGAACGTCGACTTATATAAATGTCGATCAATTGGATCGAAGCTCGATTTAGAATCACAAACGTTGAATTAAAAAGAGAATCGAGCCGCCTTGGGGTCTGAGTTCATGGTGGCAGCCAAACTGTGATCTGTAGACCTGCGAACATAGGGTGCATCGATTACGCTGCCCAAAGGTAAACTTACAAGTAAACGCATCGTCGAAGTAACCTTAGCGTCTCCCTCAAGAGTTGCTTTCCCACAGAGGCAACAACGGGTTTATTCGTTGAATTCTCATTGGTGATGTCAGAATTGGGTCAAAGTGATGCATAGAGCAACCATGTAAGGTCGTGAGCATGCCCGTGAGAGGTTAACTCTATGCGCAATTTCCAGAAACCGCTGGCTGGCACTGCATGGTATAGAGGAGATCTTGCGGTGGAAGACAACGGGTCCTTGTGATATTGCCACGTAAGACAAGTAAAAGATTGACAGGAACCGGCAACCTTTATCAAAGGCTGCGCTTGAGTCTAAGCGGAAGGTGGCAGTAAAATTGGTTAAATCGCGGAGCAGTCGTCCACCAAATCATTCTTAAAAAGAAACACAAATATTTTTTTTAGAGCCGTAAATGTATTTGAAGTGAGAGCCATTATCGTAGGGCACACAAATAATAAAATTGCAGAGGCCGCATTTCTTCATCAAAGGTTCGAAGTGCATTTTTCCAAAGATTTCTGAAAAGGCCGAGCACTTGTTTTCTTTTCACCCGAATTTCCAATGCTACGTTGGGCTGTTACTTATCGCAAGGAACAGGGTTGACTCAGAAATCTTCAGAGGTTGATTCTCTGGTGTGAAGCGACAATTCTTCTCGATAAAAAGAGGGCCGAATTCTGGGCACAAATAGGACGTGCGTGTCTCTGACAGGGAGAGCATATTGCCTTACTGAAGGTCACGGCACGCTCATGCTGTTCGTGGATGTTATTTGGACCATGGGAAGAACATATTATGACGGCTGCACGTAGTTGGAACTTGTGCTTTTGCATAGGGAAATTATTGGGGGACCACGAGTTGCTGGTTATTGTGCTTGTATTTGCTGAAAATTGCAAAGATTTGACCCACAGCAGGAGTTTAAAGGCTTGTATAACCCGTGAAGGAAGGGTAGGACTATTTGGAGCAACTTGCAAGTGCTGTAGCTTTTAAAGACTATGTGATAGCATACAACAGTGCCGTCATATACCAGGTTCCTCATTTGAACTCTGCCATACATTTATTTCCTGCATAATGATGGTCTGCAATATCTATTATAGTCTATGTTGTCTCAATATTATCAGCTGAATATTATCTTCTGAATATTATGAAATTATTTTGAAGTCTGCTGGGTATGTGTGGGATGCTGTAAATGATTTTTGGAATAAATAATGTCAGTGACCTACATCAAGTTTGCTACCTAACAACTTGAAAATACTTCTCAAAGAAATTACACCCAAAACACACTCAGTAAAACAGTGACCACATCATTGGTTGAACCATGGAGGGATTCCTAAACAGGTTGATGAAAATAAAAATATAAGTTGATTCCTTGAACCACCATGCGTCAGAAGACTAGAAAACCAAGCAGAACAACAGACCTTTTTCAAGAGGAATTTATGCCATCCTTCAAAAGGGACAGCGAAAAGAATTGCAGGAAGAATTGGGGGTTGGTGACAAAATTTTTGCACTTGGGACAGATCTGAAACACATGAAGATGTCATGGAGAGTTTTGTCCAAACTGGAAGAGTTTAATGAACTCTTATCCACAATAGACCAAGTGGAAGGGAAGAAACTGATTTGGGCTCTAAAGCCTGCTATGCTTGCTCTTATACAGCCCAAATTCTTAGAGGAACCTTGTGAAGGGGTCACACTTCCAGTTGCAGCTTGCCTCAGTAACATCATGAAATTGACCGCACCTATAGCTCCATATAATGATGATGTTATGAGGAGGATTATGAGGCTGATTGTAGAGACTTTTCAGGATTTGGACAACAGTGCAAGCTCTACCTTCGGGAAGAAGCTTGAGATTTTATGGAGTATGGCCACATTCAAGACTTATGTCATCATGTTTGACCTTGAGTGTGATGACCTGATCTTGCAGATGTTCCAATGCTTCTTTAGCATTAGGAGGCATCATCCTGATACTGTCATAGCACACATGCAGTCCATCTTGTCGTCATGCATGAGAGACCATGAGACCATTGGCTGAGAGTTGCAGACCTGGTTGTTGAGCATTTGGAGGAGAGAGCAGTTGGTCTCACCTGCTGCTTATGAGCTAGCCCAAAGGCTGGTTGAGCAGAACATTGGGCTATTCAGGAGACAGTTGATAAGGGAGGAGCTGCTCCAGTTTGGTGGGTCAGGCAGCAGAAATGAGCTGAGGAGGAAGGGACTTTGCTTCATTTGCAAAGAACCTTGGGGGCCTAATCACTCATGTTTGAGAGATGCAGATGATGTGGCGGAGGCAGGACAGGTGGGCATTCCTTCCGTATGCCAGAGTGAGGACTCTTCTTCAAATGAGTCCATAGGATCAGTTGAAGACACTTCTGGGGAGTGAGAGCAGTCATGCAGAGATGATGACAGTAGACTCGAGTTGTGTTCCAGTGTGCAGGGTGAGCAATCACGGGACTCTGCGGGAGATACTCTGGGTGAAGAGTCACTTGTGACGATTCAGCTAGAGCAACATGTGATGGAGCCTGAGTCGGTAGAAGAGGACACTATTTACATCAGGCATGATATTCCTTTGGGGGAGAGCCAGATGGGCGCCCACATTGAGCCGATGAGGGATATGCGGCTAACATTGGGGTCAGCCATTGAGGTGGAGCAGTCAGATGCACTGACATCGAGTGCGGTGACAGCAGTTACAGATCCATATCCTCTGGAGGTGTTGGAGGTTGATGGGATTGTTATGCAGGGGGCCAGTAGACAGCGAGAGCATGACATTCCTGATCATGAGTGGGAGGAGTTGTTGGATATGGTGGAGCGTCCATCTGTGGGTCAACACAGCGGTGAAGTGCAAATAGATGTACAAGCAGTCAGCAGAGCTGTAGTGTTTTCAGTGGGTAGCACTCTCCAGGAGTACATCGATGGGGCTTGCAGCATATCTTGCCCATTTTTGCCCATTATAGAGAGAGGGGCTTCCTTCTATAGGCAGCTTCCATTGGTGGACGAGGCAGAGTAGTGGGAGTTGATTACGAGCTGGCAGCAACACTCTGGGCATGTCCCATGTGCAGTTGTTGCTACATTGGATTCTTCTTCCAGGATGGACTAGCGGGAGATCATGAGTTGGTACCCTCTTGATGGTACGATATTCTTTGTAGGAAGCACAGCGGAGCGGGGGCCCTTAGACATATCAGATGTTACAGATGCCAGCTGGCAGTGGGGCCCAGGTCATCATTACTTCAGCACTCCATCCCGATTTCAGGAGAGCAGGATCAGCATGGGATTGAGTCAGGACTTGGATTGGAGAGAGGTGATGAGTTGGTATGCAGTTGGTGGGGTAGCATATGTAGTTACAGGTACAGCACAGCAGGACCCTGGGAGCATTGATGCTTGTTGGTGGTCTTCACCTCTGAGAGCATCAGCTATAGCCAGAGTGTAATATTCCTAATTAGCACCGCTAATTGGAATATTTGATTTTTGTATAGTTTTACCGACTATAGTTAATTAATAAATAAAAGTGAGAAAAGGGGTCTAACTCACTTAAATAAAATAAAGTGTTTCCCTAGTAGAGGCAACGTTGTAACTTAAAGGGGAAGCCTTGGGGGTCCACACACACATGAGAGAGGCCTCATGTAAACTCCTAAGGTAACTGCGCAAGTCAAGGAGGAACTCAAGGACGCAGTTAGGGTTTTGAGGGAGCTAGCACTATAAAAGGTGGGGGTTTCACTCCATTTGGCATTATGGATATGTTATTGATATTGAGAGCTAGACTTCTGTCTACTTCAGCACGCCGGTTGTTTAGCTTGTCCAAAGATCGTTTAGTGCGAATCGAGTGTCCTTGCCGTGAGATCTCACCTCGGCTCCCGGGACTCCCGCGAGTGCTCGCCGAGCAAGCGTTCACTCAAAGCCAGGTTTGGCAGTGGTTTCTCGTGGACGTTGCGTAGGAGTCGCTTTTGAGTAATCGTTAGCCTAGGAGAGGACGCAGTCTTTGTTGAGCAGCTTTGTTGGGTGGTTATTTGGCAGTGGTTTCAGTGTTTTTCAGGAGGATTCAGGCCCTTTCCTCAGCGTGTTCCTTTTGCAGGAGGATTCAGGCCCTTTCCTCAGCGTGTTCCTTGAGCTTCTGCGCTGTTCCTGGAGGCACAGCGTTTTTGTAGGAGGAGGGTTTCTGGGGGTGATTTTCGGAGGTGGTCCGTTTGGCATATGGTTTCTGGGTTTTGTCTGGAGCAGCGAGTATAGGTGATCTGTAGATTTTTAGCTCATTCTGGCAAGGGGATCAGCCCCTAGCTTCAGTTCATTCCAGCAGCAGCAGTTTACGGCAGTTTCTTCCAGCAGCTGGGATGCAGTTTCCGTAGCAGCCATTTCCTATTTTCCTGAGATTTTCCAGCTTGCCTCGGCAAGGATAGGTATTTATTCTCAATGGTCCATCGTATCTCATTATATTCTCCATTAATTTAATGGCTACATTTTACTTTATCGTTCATTTGTCCTATGGTTTCAGTCTTATTTTGCCTCTATATAGCCGTTGTTGTTTTTCATCATAGTATTATCGCTATTTCCATCGTATTATTAGCAGCATTTAATTACAATTGGAAGCCAAATTTATTCACACTTAGAAAGAGATCGTACAGAGCAATAACAAGCCATAAAGACCAAAAAACGGCACTGAAAAAGGGGCCAAAAATATAAAGGGTCAAATTTTTGAAGTTTGGAATTAGAAGACACATTTTCTCGGTTTTTTCGTGTTTCTGCACAAGGATCACCTTTCCAAATTCCTGGAATTTTCTGAGTAGTTTTCAGTGGGTAAATCGGAGGTCGAAGTTAAGCAGCAGTATGGTTTTGCAGCAGCCGTGCAGTTTCTGAGGAGCCTGTAGACACATAGCAGCGGGACCCGATGGCAGACGCAGATAGGAAACTGGATGCAATCATCCGTCACATGCAGGATATATCACAGAGGCTCACAGCCGTAGAGGTAGGACAGAGAGGACCCCCTAGGGTTTTCCAGATTGGTGAGGGATCAGGCACATCCCACCATTTGCGGGAGCATGATGCCACTCAGCATATGGCATCACATACACCCACACGCCCTACCATGCCTACCTTCTTGCCAGAGGACGCAGGGACAGCAGCACAGCGAGAGATGGATCCGGCTTGGATGGCTGACATTTTTGCAGAGTATCAGGCTTTCGGACCGGCATTCATGGATGCTATCACCTTCAGAGCCTATATCCAGTTCCAGTATGGCATTAGATCCCGTGATCATCATCATCGAGGGCACCGGCATCATCATGGTGGAGACTACCACCGCACAGCTAGCAGAGATTATGTTCAGCTCCAGCGTGATAGTAGACCTCACAACTTTCACAGAGGGAACAAGCACTCACATGATAGGGGCTTACAGCGCACAGTGGACAGATTCCATCTACCGGCATTTGACGGGTCATCCAGGCGCTCAGAAAAAGCTTGGGTGGACAAGTTGGATACCTCTTTCCAGCTTGACCGAGTATCGGAGAGGGAAACCATTAAAATGGTTACCTCGCACTTGGAGGATGAGGGCACACAGGATTGCAAGGAGTCTGAGGTTACACCTAGTGTGACACAGGAATCACCCTCATTGGAGACCTCCTTGGCCATGTCGGTTGATGTGGGAGTGGAGAAGGTAGAGCCTACCTCAGTAGAGCCATCCATTGAGGTGATGACCGGAGTCACGTCCGAGTCTTCGGGTGGTAGCAACACACAGATGGGTGCAGTGTCAGGAGATGTATCCACCTTCGATGAGGCACTAGCAGGTACAGAGGTATTGGATGATGGTCGCAGACAGCGGTATCATCAGCTTCGGACGGACCTTCGAGCTTTGAGAGAGAAGGCCACTTCAGTCCGGGAGGCCATTTTGTTGCAGGACCAGGAGCTGGAGGGTATGAGAGTGACTTGTGCCAAGTCGGCGACCAAGTTGGTCCGCATTGGGGAACAGCTGGATTCCCTGATGGTACAACCAGAGGGCACGTTGGAGCGTTAGATCATTCCCCTTCAGGTATGCATGGATGGGACTAGCAGTGTTGTTGGTTCATCTCTTCCCATTGGAGAGAGAGAGGCAGAGCCACCCAGTCAGATCTCATATGTTGACTTGGATAGTGGTATGAGACGATCAGAGTTGCACAGGGCACAGCATCCACATGTTGAGGTTGGATGGAGAGAGATTTTGAGTTGGTACTCGGTGGAGCGGGCTATGGAGATAGTGATGGATCCGAGTGTAGCTCAGCGGGATTTTCTATGCATGGGGAGTACAGGAACCCCAGATTGGCATTGGGATCCAGGTGGGATCACCTACTGTTTCCCAGGCAGGTCGGCTGACTATGTCTTGGAGAGTACAGTTGGCCTAGTGGTAGAGCGTGTGCAATTTCGGTCAGCTCCAGTGGCCAACCAGTTTATGGGCAGACTCCCTAGGTTGTCTTGGCATGACATTCATACACGGGGTCACGGGGTGGTTAGCACACCTTGGCAGGAGCTTGTCGGAGGAGGTGGCATTGGCAGGCCACCAGATGGCACCTTGTATGGGGCCAAGGATTCTTCACCTTTGTGTGGGGCACAGAGGACGCAGCAGAGCCGAGCAGTGGTGGTAACACTACTGACACACAGGGAGATTCACTTCTCGGACCCCTTGAGGAGTATTTGGAGTGATGATCCATTTGTTGGCGGGTATAGTGATGCGACGGTGGGCATGACGATACCGATTGGTGGTAGTCCGATATGTAGAGGCACAGCTCTAGGACATCACATCCATGGATGTGTGGGAGCCTCTAGCAGTGATCAGTCGACTACGGGTAGACATGGAGCTACATGGTGGTGTACCGTAGTGTGTGGGACTGCATTGTGGAGTAGGAGTGCCCTACATCACATTGAGAGCACGCGGGGAGTGTGTAATGAATAAATAATGTAGATAAATGATAATTAGTTAAATAAATAATGTAGATAAATGATAATTAGTTAATTAGTAATTAGGCTGAAAGGTCACGTCTGATAAGACATGACCTTTCGTGAAGAGGCACCTGCGTGGGTATATAAGCAGGCCTCATTTGTAACATTCAAATCAATTCATATTCATCATCTTTCTAATATAATATTTGTATCCTCATGGATATTCGGATATTTCAAGTCTTCTGGAATATTTAGTTTGAGAAGGAACTTTGTTCGCTTCATTTGGTATCAGAGGAGTCGATCTTCTGGCCGCTCATCGCTGCACAGAGCTACGCTCCTTGATCCAGGTCCTTGGCCATCAAAAATTCGTCAACGTTGTTGCCGTCGAAGCGTTTTGCTAACCTTTGGAGTTTCTCCGCTGCTACTGAGTTCATCAGAGGCCCTTGGCCATAGTTTTTACAAAAAGAAGAAGAAATAAGTTAAAAAGAAAAAAAAGGGGACGTTGAAAAATTCGAAGAAGTCAAAACATTTAAAAAAAAAAAAAAAAAAAAAACAACCAATTGAAACATATTAAAAAAAAAAACAAAAAGACGAATTGAAATATATTCAAAAAGAGAAAAGAATTATTAAGAAAAAAAAAATCTAAAGAAAAAGAAATCGAAAAAATAGATTAAGAAAACAAAAAGCGAGCATATATATATATATATATATATATATATATGAAGTTTGCTGTCTGCGCAAAGAAGCGGAGCCCGACGCCGCCAATCCGAGACCCACTGCACCAACGCCCCCCCGTCAGCAGTCTTATACCGAGACGCATGCCATCTGCCATCAGCGTGCCGCAAATATATATATATGAAGTTTTATAGTATATAAAAAAAAAAAAAACCGCTCATAAATTAACATATATATATTATAAACAGAAAGAGTCGTAAGGCCGCAACTAGACAGACAACCCCACCACAATTGCTGACCCTGACACACTCGTCATCGTCTGTCACTGATTCTAACACACACAATCGTCTTTTGCAGCTGCAACCGTCGTTTGATCTCTAACTCCACCGACAAAACTCCTTACAGCAAACCCACGAGTCTGCACCTGCCACAGATCCCTCTTCAACTTCTCAATCCGAATTTCTCAAGCAGCGTCTTTCCAAATCGAAACCATATTTCTTGGATTAGTGGTGTATTAACCAGGAAAACCCCATCGACCTGTGGTGACTCGGTTAAGAACTCGGACGTGGCAATATTGTGGACAACCTGTGTGAAAAGCGAAATTACAAAACTTAACACTTGGACTTGTTGAAATCTCGAATCTGTTGAAGATCTATTGAATTTGGTCTCGAGGTTGTGAACAGGTGTATTATCAAACGCTGTCAAGAGAGGACGTCCCGATTCGAATGTGACGTATTAGAAAATTTTTATTAAGGTCATATACAACTACGTTTTATTCGAATGTGATGTATTAAGGTTATATAACTACATTTAAAAGAGCATATATATATATATATATTTAATTGAAAAAAAAAAAAAAAAAAAAATTAAAAAAAAATAATAATAATTATTAATTAATTAATTAAATATTAATTAATTAATTTAAAAGAAAAAGAGGTGAAGCATATAAGAAAAAGAGTATTTTAGTAATTAAAATACTTCTACAAAGTAAAAGAAAAAGGTTAAAAAAAAAAAAAAGTATTTGGAAGTTATTACAAATTCAAAAGCAAGGAAGATTAAGATTATAAGTTAAAAAGGGTGAAGTTGGAGAATATTTATCTCAAACAAGCAAAATGACGTCTAATACAAAAATGGAGTCAGGACGATTTTTAGAATTAGGAACGCTACCTATAGACCCTAAAGCGCTACTTAAAGTTAAAGGAAGTATCGCAGGGAAAGATGTCACTATTGCTATATCACCCGCTGAAGAGAAAAATTATATAAACCCTAAAATGGCCAACCAATTGGTGATTCCTGAGTCAAATATAATCGAAAAATTAGACATTTTTGACAAGAAAAAATACGACATAAAAAATCTACAACTAAACATTGGGGATTATACTTTTATCTCTCAATTTGCCATCAAAACCCTAGTTTTGAATAATAGTGATATTGTGTTGGGTTCACCATGGATGGAAACCTTAGGTTCAGTTATCCTAAATACGAAAAAGAAATTTTTGACATTCACCTACAAAAAGAAGAAGATAACGCTACAAGACGTTAACTTGAAACCAAATTCTGTGACGCCTGAAGACGTACAAGAAATTTCGCAGGTAATTTCTCAAGAAGGTAAAAAGGTGATACAAAATATGCAAAAGGAAATCGACAAAATCACAACTAATAAGAATGAAGAAGTTGCTCGCCTCAAGGACCACAACGACAAATTACTAACGCAAATTAAGAAGTTGAAGAGAGACAAGAAGTCCTTAGAAAACAAGGTGCAACAACTGGTCGAAAATAAAGCGTCGAATGTAGAAATCCGAGTTGAAGAGAAGGAAACTGGTACTAATGCAGTAAATGTCATAACTCAAGAAGAAGACAAGCAAGTTGCAAAAGATGCAAACTTAGAAGTTGTAGTTCCGGCGATGAACATTTCAAGCGGAAGTTATGTAACCAGCTCAAAAACATCATCGCCAAAAGAAAATCAAAACATCACCACACAACTAAGAATGGGAAGTCAAACCAAAAAAGTTCCCTATCGACATCCAAATCACGGGAGCAGACAACTTGATCAAGCTATGTCTTCAGAACAGAAACAAGTTGATATTCCGAAGAATACTAATATCAGTGCAATCAGCTCAAGTGATAATTCAGCACAAGTTTCAAATCGCCGCGAGATTCCACAGAAAATTGATTTAGGATGGTCTGATCCATTCTCAGTGCGACAATTTTGTTTGTCACTTAGAGGATCATATCAACTTGTGTCGACAAGGATCACTACCCCGAGGCGAGAAGATGTTCGTAACAGGAAAAGAAGTCGAGGCCTTTTCATCGACAAGCTTTGAGGACAAAGCTTTTTGAGGGGAAGGCAATGTAATGAATAAATAATTTAGATAAATGATAATTAGTTAAATAAATAATGTAGATAAATGATAATTAGTTAATTAGTAATTAGGCTGAAAGGTCACGTCTGATAAGACATGACCTTTCGTGAAGAGGCACCTGCGTGGGTATATAAGCAGGCCTCATTTGTAACATTCAGAAATTCATATTCATCATATTATCTAATATAATATTTGTATCCTCATGGATATTCTGATATTTCAAGTCTTCTGGAATATTTAGTTTGAGAAGGAACTTTGTTCGCTTCAGAGTGACAGATTCCTGGACACAGTCAGGGCACGAGACGGTACAGGGTGGTACAGCAGTAGCATGGGGTATCCAGCAGTATTCAGGGGTATGCCTCAGTGTGCAGTGGCATGTTGAGGAGTATATGGATGATCAGTGGTATGCGAGGGCATACGGTGCTGCACAGCAGGGTCTTAGAGCATTGCTTCCAGAGAGACTCATGGACAGGGACATCGGGCTTACCTTTGGTAGTAGTTCACCCAGGATCGATGGAGAGACAAAGGAGCGATACTTGGCAGTATCTGTGGGGACTCACACACCTGACTCGCTTCGACATCACTCACAGGTACAGTTGATTATGTTTTCAATCTTTGGCACTTTGGGCGTGAGCAGCAGGGTATGCGAGGTTCACCCAAGATATTTGGATGAGACTCAATACACTAGGCGAGAGACTTCTCAGCAGTGGCACCGGGTTGGTGTGCTAGTTGACAGCCACAGGTTGGGGGATGAGATGATCCTTGGCAGAGGTGGTGCATCAGTCATCACTGGGCCTACGCTTGGGGAGCAGGTCATGAGGGAGACATGCATCATTTTTCCCTCAGGGCATGTCGAGATCATGCATGAGCAGAGGACACGGGGTACAGCAGAGGTAGTATCCCAGTATGTGTCTGGGCTCCAGACACTGTATCGACACTTTGTCGAGAGGGTGGATGGCATGTTCGATGCAGATGAGATGGCGGAGGTAGAACAGGAGGGCATTCCTTCTGTATGCCAGGGTGAGGACTCCTTTTCACATGGGTCCATAGGATCAGTTGAGGTCGCTTCTGGGGAGCGAGAGCAGTCATGCAGGTATGATGACAGTAGATTGCAGCCGTATTACAGTGTGCAGGGTGAGCAGTCAAGGGACTGTATAGGAGATACTCTGGGTGATGAGTCACTTGTGACGCTTCAGCTAGAGCAGCACATGATGGAGCCTGAGTCAGCAGAGGAGGATACTATGGACATCAGGCATGACAGTCCCTTGGGTGAGGTCCAGATGGGTGCCCACATTGAGCCTATGATGGATATGTGGCTAGCATTGGGGACATCCTTTGAGGTGGAGCAGTCAGATGCACAGACACCGAGGACCGTGACAGCAGCTACAGATCCATATCCACTGGAGATGTTGGAGGTAGATGTGACAGTTTGGCAGTGGGAGATTATTACGGGTTGGCGACAACCTTCCAGGCATGTTCCACATGCAGTTGTTGTTGCTACATCAGATGCTTCCTCCAGGATGGACTGGCGGGAGATCATGAGTTGGTACCCTCTTGATGGTACGGTACTCTTCGCAGGGGGCGCAGCGGAGCAGGGGCCCTTAGACATAGTAGATGTTACAGGTCCCAGTTGGCAGGAGGGCACCGATTCTCATTACTTCAGGACTCCTTCCCAATGTCAGGAGAGCAGGATCAGCATGGGATTGAGTCAGGACGTGGATTGGAGAGAGGTGATGAGTTGGTATGCAGTTGGAGAGGTAGCATATGCAGTTACAGGTACATCACAGCAGGAGCCCGGGAGCATTGATGCTTATTGGTGGTCTTCACCTCTTAGAGCATTAGTCATAGCCAGAGGCAGTGCACAGTCCGAGCCGTGGGACTTGGGCGATTATTGGCCACGGTGGCGATGGGACCCGGGAGGATTATTGGTTGGCTGGTACTGTGAGAGGTCACTTTGGGATCCTGGCGTGGAGATATCCCTTCGTATCAGAGTGATGCAGGAGACAGAGAGGTTTCAGTGGGACCCAGGCACATTTTGCAGTATCGGTGGGGAGCATCAGCGAGAGAGTAGGCTTGTTCCAGCGTTGCTTGAGGACAAGCAATTTCTGCCGGATGAGGATGCCACTTGGGAGAATGAGAAGATTTTGCAGCATCCATCACTTCAGTTGCTTGAGGACAAGCAACGTTTTGCCGGGGGAGACTGTAATATTCCTAATTAGCACCGCTAATTGGAATATTTGATTTTTGTATAGTTTGGCCGACTATAGTTAATTAATAAATAAAAGTGAGAAAAGGGGTCTAACTCACTTAAATAAAATAAAGTGTTTCCCTAGTAGAGGCAACGTTGTAACTTAAAGGGGAAGCCTTGGGGGTCCACACACACATGAGAGAGGCCTCACGTAAACTCCTAAGGTAACTACGCAGGTCAAGGAGGAACTCAAGGATGCAGTTAGAGTTTTGAGGGAGCTAGCACTATAAAAGGTGGGGGTTTCACTCCATTTGGCATTATGGATATGTTATTGATATTGAGAGCTAGACTTCTGTCTACTTCAGCACGCCGGTTGTTTAGTCGGTCTGCAGCACTGTTTAGTGCGAACTGAGTGTCTCCTGTCGGAGATCTCACCCTTGGCTCCGGGGGACTTCGAGTGCCTGCTCGAGCAAGGTTTTTCCTTCAGTTCCAGTTGGTGGTTTGCAGAGGTTTCTGGTGGACGTTTTGCAGAGGAGCTGCCCTTTTGAGTGACTGCGCAGTCCAGGAGAGAGGACGCAGTTTCAGTTGAGGAGGACGCAGTCTTTGTTGAGCAGCTTTGTTGGGTGGTTATTTGGCAGTGGTTTCAGCGTTTTTCAGCCTTGAGGAGGTTGCCATTTCAGCCGGAGGTTTTGCAGGAGGATTCAGGCCCTTTCCTCAGCGTGTTCCTTGAGCTTCTGCGCTGTTCCTGGAGGCACAGCGTTTTTGTAGGAGGAGGGTTTCTGGGGGTGATTTTCGGAGGTGGTCCATTTGGCATATGGTTTCCGGGTTTTGTCTGGAGCAGCGAGTATAGGTGATCTGTAGATTTTTAGCTCATTCTGGCAAGGGGATCAGCCCCTAGCTTCAGTTCATTCCAGCAGCAGCAGTTTACGGCAGTTTCTTCCAGCAGTTGGGATGCAGTTTTTGTAGCAGCCATTTCCTATTTTCCTGAGAGGATTCTTCACTTGCCTTGAGCAAGGATAGGTGCATTTATTCTGATTATCCATTGTATCTCATTATATTCTCAGATTAATAAAATGGCTTAGCATTTCCGGCATTTTTATGTCTATTTGTTCCATATTCTAGTTCCGGCATTTTGCTCTATATAGCTGCTTCTTGTTTTGCTTGGTATTACTGTTTATTTCCCATTGGGGATATTACACAGAGACAGTGCGCAGCCTGAGCCGTGGGACTTGGGCGATGATTGGCCATGGTGGCATTGAGATCCAGGAGGATTGTTTGTTGACTGGGACAGAGAGAGATCAATTTGGGATCTCGGCATTGAGGGGTCTATTCTGAGAGGTCTGACATAGGTGCATAGCAACACCCAAAGGTTGGTATGGGATCCAGGCATTGGATCTGAGATGCGGCGGGCCAACAGAGTGGCCCACATATATTGATTGCTTGAGGGCAAGCAATCTTGGGGCAGAAGGTTTGTAATATTCCCATTTTTGGCGACACTCATGACAGGACTAGGAGGGACTTCCAGAGTTAGGAGCAGACAGGTCACATGTACAGATTGGTTCTATCAGTGGGCTCAAGAGCTTTTCGGAGGAGTTTTGAGGAGTTTTCATGGTGTTCGGAGGCATTCGCTTGATATACTCCATCATCCGAGCAGTCTAGCTTTCGTTCCGATGCATTTCGATAAATTTCGGAAATTTGAGTTATTTATGGGCTTAACTAAGCTGATTATGCTCAAGGTGGCATTCCGAGAGGAATACATGATGGAACACCTTAGTGTAATAGCTCGCTGGAATCAGGACGAAGATACCTACATGGTGGGACAGTTAGACACGGATTCCAGTGACCGGAGGAGGCGTGGTAGCCGATTTACCCTTTTCTGCATTAAAAAGGAATATCTTAATAAAAGGGAAAAGTGCTCCATGAATAAAATAATAATAAAATAATGCTCTAGAAGGCTCCAAGAGATCTATAAAAGAGAGGGAGGAGGCCATTGGGAGATTTCTTTGGAGTAGATCATTTTCTTGTGTATGGGAGGTTTGAGGACATGGTTCTCTACTTCATGCCATAGCCCCAGGACAGAAACCCTCGGGTGATTTGTGAGTATTGGACGAAAACCCAATACTCTTGAGGAGGTTTCACTCAGAGATCTCACAGAGCTTTAGTGATATTGGAGTGAGGATCATTCAGATCTTCAACAGGAGCTTCAGTGGATTCAGTGGTCGCTGTTGCCAGAGGGAGAGTGCAACAATTCAGTTTTGGAGGCCAGCGCAGTGCAGTAGTTGTAGCAAATTTTCTTGAGGCCAGTTGTATTTCACTTCTCTCAGCGATCTTTCATTTCAGCTTGTAGCCCCAGTGATAATATAATAAAGCTGAGTTATATTCCTGCATTATGGTGTTATGGATTTGCATGTACTTGTATGTTTAATTTTACATGGCAATCTTCTGTATGTAAATGTTGATTTTGCGGCATTTTGTGGAGTTTATTTATTTATCTGCATTTTTAGTAAAAATATCCCATCCGGGATATTACAAGAGGTCCAAAAAATAGTGGGGTGACTAATCTCAAAAAGTCTACCAGCAGCCATATAATTAACTGCATTGTCAGTGAAAGTTTGTACAACATGTTCTTCTCCCACTTCTTGAAAGACTTCCTCCATCATTTCACAAATAAGTTGGGTAGTCTTAACCTTGTTTGAGGCATCCACTGATTTAAGAAACATCGTGCCTGCCAGACAAGATACAAGGAAATTTATTAAAGTTCTATCCCTCTGATTTGTCAATCCATCACTCATGATGGTGCACCCTGTTTCTACCCATGATGAGTGAAACTCAAATAGCACAAGCACGACATCTTCAACACTCTATAACAACAAATCTGTCCTAAGGCTCTCTGATGAAGGGGATTTGAACCCTGGACCTGCAACAACAACTGCATCAATCATAACTTCAAAATAAGGACTTCTAGCATAGTGAAAAGGTATGTCAGAATAGTACCAAAAGTTACCAATGGCCTTCCTTGCCTAACTATGGATATTTTTTTTCCAACCAGTGCCATCCAAGGTGGGTTGGGAACCGGGTTTTGTGCAGGGAGCAAAAAAAGTGTTTATGTTTCCACGTCCAGTGTTGCATGCAGGAGGATGACCTAGAGTTTGACTTTTGGATTTGGAGGCATGTGTGGGAAACTTGGGAACAACATTGAGGATTCAAGGGAGGGAGATGAGAAGGGGGTATTGGAAGAACAATGGTCAACTCCAAGAGTTCCTATTTCTTTATTTTGCTTTGCTTTCTTGGCATTATGTTGACTCAACATATCAAAGGCCAAGATTGCTTAGTGTTTGAGATTTTCGTCAACATGCTCGTAGAGACCTATATCATGGTCGGGTATCTGCGCAAGGTGATACTTGAATTTATAAATGCCTTTGCTACATTTCGTTTTGCAAAATTTACAAAGGAGCCTAGATTCTCCAGGAATATTCTCACAATAAGCCCAAGCTGTTGAGAATTTGTAGGGCAAGTGATTAACTCAAATTCTCTTCTTGATAATTACTTGTGAGCTTGCTTATGTATTCTTATTTCACTTAATCTTTCATCAAGTCAATTATCAAAGCACTTAGTCAAATGTAGAGACAGAATAATTTTCACTTGTAACTAAACATCTTGAAATGTAGTTAGGAAGGTAAATCTCTGATTTACCTTCCTCACTTTCTATCACTGTCTTGACTTTGACAAATCCTTTCCTAAGATACTTTAACTTTAGAGATGTTCTTACTGTACCCTTCCTACACATTTCGCAATTTGTAGCCTTCAGTTACTTCCATAATCTGTACCTTTAGTTACCTTCAGTCATTTCCGCAATCTATACCTTCAGTTACCTTCAGTGACCTTCAGTCACTTCCCCATTCTATTCCTTCAATCCACATTCTATTCTTCTCCTTAAATCTGCTCCTTTCGACGCTGTACAACCTTTGACTTATCCTCAATTCAGTTCTTTCTCCAACGCTGTCCACCTCAGATTTGATCGCAATCTTATCACTGAGATCTTGACCGAAAATCTCAAACTTGTCTAAATTCTGTTGACTGTAATTTATGCAAAGTTTTCTGGTCTATTTATAGTTATTCGACCCTATAATTAGCCGACCTATTTAGTGAACTTTTGGGACATAATTTGAGCCGACCTTTCCCGCTTTTTTCAAGTCGAATTTACAAGGTTTATCTCCAGCATCTTGTCCAGTGTTTATAGGCTGTTTATGCTTGACTTTCAATGTCTTTTAGAGATTGTCTCCCATCTTCTTTAAGGACTGTTTGTGAGCTTCGTTACAAAGTATTTGGAGCATACTAAATCCTTCATATCTATATGACACTTGAATATATTTATTCCTAGATGTCATAAACCTAATAGACATCAAGAAGAAGTCTATCTACATAATAAAAACTTGCTCATGAAACCCATGAAGCAAGTACATAGTTACATTCAACACTCCCTCTTAACTAGGGAGGTATTCATATAGGTACATAGTTACATTCAAACTGGAGAATTTCATAGGAAAAATCGGATTGGTAATCGCATCTGTATAGCATCATATCAACTAGCATTGTACTAGTGTAAGGCCTTGACTAACAACCCCATCTCTTCAACTAGACAATGGGCTTCAATGCTGGCGAGACACATGACTTATAGACACCTTCGTCATTGTCTCTCCAAGGTACATACTCCACCCAGGTGTTGCCAAAGTATGACCTTCTTGGACTATTCTTCTCTTGGGTAGCTAGCCCTCATAGAATATCGGTCCCCGACTACTCTTTATCTTGAATGCCCTATCACATTCTCGTGGAGTATGGAATGCCAGATGATTACCCTGTTGGAAATACTGAGAGAGGGGTGAATCAATATTTCTTTTCAATTGTTAATTATTGCCAGTTAGATTCTTCACAATTAAAGACAGAGAGATATATATAATAATGATATTAAGAATTAAAGAGAACTTCAATCCCTTTTTAATAATAGCATACAACATATGAGAGAAGGGCACCAACCCTTTTAGTGAAACAGGCACCAACCTGTTTTCCAAGCACCAACTTGGACTTTGATGAGGCTCCGACCTCTAGGGCTCCAACCCTACTTCTCAAGGCACCAACCTTGACTTTTAAAGGCTCCAACCTCTAGGACACCAATCCTTTAGTCTTGATAAAATGAGTAATGTACTTACTTGGTTACTTAAATATCTTCACAAGGTTCTGCACTATTCAACGCTTCACATGTTGTATAGCTTCATAACACTTAATGCCTCATTGATTGTTACTTCACTGTTCAGAGTTATGCCATCGAGTTCATCACTGTCCCAACATCCAAATCTTCTTATACATCACACAGGTTTGAGGCTGCAACAGGTAGAGTCCTAAAGGTGTAAACACTCCACAGATCAAAAGCTTCATCGAGACTGCTATACCGAGTTTTAAGACTGTAATTTTGCACCAAACTTTAACTCCAATCAAGCCACTGTACCAGGTCTGAGGGTATATTAATAATCTGTGGTTTTGTGATGCCGGTGGTGATAACTATAGCTTGAACTGAAGGCGTCTACAGAAATAGCCGAAATCTTAAGCTCTTTGTTGGTCCGAGGCACAAAGATACTGAACCTGTCCACAGAGAATATACCGCAAATCTGTTGTAAGTGACTGAGTTCCCAATTGTGACACAATTCTGAGGTGTTAAAGGTGTCCGAGTTCTGTGATTAAGTGTGGGATAGTCCAAGCTGTAGCTACCTATCACAAGGATCTCTTTTGAAGGTTGCAAGGCCTTATATCTTTGTGCTGGTTTGAAGGTTTTGTGGTACTGAATCAAGGTGCTGTGATAGAAGTCCGAAAATCAAGATTATTCCCAAATCAAAGTTTCCAGAACCACCCGTAACCCTTTTTCCTTGGCTCCTTTTCTTTGGTGTCTTTAAGTTCACGAGTTGTGAATTGTGATCTTCTGTGTTGTGGATTTTCACCAAATTGCCTTGAAAAGAAATGAGATCTGAGGTCTTATTTATATGCATTATGATGTGAAATGAGGGGACGTGGCCCTTGGAGGAAGGCCGACATTAGGGATAGGGTATAGGTCGGCTATATGTCAAAAATAGGATATATAATATTCAAAAATTAATTTCTCCTAGAATACTAGGAGTTTCGGGCCAAGTAATAGCTCATTGGAAAGGGAAAATTATGCTCTAGATGATGGTGAAGGTTTCATAGAGAAATTTTGCCTTCAAGGTAGCGAAAAATAATTTTCAATGTCACTGGTCATGTATTGGTGCAGAAATGGGGGTAGGGCAGAGTGTCTTGGGCTTCTTTGATTCTTCATCATAACTTCCTTCATCATAAGGTTATCGTGCCATAGTGATATATTTCTTCATGTAGTCTTCGATCATCATCTAGCATCCTATTGCCATATTTACATCAATGACAACCTAGATTAACAATCTCCCCCTTTGTCATTGATGGAAATATTCCACCTTTTTCTCCCCCTTTGACATCAATGGAAAAAGGGGTGCCAATGTACTCCCCCTGTCATGTTGCTCCCCCTATTATGCTGCTCCTTTGCTTGGTTTATTTAATGTGAGGCAAGCGCAATGATCCCCATCTTTTGACGAAGATATTCAAATGCTTCTCGAGGAAGGGGTTTTGTAAAGATATCCGCAATTTGCTCTTTTGTATTGACGTATTCCAACTTGATATTGTGTTTAGCAACTTGTTCACGGAGAAAGTGGTATTTGATTGGAATATGTTTGGTTCTTGAGTGCATCACCAGATTCTTTGAAAGACTGATGGCGCTAGTATTGTCACAAAAAATAGTAATTGGTTGCTTAGTTTCTATGTTGACATCCTTCAAGGCTTCCTTCATCCATAGAATTTGTGTATAACAATCAACATCAGCTATATATTCGGCTTCAGTTGTAGAAAGGGATATAGATGATTGCTTTTTGCTGAGCCAAGATACAAGACAATCTTCCATAAAGAATGCATTTCCACTGGTACTTTTTCAATCATCTACACTTCCGGCCCAATCAGCATCAGAATAAGTTGTCACAATAAGAGTTGAACTCTTAGGATACCAAAGACCGAAATCAGTCGTTCCTTTCAGATATCTGAGAATTCTTTTCACAGCTGCTAGATGGGATTGTTTAGGACTTGACTGAAATCTCGCTACCATTCCTATTGCTTGCATAATATCTGGTCTTGTAGCAGTTAAGTATAAGAGAGCTCCAATTATTGACTTGTAAAGAGTTGCATCTATTTGGGGGGTATCATCGTCTTTGCTTAATTTACAATCTGTGGTCATTGGTGTGCTCATAGGTGCACAATCTTCCATCCCATATCTTTTAAGCATGTCTTTAAGATATTTTGCTTGAGATATAAACATCCCTGCAGAGGTTTGAGATATTTGTAGCCCAAGAAAGTAAGACAACTCACCAATCATTGACATCTCGAATTTTTTGGACATATTTAGAGCAAATTCATGGCTCATTTCTTCATCATTGCTAGCAAAGATTAGATCATCGACGTAAACAAGAGTGATCAAAAGTTTTTCCTTGTCCATCTTCATGTAGAGATTGCTACCTGCCACTCCCTTTTTGAAACCTTCTTGTTGCAGATAGTGATCCAACTTTGCATACCATGCTCTAGGGCTTGTTTTAATCCATACAAGGCCTTTTTTAGTTTGCATACAAGGTCTTTTCCTTCAGCAAGATCAAATCCTTCTGGTTGCTCCATATAAACTTCCTCCTTGAGATCTCCATTCAGGAATGCTGTGTAATATCCCTATAATGGATTCTTCAGCAGATCATGCCTGAAAAACGCATTATTCAGTTATGATGGCTTCAACTATCATAGAATATGTCTGAAAATGCTCAGCAACCAAAAGAAATAGCAGCAACAACCTTTACTCGGCTTTTAAGGGCAAAAAGGTGGGGAAAAGTGAGGATTTTGGTCCTAAAATGAGTGTATAAGGAATTCTGCGTAAAATGACGGGTCAAGGTTCTGGAATATGTTAAATAAGGTTAAGAGGGACGTCCATGTCGAATTTTAGCTCAAACAAAGGCGTTTTACTAAGTTAAATAGTTCCTCCTTCCCGACTAGTCAAATAAAACCCTGATTTCCCAAGACTTTGAGTATGCAGAATTTTACTGAAGCAATGGCAGCGTATTTTCTGAAGGTATGAGATGTAAATCACTATGAATAATCAGAGAATGAGTTTAAGAACAAGGCAGAGGCTTTCAGCAGGGTTAAACAACAATTTTATATAGAAAACCCCTCACCATAGAGGTGCCGCAAGACAAAGATTGATCCAGAAACACTTCAACGTTTTATCCAGGAGGCTGAAGCTTATATTTATTATATTACAGATCTGCAACTGATAAACATATGAAAACAGAGATCTATAATGAGACAAAATGCCCAAAGGGCTCTTTATTACTTTCCCCTTGGGGATTTCAGCAATACATGAGAATGCCTTGAGTTAACTGAAGTTTTCGATCGCAAAGAGATCCTAAGAATGATCTAATTTCTGAAGCAAGCTTCCAAGATTGATCAGTAATTATACTTGGATTGGTTGGCCAATTCAAGGATTACCTCAATCGTAGTACTAACTCCAAAATGATGCCAAAAACCGAATGTCGCTTCCAAAGAATAACGCAGCATTTGGGGAAAGAACCTAGGTATACTCATGAAGAACATATCTGATGCTAAGATCTAATAATAAGCTCCAATATCTCCCAATCTGATCCTCCAAAGGAAAGAGAGACTCTCGCTCTGAAAAATAAGAGAAGGAGGTGGTGTCGCAAAGTCACCACGACAAATATTCCTACAACACAACATTATTGCATTGTCATAAAGCAATAACGCTTCTCTGCCCTGGAGGATGATGCTAAGAAAATAACCTTGCCCAGCACTCGAAGTCCCTGGCTAAGGTGAGATCTCCGCACGAGACACTTATGCAATTTTAAATAAATAAGAAGAGATGGGCTAAAATGTACTCAAGAAAGCCAAAGAAAGACAAATGTCTCTCTCAATAATCAATAATCCAAGAATCCAAGCATGAATCAAATGAGGAGGCTCCTCCATCTTTTATAGTGTTGGTTTCCCTCCAAAATCCAATGTAGCCTCTCTCTCTCTCCTCCACATCCTCATCCTTATCCACATTCTCATCCTTATCTGCGCAGAAGCTTGGAGAGACTTCTAGAGTGTACATAGGCCCCTTCCTCCACGTGGTGTTGGGTCCCCCCTTGACTCCCACATAAGTCACAACGTTGTGCTACTAGGTGGATGTTTTATTTCATTTAAGTGAGTTTAGACCCTCTTTACTCACTTTTTATTTACTTACAAACTATAGGTGGCAAAATAAACAAAATAGAATATTCCAATTTGTTGTCGCAAATTAGGAATATTACAGTCCCCCCCCCAAGCAAAATTTTGCTTGCCCTCAAGAAAATGCCTGAACAAGTCTCCTTCCTAGCTGATGCTCTCCACCGATACTGAAAAATGTGCCTGGGTCCCAGATGCGCCACTGAATCTTCTCTATCCTCTGCATCACCCTGATATGAAGGGATCTCTCAATTCCAGGATCCCAAACCGATCTCTCATGGAACCAGCCAACCAATAATCCTCCTGGATCCCATTGCCACCATGGCCAATAATAGCCCAAGTCCCATGGCTCGGACTGCACACTGCCTCTGCCTATGACTGATGAAGACTATGACCCGACCGTGCTATATCCGTTCATGGTGTGGCAGCCGTCCCATCGACCTAAAATGCCACTCACCTCTCTCCACTCAAGGCATGAAGTGAGGAACATCTCTCTCATGTGGATCCTCCATCCCCAAGCAATCATCCAAACAAAATGAGCCACCTCCCAACAAGGCAACTCCTGAAAATATCCTTCCACCTCAAGCTCCCGTAATGAAGGTGGGCTGAAAATCTGATCTTGGCAAGCATCATAGCATACCCCATGCTGTCCTTCTCTCCACTCATGACAAGTGTAGAGTGTATGCTGATCCTGGGCTGCAAAATCATTGCCCTCCAATGGCAAAGTGAAGAACAATCCTCCAAAGAAGGTTCCTCCAACAATGAAGAACACGCTGGCCCAAAACAATCCATCCATGAAGAATAGGACATGTGCATCATGGATCATCCTAATGAGATGTTTGCTAAAGGTTTTACATGAGGATACATAATGCAAACAATCTCTCACAAGGATACAGCGTAGTCTCATCCACTGCAACTTCAGAAAATTACATGGCAAGCAATGTACAAGATTCATCATATCTACTAATGGATAGAAAATGGCTGAATATGAAAACAACAAAAGACCAAACACTTGCTCATGGCTATACAATGGATGACTATCAATCTCATGGCCCACCTCAAAAGAGAACACATACGTAGTAGTGGTGTCCATGCCTCCTCCAATGCTCCCATTAGAACATGTAGTGCAGAAAATACTCAAGGACACATCCATCTCATGTGTCTCTCTCATAATCAAGCCTCCCATACAAATCTGATCTATATCAGCAAATGGAGACATGATCGGGCCGGCAAACTGAAGGTTAAAACACTCGAAGGTTACATGTGATGAAAAGAGGTACCCCAACAACTTCCCAACAAGTACAACGCAGTAATTTTCTTACAAGTTGCTGATAAAATACAAGGCAAACAAAAGTCATGTTAACCATGCATAAATTTCATATATGATACATGATATAGTGTCAGAATGAACATACATGAGGTGATAAAACATTTTCCCAAAGCTACAAAAGAGATGGTCGCCTCCATCATGTAGATTGGCCCAATAAAACTCATGGAGCAATATGACAAGCTTGCCCTCTTGTGAAGCAATGCACTGCATAGGAATGGCAAGAGTGTTGAAATCAATGAATGTATAACAAATCCCTCACCATATGCTGGAATTAAGATGGTACATGGGTCCATACATGAGTCCTTCATAGTGTTTAGGCATGCTATGAAGAATAATGAACCATGTGCTGCAAGAAGATAATCCTCCTTGTGCTTGGAAACCCAAGTCAAGAAGAATATGCCATAGTGATAGATGTCTCAATCATCATTACCTCCTCTAAGTGCAACAAATATGAAGTGATTCTGGGACCTATGGGTTATAGATCCACCATATCCCTGTTGGGCACACGTCATCCATAAGTCACTGCTCCAAAGTGACAGCACTGTGAGCTCATACAAATAAGCTCATGTCAATACAAAGCTCTGTTCTTTGACATGCTCCTTGTCAAAGACTCCTCTAACAATGCTGCAGAAAATGTGGAACACCTCCCAATATGGAAGTGCTTCCAAGCCATCATCAAAGACCAAGGAGATAGTGCCATCTCCTCCTCCTACAACATCATACAAAGTATGAGAGCAAATCTGCCCTTGCTCACTCAAGCAAAGCAACAAGACATTTTTCTGCCCCCCCATACCTCCATCATACCAATCATGTGATGAAGACACAATGAATGATATGAGTATCATATCAACACCATGCATCCATACTCTATGATGCTCAATGATGCAAGTATCTAGCCATCTTTTCCCGGTCCTCCTACTCTTAGGAAGAGTGTTTGCCAAGTGATGGTCAAACTCTTTCAAGAGTAACCAGTGCAGCCAAGCCTCCTGCTGCCAGGTATGCAAGTACAAGTGATGGCCAAACTCCTTCAAGAGTAACCAGTGCAGCCAAGCCTCCTACTGCCCTATATCATAGATCTGCAAGTAGCCTCCTAGCTCCTTGCTCATCAACCACATCCACTCAATCACTTGTGGATGCCTCCTTCTTCTCCTCATCCTATTACTCCTCCCATGAGGGCTACCATCCTCCCAAGTCAAATTCCTATCTTTGCACTTCATGAAATTTTGAAATGTACACTTCTCCAGGATCAATGAGACCCTATCAAGAATCAAATAGGTGGTAGGCAAAAACCTCCCATCATGATGTGTATGGCTCAATCGATGTCCAACACAAGCATGAGAGATGTTCTCCATCCTAATATGTCCTCCATCTTCTATCTGCTCTTGTGAGAAGGGAAGAAAATCATTACATCCCATAGTGTGTCGAAGTGCATCTCCAGTGAGATCTCTCCTTGAGACTTGCAAAAGTGAATCTCCAAAATTTTCAAAAGAAGTTACTACAACAATAGTTTGTGGAAATTCCTTTATACCTTGATGTGCATTTCGAACTTCTTGTAGGGCTACAAGAGTTCCATCCTCAGAAGTGTTGGCTGCACCAACTGTCGATGCATGTGGCTGCTCCTCCATGAGTGTGATAGCGCTTTCACAAGCCTCCTCAAGAGGTGATGTGATCTCTTCTTCTCTATTAGAATTGGAAGCACATGGTACTTCCTCTTATTTCTCTTCAGTCTTCTTGACCTCCTCAAAGGTGGATGTATTTCTTCTGGATCTGAAAAGAGATGAGAATAAACTCTCCTTTTTCACCGTTCTAGTCTTCTTGGGCTTAGACTCACAGGGATTAGTGGATCCCTCATGCATGGGAAAAGGTGACCTCCCCGTGGTATGCTGCAAACTTGATTTCGGCATGCTAGAAACTCCTTTGTTACCATTGTACCTTCCTCCTTCATCCAATCTGAGCTCACAGTAATCTTTGAAAGGCAAAGCTGCTTTGAAGTCTTCCCCCTTGGACTTCCATTCTTGGAAATAATCTCCAAAGGGTATATGATCATGCTGCCTCGGAACTTCAGGTAAGAATGTAGGCATTGTGATCCTCATATTTGCCATAGATAGCTAGCTCCACAGGCTGAGCCAGAACTATGCTCTGATACCACTGTAATATCCCTATAATGGATTCTTCAGCAGATCATGCCTGAAAAACACATTATTCAGTTATGATGGCTTCAGCTATCATAGAATATGTCTGAAAATGCTCAACAACCAAAAGAAATAGCAGCAGCAACCTTTACTCGGCTTTTAAGGGCAAAAAGGTGGGGAAAAGTGAGGATTTTGGCCCTAAAATGAGTGTATAAGGAATTCCTCGTAAAATTTCTATTTGTGGGGTCAGATTCTGAATATGTCTGTTATATTAGGTCAATTGGGACGTCCATGGCGAATTTTAGCTCAAAAAAATTCGTTTTTCTATATTAAACAGTTCCTCCTTCCCGACTAGTCAAGAAAAACCCTGATTTCCCAAGACTTTGAGTATGCAGAATTCTACTGAAGCAAAGCTGAATTTTTTTTGAAGGTATAAGATGTAAAATACTGTGAAAAATCAGAGAATAGGTTTAGGATCATGGAAAATGCATTGAGCAAGGTTAAACATCATTTTTATAGAAAACCCCTCAAGATTGAGGTGCCGCAAGACAAGAGATTGATGCAAAAACCATTCAGCATTTCTCCAAGATGATGAAGCTTATATTTATTATATTACAGATCTAAAACTGATAAATAAATGAAAGCAGAGATCTATAATGAGACAAAATGCCCAAAGGGCTCTTTATTACTTTCCCCTTGGGGATTTCAACAATACATGAGAATGTCGGAGTAGATCTGAGTTTTACTGAAGCATATCTGAAGAATGATTCAGAATTTCTGAAGAAAAATTCAATATCAGATCAAAAATATACTTGGATTGGTTGGCCAATCCAAGGATCACCCTCAATCAGAGATCTAACTCCAAAATGATGCAAAAAACCCTGGAATGCTGCTCCCTCAGCAATAACGCAGATCTGGGGAAAGAACTGCGCAGTATACCATGAAGAAAATATAAGCCTGATGCCAAGATCTGATAATAAGCTCCAATATCTCCCAATCTGATCCTTCAAAGGAAAGAGAGACTCTCCCTCTGAAAAACAAGAGAAGGAGGTGGTGTCGTAAAGTCACCACGGAAACACCCTACAACACAGTATTACCCTGCTGCAGCAATAACACTGTCCTGGAGGATGATGCTAAGAAAATAACCTTTCCCAAGCAGGCACTCGAAGTCCCCCGGGGCTAAGGGTGAGATCTTCGCCCGGAGACACTCGGCAAAAACAAATAAGCAAGGAAGAGATTGCTAAAACAAATACAAAAGCCAAGACAAACGTCTCACTCAATAATCAATAATCCAAGAATCAAGCATGAATCAAATGAAGAGGCTCCTCCATCTTTTATAGTGTTGGTTTCCCTCCAAAACCTAATGTAGCCTCTCTCTCTCCCCTCCACATCCTCATCCTTATCCACATTCTCATCCTTATCTCTGCTAAGCTTGGAGAAACTTCTAGAGAGTGTACATAGGCCCCCTCCCTCCCACGTGGTGTTGTCCCTCGACTCCCACTTAAGTCATTAATCTGCTATGGTTACCAGGTGGATGTCTTATTTCATTTAAGTGAGTTTAGACCCTCTTTACTCACTTTTTATTTACTTACAAACTATAGGTGGCAAAATAAACAAAATAGAATATTCAATTTGTCATTACAAATTAGGAATATTATGAGTTTATTTACATCCATTTGATAAAACTTGAATCCTTTTGAGCAAGTAAATGCTAGAAACATTCTTATGGCTTCCATTCGGGCTACTGGTGCAAAGGTTTCTTCGAATTCAATTCCTTCGATTTGTGGGTATCCTTTGCATACAAGTCTGGCTTTATTTCTGATGATTTTTCCATCTTCATTCATCTTGTTTTTGAATACCCATTTTGTTCCAATTATATTTTTATCTTTTAGGTGTGGTACCAGTTCCCAAGTCTCATTTTTCTTGATTTGAGACATTTCTTCTTCCATGGCCTTTATCCAATGAGGATCTTTGCTTGCTTGAGAAAAAATTTCAGGTTCTATTAAAGATAATAGAGCCATGTCATTTTTCTTAGGGGTGCTTATCATCCTTCTTCGAGTTTGGATTCCTTCATCTATATTTCCGATGACCTGTTCTTCTGGATGATATCTTTGAACAAACTTGATCTTGGAGGGATTTTGTGAAGAATCATTTTGAGGTTCTTTTTGAGATTCTTCTTTCTCCTCTTCTTTTTCAGGTTCTTCTTCTTCACTTTGTTCAAGGAAAGGCTCAACTTCATGTTCTTCAATTCATTTTTCTGGAAGGCCTTCATCAATCTTTATATCAATTATTTCCATTATTCTTCATAGATGATAGTTGTAACATTTGTAAGCTTTTCTCCTAGTGGAGTATCCAAGAAATATTCCTTCGTCAAATCTTGAATCAAATTTACCTGGTGAGTCATCATTTATTTTTATGAAACATTTGCTTCCAAAAACCCTGAAATATTTCACTGAAGCAGGTCTTCCTTTCCATAATTCATAAGGAGTCTTTTCATTATTTGGTCTTAGTTGAGTTCGATTTAAGGTGTAAACTGCTGTGCCAACCACTTCTCTCCAAAATTTTGGTTGCAAATCGGCTGCTAGTAGCATTGCCCTTGCCATTTATTGAATGATTCGGTTCCTTCTTTCAACTACTCCATTTTTCTAGGGTGTCTTAGCAATAGAGAGTTCTCTTTCGATTCCATTCTCTTTACAGAATTTATCGAACTCTTTTGAGGTGAATTCTCCTCTATCCATTCTAAGGCATTTAATCTTAGAATATTTCTCATTCTCAATGACAGCCTTAATATTTTTAAAACATTCAAATGCTTCATATTTATATTGTATGAAATATATCCAAATCATTCTAGTATAGTCATCAAAAAATAGAGCAAAGTACCTTTCACCCTGAAGAGTTGGAGTTCTGGTTGGCCCACACAAATCTGCATGAATAATTTCCAAAGGTTTTGTTGTTGATAACTCCTTAGTTTTGTGGCTATTTCTGGTTTGGTTTCCATGTTGGCATGGGCCACATACAACTTGATTTGGTTTGCACATTTTTGGAATATCCCTTACTACATTAATTTTGTTGATGTTGACTAGGTTATCAAAACTTGTATGCCCCAATTGCTTGTGCCATAACCAACTTTCATTTGTTTGACTTAAGTAACATTTATCTTCTTGAATTCTACTGAGAATGTAAACATTATCTGGTGTTCTTACTCCTTTCTCCACAAGATCTCCTGAGGACAAGTCTCTTATTTCACATTTTTTTGTACTAAAGACAACATTATGTTTTTGGTCACAAATCTGGCTGACACTTAAGAGATTGTGTTTGAGCCCTTCTACTAGCAAGATATTTTGAGCCTTTCCTAGTCCATTGACAAGGGTGGTAGTCCCTTTTCCAGTGATTTTAGCAGATCCACTTCCAAAGGATACATTTCCATTTTTCTTGTTCAATGAGATAAACATCTTTTGGTCACCTGTCATATGTGTTGAGCATCCACTATCCACGAACCAATGATTTTCTTCACTATGAGCACATAGAGCTAGGTCACATTTATTAGTTTTGAGATTTACGTTTTTAGCTTTTTCCCTTTTGAGAGGGAAATTTTGTTCATTATGATCATAATCATCACATAATGAGCAAGACAGATCAAACTTAGCCAAAGGATCAAAGGAATTGTAAGTTTTGATTTGTTCTTGCTCTTTAGGCCCACACAATTGGTTTGGTTGATTATTCAATCTTGGTGCTTCATTCTTATGAGCCTTGCAATGGTTAGCTTGATGCCCAAAGTTTTTACAATTGTAACAATGCCCAAGAAAAATAGTTTGATACCTGTTGTAGTATCCATAGCTTGAATCAACATTCTTCCTTGGAGTTGCTCTTTCAAATCTTGGTTTTGAGATGTGACCTTTTTCCTGAGATGATTTTTCTTCATTTGGATGGCAAGAGAGTACATCAGCATAACTTCTGGAATTATTCTTCGTACTTGATGATTCTCCTTTGAAACCAATTCCAGACTTGTCATGTTGAGGTCTTTGAGTGTTAAGAATGTTGTCAAGAGCTAGAGAGCTTTGCCAACTCCTTTTGATTTGCTCCAATTCCTTTCTTAGGGACACTATTTCAGCTTCACATTTTTCACAGATATCATCCTTCTCTTTTAACTTGATGTTCAAGAAGTCTTCCCTTCTTTTTGCTTCCTCTCTTTCTATTTTGAGAGAAATTATCTTCTTTTGTAGATTATCATTTTCTTCAATGGCACTCATTAGCAAACTATCCATGTTTCTTTCATCTTCTATTTTTGAGTCATCATCATTTGTAAATGCCATGAATAACGTTTCTTTGCTTCCAACATAATTACTTTCCTCATCTGATTCATCATCGCTTTCTTTGTATTGATGCACATTTCTAGTTGATTTCCTCTTTATGACTATGAATTCATCTTCATCAGACTCATCTTGTTTAGAGAAGAAGTTCTTATTAAACCCTTTCTTCTTGTACATTATTCTTTTAGAGTCCTTTTCATCATCACTATCATGTTTATGAGGACATTTTGCAGCGTAATGACCTATTCTTCCACAATTGAAACAAATAAGAGGGTACTTACCTTTTAGCTTAGATCCCCTTTTTAGTCTTCGTACAAATTGAGCTAACTCATTTTCAGTATCTGATTCATCGCTGATGTAATTCCATCCTTTTTCTTCTTTTGTAGATTTTGAGGCTTTGAAAGCTGCTGCTTTGAAATTTGGGATCCCTTTCCTCATCTCATAGGCAATGAGAATTCCATGAAGTTCATCCATCTTGAGAGTATCTAGGTCCTTCATTTCTTCTATGGCACTTACTTTGGAGTCGAATCTGTCAGGGAGTGATCTTAGGATTTTTGAACTATGGTGCTTTCTTCAATATTTTCCCCTAGTCCTTTAAGGGAGTTAACCACTTCAGCTACTCTGAGGAAGTATGATGCAATATCTTCTTCATCATCCATTTTTAGACTTTCGAATTGTCTTCTATAGGTTTGAAGCTTTGCCTTCTTAACTTTGGAGTTCCCATCATATAGCGAAAACAATTTATCCCATACTTCTTTGGCTGAGTCACAATTCATGACTTTCATAAATTCAGAATCGATGTGATTCCACTGGTGATGGAATTTAAAGCTTTGGCATTAGCAATATAGGCTTTTCTTTCATTTGGATCAGTTGGAAGACCGGCGGGAGCTTTGTATCCATCCAAAACAGAGTGCCATACTTCAGGGCCAAAAGACATTAGATAGTAGGACATCCTCTTCTTCCAGAAACTAAAATTTGTTCCATCAAAGATAGGGAGTTTCCCTGTTGCTTCCATGTTCTTCATTGTGCCTAAGAATCCTTCTTCTAGCTGTTCGGCTGATAATGAAGAAGCTGGCTCTGATACCAATTGTTGGAAACACTGAGAGGGGGGTGAATCAGTATTTCTTTTCAATTGTTAATTATTGCCAGTTAGATTCTTCAAAATTAAAGATAGAGGGATATATATAATAATGATATTAAGAATTAAAGAGAACTTCAATTCCTTTTTAATAATAATATACAATAGATTAGAGAAGGGCACCAACCCTTTTAGTGAAACAGGCACCAACCTGTTTGCCAAGCACCAACTTGGACTTTGATGAGGCTCTGACCTCTAGGGCTTCGACCCTATCTTCTCAAGGCACCAACCTTGACTTTTAGAGGCGCCAACCTCTAGGACACCAATCCTTTAGTCTTGATAAAATGAGTAATGTACTTACTTGGTTACTTAAATATCTTCACAAGGTTCTACACTGTTCAACGCTTCACATGTCCTATAGCTTCATAACACTTAATGCCCCATTGATTGTTACTTCACTGTTCAGAGTTATGCCATCGAGTTCATCACTATCCCAACATCCAGTCTTCTTATACATCACACAGGTTTGAGGCTGCAACAGGTAGAGTCCTAAAGGTGTAAACACTCCACAGATCAAAAGCTTCATTGAGACTGCTACACCAAGTTTTAAGACTGTAATTTTGCACCAAACTTAACTCCAATCAAGCCATTGTACTAGGTCCGAGGGTATATTAATAATCTGTGGTTTTGTGATACCTGTGGTGATAACTGTAGCTTGAACTGAAGGTGTCTACAGAAATAGCTGAAATCTTGAGCTGTCTGTTGGTCCGAGGCACAGAGATATTGAAGCTGTCCACAGAGAATATACTGCAGATTTGTTGTAAGTGACTGAGTTCCCAACTGTGACACAATTTTGAGGTGTTAAAGTTGTTTAAGTTCTGTGATTAAGTGTGGGATAGTCCAAGCCGTAGCCACCTATCACAAGGATCTCTTTTGAAGGTTGCAAGACCTTATATCCTTGTGCTGGTTCGAAGGTTTTGTGGTACTGGATCAAGGTGCTGTGATAGAAGTCCGAAAATCAAGATTATTCCCAAATCAAAGTTTCCAGAACCACCCGTAACCCTTTTTCCTTGGCTCCTTCACTTCGGTGTCTTTAAGTTCACGAGTTGTGAACTGTGATCTTCTGTGCTATGGATTTTCACCGAATTGCCTTGAAAAGAAATGAGATCTGAGGTCTTATTTATATGCATTATGATGTGAAATGAGGGGACGTGGCCCTTGGAGGAAGGCTGACATTAGGGATAGGGTATAGGTCGGCTATATGTCAAAAATAGGATATATAATATTCAAAAATTAATTTCTCCTAGAATACTAGGAGTTTCGGGGCAAGTAATAGCTCATGGGAAAGGGAAAATTATGCTCTAGATGATGGTGAAGGTTTCATAGAGAAATTTTGCCTTCAAGGTAGTGAAAAATAATTTTCAATGTGATTGGTCATGTATTAGTGCAGAAATGGGGGTAGGTCAGAGTGTCTTGGGCTTCTTTGATTCTTCATCATAACTTCATCATAAGTTTACCGTGCCATAGTGATATATGTCTTCATGTAGTCTTCGATCATCATCTAGCATCCTATTGCCATATTTACATCAATGACAACCTAGATTAACATACCTAATCCTCCATTCTGTCTTCCCAAGACCAGAATGATGTGTCTATCTCTCCCTCCCATGGAGGACCTTATTCCACAAGGGAATGTACTCATTCTTATACAAAGAATGTACCTAAGCTCATCCTTAGGAATTACCAAGTTTCTTCCAAGTAATAAACTTACCATCAGGCTCCCTCTTAATCAAGGACCTCCAGCAGCAATGGTGAGACACCCAGTTGCTCATGAAGAATTCCTGTTCTCGATGTCATGGATTTCGATATTGAGGAATCTCCAACTTTTAGCTTCATAGGGCAAACATCATCCATCACTTCCATCTTGAGTCATGTCAACTATTAGAGTGATTCATCAGACTTCCTTTATCTGGTCCATTGTTATGTCATGCTACTTTCCTTCGAGTCATTTCCAAGGATCATATATCCTTTCTCATGATTAGCAGCCCTGCACAGATTCATCTAGATAAACATATTCATATTAACTTTTAGAACAAAAGTTACCTTAGTGATGATCTTTCACCATGACATCTTCTTGTAGGCATCGACTTCCTTCATACAGATTGACACATCTCCTAATGATATGCTTTTTGCCAAAGGTCTTCTTCTTTACCAGACTTCCGTCGGAGTCTACATATCTTTCCAGGAGATGTCTTAGTCACATGTTGACATGGTTGCATTTCATGATCTCTTCCTCTCTGCACATTCTAGGGACTTATAACCTTTCTAGTTTCTTGTTCATATACAATCACCTCATATTTCATGAGGACATATTATGTTGATTTCATCTGTCCGTGCACTGAGAGATACTCCTCCATAGATCATACTTCTAAATACAGAAGTTCATTACTTGCAACCATATGACACGACTTCACAACATCCAATGTTAGTATATAAATATATACATACCTCTTTACGCTTTTTCCCTTTAGTCATCCTATATCAATTTTTAGGAATGAATAGCTTCATTCCCTTGGCTTGTTTCATCAATATGTCATCACATCCCAGAAGTATGTTTCTATGATGACCCTTGCTCTTGATGACTACTTTCTTAAAGTTTGTCAAAGAGGTTTTCCTCGGAGTTGATTCATCAGGAGCACTTGCCATGCTTAGATCAGAATGCTACATTACTTCCTATCATATAACCAACATAAGTCAATTCCTTATTCATAAGTTTGTGTGATTTTCCTTGAATCTTCTTTTCTTTCTCCTATGGAGATTGTCCCTTTAGGACCAACTTTCTTGTAGTGTCCATAAGTCTTCCACTTTTCCTAAACTTTCTTTTTCCTTCTACAAATGTTGATTCTTTTTAACCTTCAACATTTTTGCCCTTGATTGTCTTTTTCCATCTAGCATGGAGACCACAAGTTGAGTGAGGTAATTTTCTTGTCTATTTGTTATGCTGTCCATCTTATCATCTTTTCTAGATCACGCAGTTGAGATCTTATGAAGATATCCCTTCATTCTTTGATACCTCAATTTTGTGTAAATCTAGTCTAAGTGACATAACCTTATTTATTGCATAGAATAGTTCTTTCAACTTATCTTATATTCTCTTGATGTCTCCAATCCTTCATAAGCTTTTCATGACTTTACATTCTTCGAGGACTGTGACTATCTTCCTCATGCAAGGATTCTTGGTAACCCAACCAGTTTATAGATCTCCCTGCAAAAACAAAGTCATGTTACCAAGATTGATTATAGAATAAAAGGTACTTACTTGACAAGTGAAGAGTCTTCAGCTTGATTGCTTCAATGGTGGTTGAGAAAAGATGTATTAACGCTCTCCTTTTGGATGATCTTCTTCCAGATGAAGTGGTTCTTGTTTCAATGAGAGGAAACTTGTCTTATAACCTTTGAAGATGATGACAATGCCTTATAGCCTCTTAGTTTTCAAGTCTTCAAGTTACTTTGACTTTCTTGTCTTATAACCTTTGAAGATGATGACAATGCCTTTAGCCTCTTAGTTTTCAAGTCTTCAAGTTAATTTGACTTTCCTCTGGAGGTAGCCTTTCTTCTTCAATGTAGATCCACCTAGACCTTATGATACTGAGTCACCACTGTAATACAAAGATTATCATATTACTGAGTATCACTTCATTGAGTTAATATGTTACTATAATTTATGTTGTAAGACAACAAAACTACACTGGAAAATCTTTGTTGTGATATAGTGCTGAAACACTAAGGAGTTTGTCACTGTGAGATTGCTTGAGATTGGAGTGTTTGCATTATGCAGCACTTGTAGCATACCAAAACAACATACTATAATACCACCGAGCCATACACTTATAACACGAAGTTATATATGACTGCAATCTTAAATGAGCAGCTCGAACTATAATTTTTTTTTCTTTTTTTCGAGACTGTGTTCCCTCTAGCTTGAGGTATCGAACCTATTTCAGTGTCTACATTGTCTTACTATCATCTCACCCGAAGTTTCCAAGGGTGTTCGAGCTCTGTGGACTTGTACCTTGAGTGTCTCTTAAATGCCCTTTCATTGATTTTAGCACCATAGCACTGAAACCATGTTGAGAATTTGTAGGGCAAGTGATTAACTCAAATTCTCTTCTTGATAATTACTTGTGAGCTTGCTTATGTATTCTTATTTCACTTGGTTAATCTTTCATCAAGTCAATTATCAAAGCGACAGAATAATTTTCACTTGTAACTTAACATCTTGAAATGTAGTTAGGAAGGTAAATCTCTGATTTACCTTCCTCACTTTCTATCACTGTCTTGACTTTGAAAAATTCTTTCCTCAAATACTTTAACTTTAGAGATGTTCTTACTGTACCCTTCCTACACATTTCACAATTTGTAGGCTTCAGTTACTTCCGCAATCTGTACCTTCAGTTACCTTCAGTCATTTCCACAATCTATACCTTCAGTTACCTTCAGTCACTTCCGCAATCTATTCCTTCAATCCACATTCTATTCTTCTCCTTAGATCTGCTCCTTCTACGTTGTACAACCTTTGACTTATTTGCAATTCAGTTTTTTCTCCAACGCTATCCACCTCAGATTTGACCGCAATCTTATCACTAAGATCTTGACCGAAAATCTCAGAGTTGTCTCAATTTTGTTGACTGTAATTTATGCGAAGTTTTCTGGTCTATTTATAGTTATTCGACCCTATAATTAGCCGACCTATTTAGTGAACTATTGGGACATAATTTGAGCTGACCTTTCCAGCGTTTTTCAAGCTGACTTTACAAGGTTTATCTCTAGCATCTTGTCCACTGTGTATAGGCTGTTTATGCTTGATTTTCAATGTCTTTTAGAGCTTGTCTCCCATCTTCTTTGAGGACTGTTTGTGAGCTTCGTTACAAGGTCTTTGGAGCATACTAAATCCTTCATATCTATATGACACTTGAATATATTTATTCCTAGATGTCATAAACCTAATAGACATCAAGAAGAAGTCTATTTACATAATAAAAACTTGTTCATGAAGCCCATGAAGCAAGTACACCAAAAATGCATTTTATTATCTTTGACATCTTCTTTGAATAAATATGTAATTACATAGTCAACATGAAGACCGACCTAGTTACACTTTTTCAACACAAGCAAAGTCCTCCCTTGGCATTATTATTGTTTGGCCTTGTGTTTAATTTGTGGCTCTTGTAGGCTTATAATAGACAAAAAAAAATTTAAAAAATTAAAATACAAAATGATAGAAGTAACCAAACTAGTACTTGTTGAAAAGTGTAACTAGGTCGGTCTTCATATTGACTGTGTAATTATGAATTTATGTATAGTAGAAGACAAAGATAATAAAATGTATTTTTGTTTTACTTGCTTCATGGGTTTCATGAGAAATTTTTTATTATAGGTCTATGGACTTCTTGATGTCTATTAGGATTTGTCTTCTAGATATAAATGTATTTAAGAGTCATGTTCATGAAGAGTCTAGTCAACAAAATATGCTCCAAGATCTTGGCAAAATACCGTGAAGAAATGGCTCCCGAAAGATGCAAGAAGATACCCTTATAAATGTTGGATTAACTGCCCTTCATGTCGGCCTATATTCAGCGATGAAGTCGGCCTACTATCTTGCTGGAAGGTCGGCCCAAACACAATGAGGCAGCTCATATATATATCACTGTCCTATGGTTCATTTGTAATGTAATCAAGTGCGGATCACTCTGAACTAGTGCGGATGTTAGAAGGGATTCAAGTGCGGACTTCGGAAAGAGTTCGGTGCGGACTAAAAGGTCACAACTGTGCTCTATATATAACAAAGAACCTGCATCTATTTGACATGAACAAAAGTGTGGATTTCTCTGTGGAGAAACTGTGACTATATGCGGATTAATGAACAGACAAGAGTGTGGGTTTCTCTGTGGCAAACAATGACTATATGCAGATTGGTGAATAAACAAGAGTGCGAATTCCTACGTGGAAAACAGTGACTATATGTGCACTAGTGATCTAACAAAAGTGCGAGTTACAGGCAGTATGTCAAGTTATGAATGTAGATCAGTATGAGTAGCATTCAAATGTCATGGGCTAATTATAATGTTGTAAGGGTTATTGCAGTATGAGAAAAGAGGAAGGTAAATATGTGATTCTCCTTCGGCCTCAAAAATATGTGAAGTAAAAGATAAGATCTCGAATGATATTTGAAGATAATCTTAGAGACTGAGATCTCTAGTGTTGGCGCAGGACAGTGTAGGTTGGTGCAAGAAAAGAAGGATCAGCGTTAAAAATCGTCTAAGGAGCAGTGACAAGATCTTGGAAGCATATCTAGGTCAAGGGTCTGAGTCTTGGTCATGGTACTTGAAGATCTATAAGAATAATTCTTTGCGGGTTTTCCTCTCCAAGAGAGAGAGGTTTTGCCTTGGCTCTAGGAGCCTAATTTTGTGTCTTGTGTATTTTGATAATTGACTTGATGAAAGAGTAAATAAGATAACGAAGAGAAGACATAAGTAACTCAAGTAAGCTCACAAGTAATTAGCAAGAAGAGAATTTGTATTAATCATCAACCCTCTAAATTCTCAACTGTACTAACTCCTGATAATTATTAATTATTAATACCACGTAACCACATCATGATAATGCACAAAAAAATCAAATTCCAACTGTGTTTAAATAATTTATAAAGCTCGACTATAGAAATTATATTGAGTTTGTGTGGCTTTGCTGCTCATATTTACACTGGATTCGAAATCTATATCGTTTTGCACAGACTTCCTGCCTCCTACTATCAGTTGAAATCCTCGAGGAAAAATAGAGGCATTGTCTATCACATGAAAACAACAAAGAAGATTGAAAGGTCCTTGACTCCTGCAAGGCCTGAACTTTAATAGTCCTATTTTTTTCCAAAGGAGATAATGACAGACTTTGCCTGTCTCTTTTCTGAAAAACTCATCTGATGATTACCAGAGACCATCCTTTAACAGAGAAAATACCCTCCAGTGCACGTGATAAATATGAATCATTGAATAGGCAAATAAAATATTAAAATTATATAAGAGGCATAGAATTGTGTAAGGAATAAACTACATACTACAGTGTATCGGGTATCATTGTAGCGGCAGCAGGTGGTGGAATGAACGTGAATGAAGTTCGAAGTTCAAACTTTGAAGTGGCAACGGAGTCCTGACTCCTCAGCAACAGCGGCAACAGCAGTGGCAACAAAGTCCTCAGACCTCAGCAATAGTGACAACGTCAACGACAACGTATTCCCGACCTCCACCTCCAGTGACAACCAAACCTTGGGACAGGTTTTTGTTTTAACAATAGTCAGGAGGGGTTTTCTGTTTTAACAGAGCACGAGCGGGAGCAGTCGGGAGTTCAACAGAGCACGAGCGGGAGTAATAAAACAGAGCACGGGTTAAAAAATTGAGCGCGACTTTTAATTAAACATATAATAGACCCTAACCCGAACAATCGACAAACTCGCCAAACTCGCTGGAATCGCAGACTCGTGAGTCAAACTCGCGTTGACCACGAGTCAAACTCGGTCAATGCAAGTTTGACTTGCGAGACTGCACTGTGATCTTTTCGCCGCCTATCCGATTGGGAATTGTGAGCCATCGACGATCCCTGTTTCACTGGGTTGGATTCATATGGATGCAAATTAATATATTTGTTTTCTTTAAAATTTGAAAATTTTGTGTTTTTGGTCGATGGGTTTTTTGGTCCGGTTTTTTTTACTGGTTCTGGTCTGGTTCAGATCGGTTTTTGGTTCAGAGGGTTTTCTAGTTCAATCACCGGCTTGGTTTTGATAACATTGCGTCAAACTAGCTAGGGTGTTTTACCACTGAAGCTAGAGAACAATTAGATCCCTAGTGAGGATCGTCTCACTCTTGAAGATGATCAACACTCAGGGTTACAAACCCTCATATAAATGCTTAGAGAGCCACTAAAACAATTCACTAAATCATCCACACACTCCCCATGAGCTCATGCCTCTCTTTTTATTATGATGGCTTATCGGAATACCATGGACAATAGCATGGGTCGTCCGAATAGCATGGGTCACTTTTCCTTTTTTAAATACAGTGACTTTTTAATATTCTCTTTTCTTAGCCACTTTTAATTAATTAATTCCCTCGTACCCGACAATTTATTTTAATTCTTAGCCTAGGCTATCGAGATGCTGTCCATTTCGAATGCCTGGAAGAAGGGATGTTACAGGAAACAGATTGGCAATGTGACAACATAATTTCAACATGATTACGACTTGTACATCTGGTGGCTACATCCTATAAGAAAGATATGATTTCAAACTGTGGTTGTATGGATAGGTACGACTTGAGGCTGAGAGGTCGGCTCTGATACCAGATGATGCACAACATATTTCAGTGCAAAATAAAATATAATATTTTAATAAAAATGTATATGAATGTGATGATTATTAAAATGAGGGTGCCGACTTAATATAGCCTAAGGTGCCCATTTGAAGAGTTGTGACCCTTCTCAGTCATAATATTCTAATATTATTATTTTAATATTTGATTTAATTATTTTTCCATGAGAAATAGCTGTATATTCCATGTGAGGAATATACATGTTTCAATTCTTGAGGGACTATTCAGACTCAACAATAAGGCTCAAAGCCATTACAACAAAGCTATTCATGTCACTTCAGAGAATTGAACTTGGGCGGTGAGGATAATGATCAATCCTCCCAACTACCTGAAATAAACCCATATGACATATTTAATTTTGTTATTTATTTTATACATAACACAGATTCTGTATATTTGGAAGGCCGTTGACCAAACTCTCTTTAGCTAAATAAGAAAAGGATCTCAAATTTAAATGTCCTTACATTTCATGCCAAAGCTCATTGCTATTTTGACCACTCTTAGCCATCAAATCTCTTTTGCTTTCCATGCATCAACCAACCTAAAAAGCCCATATCTACAATACTAAGAGCAAATGTCTTCTTGTTGACCTTATCCACAAGTAACATTTGTGATTGACGAAAATCACATGTAAGTTGGGGTTGTGCTTCATAATTTCACTTATAGAAAGTAGATTCTTATCCATTCCTAGAACATAGTGAACATCAAGGAACTAGACCCGTCTCAGCTCCGTTCGGGAAATCATTCCCTCAGAATCAGAGGTCCGGCTATGACTTGGAAAAAGAAGACGTCGTGGGGTGATTATGTTCTTCCGTCGCCATATGCCGGGTGAGAAGCTTTGAACAAATGGGTGTACGTTGAATTGGGAAGCCAAGGGGGTTTCTTTGCATTCCTTTCCAGTTTACAACCTATATTTGATAATGCTTAAAATGGCTTTACAGAAGCTTCCGTGTAAAAGCTTGAGGATATACTGACTATTCTACAAATTATTCGTTCGGCTAGTCAAGTCAACGAATTAGCGACTGGTGGTGCATGAAAACCTAGCTACCTGTTAGGATGTCTCAACAGAAAAAATGGAACAATAGTTCAAACAGTTTTAAGATACAATATATGCATGAAAAATATCCAGAAATTGTCCATACATAATGTCAAAGAAAAAGAAATTGCACCATATTTAAATAACAAATACTCTGAAATTGAATTGTATCTTTACCAATGATGCTGAGAAATATAAATAAAATTTTAGTACCGACAAAAACTCTTGCAGGAAAAATCAAGATGCTAACCGTAGTTATAACACAAATAGACGTGGCATACCAGTCTTGTTTTCTTGACACTAAAGTTAGTTGAATTCGTCCAAATTATCTTGCCACTTTATCATCTCTACTGAATTGTTTGGTTGAACCTTGTAGGCTTTGTTTTCGGATCATTCTTTATATGTGGTTGCTCGGGATGCTTTCTTTATATTTAAAATACCTCATATCTAATATGTTAGAGATGGGTTTTGCAGTTATGTTTACCGGGATGTACTAGAATAACTGCAGAAGGAATTGTGACAATGGTGAAGGGATACGCGGAGCAAAGTGGAGATAGCATGCCTGGACTAAAACATTTGAGGATTCGTGGCCTTTATGGCTTAACTAAAGATCACCTTGATAGCTTGAAATCCGCTCTGGATGGTGGTTTACAGCAGCAGTCTGAATTGGTAAAACCCCAGTTTTATCATAATGGCCATTATATGTTTTCGTATCACGATGATAGATCTATCGACGTTGAAGTTTGCCCAAAATGTGAGAATGCAAGGCTTGTTTATGACTGCCCTAGGGAAAGATGTCAAAAAAAGAAGGGCCATAAACTTCAACAATGTCGGGGGTGTATTTTTTGCATTGCTCGTTGTGAAGAGTGTGGAAAGTGCATTAATGACAACGAGTTTGAAGAAACCTTCTGTTTAGATCTGCTGTGTTCTGCTTGTTGGCTTCAACTTCCGAAGTGCTTAGAATGCAACAGGCCTGGCTGTGGGAGACATGCAGATCACTTCATGAGACGGCCAGACACCTCTTTTGTCTGTGGTGACTGTATGGGAGTGTCAGCTGGTTGTGTGGGTCCAGATTTTGATGATTTTGCCTAACTCTTTGCAGATGGTCTTTGTTTCTGTTTTATGGTTTATACTTCAATAAAATCATGCCCAGCCGATGCCTTTTGACCATGAAACTTGGTTTATTTTAAAAAAAAGGAAAACATGTATACGAGAAGCAAAGCTGCCTTTGGGTAACATAACAGCATGTCCCATGGCCCAAAATTTTGGTTAGTTATTATGCCTAATAGTAATAATCTACGGACTGTGAAAGCCATTGCCGGTCCCAAGTATATCTTTATTTTGTGAGGTTTTATTCTTGCACTAGGTTCTACTTCTTCTACGTTGCCTCTTACTGTTTGCTATGTTGTGAGAATGTAAATATGAATACCGTAAGAATACAATATTATTATCCATTTATCAAGTTTTGTCGTGTTAGTGCATGGACCAGTTGTAGAAGCTAAGCTACGAGTGATGTCATGCCGACGGCTCCTTTCTTCAAGGTGCCGTGCAGATTTTGTTGGTCCTTGGGTGTTTAACAGGACAGGCTTTAAACTTGTATATTCCATTATTCTCAATATCTGACTTGTACAAATGTTGATAGTTATTGTACATACCTTATTTGAAACTTATTGTACATACCTTATTTGAATTCATAGGTTTATTTAGCAGCTTTTTGGTTATTCCATAGATAGGTAGACAAGCTAATTCTTATGTTTTTATTTTCGAAGTATGAAGGAAGTGAAATGTCTCTTTTACCCATTCAAAATTAAAATCTTTATTTTAGAATAACCTTTTAGAAATACTGTGCATGCTAATTTGTTGATCAGCATTGAAGTACTTGGTATTTTATAGTCCATGTCTAATATTAAGGGGTTGGTAATCACTAACATAGATCTCTCTTATTTCTTTTTAGTAAGAAGTAGAGATGTAATTTTTTTTGGGTGTTTAAAAGATTTGGTACTAATTTTTTTTTGGTGTTTAAAAGATTTGATATTAAGTTAAATTATTATTTTTAATGTTACACAGTTACATCTATCTAGGTTTGCATTTTATTAATTTCTGTGTAAAAATAAATATATAAAGTTGATGTATTTTTATTAATAAATTATAAAAAAATATCATACACAATTAGTTTAGTCTTTAATTTTGAATTTATCAAGTATAAGGTGGGTCAAATTCTTCAAGGTGCAAACCTTTCTTTAAGTTTTTGCACTTCAAAAAATATTTGTATTTTGAGTGATTTAATCCTTTACACTTCATAGTGTTGGCGTTAAAATGGACCTACTGTGGTATCTCACAAATGTTCCTTGAGGTTGTAATCAATAAATTATAAAAAATATCACATATATGTAACTAGTCTAGATCAATCTTCTCTCTTGATCTATTAAGTACAAGAGGGATCAAATTTCTCAATGTGCAAATCTTTTTTCAAGTTTGAGCACTATTAAAAATATTTGCACTTTGAGAGATTTGATCCCTCTTTTCTTGATAGCTTTTAAGATGGATCGAAGATTTTATCACATAGATGTCACATTCATGCTCTTTGAGATTGGTGTTATCTGGCCATCAAGAGATTTAGGCTTATAGGATGCAACCATTTATATAATTTGCCACAACTTTAGGCAAATATTGCCTTGGAATAATGTATTAGATTTTGTTGTGCTTATATTCTCTAATGACTATATGTGCGCAATATGCAAATTTTATGAATTCCCCGAAAATTTTTGTTTGTGACTAAAGATAAGTATGTAGATGGGGGTATAGTTTAGTTGTTCTTATTTCAGATTATTGGTGCATTTGTATCTAAATATGATTTCATGCCCCAATATAATCAATAAAATTCTATTAGGAAGAAAACAACATAAAATAATAAAAGGAGATATGTTATTGTTCAGACCCTTGAAGGAAAAGTCTGGTCCTATGGGGTAGAGTCTAGGGGTAGCTGCTAGGGAAGCAATCCAATATCACCTTAGCACCTTTGCCTCTTCTTTTAAGGGTAACGAAGGGGCTTCTTATCCTAAGGAGGCCTATACTCCCTATGAAGGAAAAGCATTGTCCTATGGGCGAGAGCCTAGGGCCAATAGAGATGTATATGGCTAGAGAGACTTGTATCTAAGAGTTCATTGAATCTTTTTTTTTTTGGAGATGCATGATAAGGAATCTTTTATGTTGATCACAAGAATTTTGTTATTTTTCTCCATAATTGATCTGTATAGGTAAATATTGATTTAATTTATAATTAATTTGCCTATATGCAAAATTGTCAAACCATTGGGTAATTGTTTTAATATGCCATTTTCAGTAGTGGAATGTTCTAAATTGTTATTACAAACATTATTAATGATTGAATGAATAATAACATCAATAGTTTGTGCTTTGTTCTTTATTGCAACATTGACAATTACAAGTTGGACAATGTATTTCAAAAGCACAAATTTTCCAAATAATTTAGAACTGTAAATTTTCTAATCAAAGTAGTGATGTGGGTCAATATAAGAACGAGGTAAATATCTAAGACCATTAGGAATTGATACTTATATTGTGAATATCACCAATGATGGATATCTCAAGTGATGAATGTGATGGGGGTTGATGGAATATATAATTTTTTGTGCATTATGTTCACGAATGCCTTAATCGATTGTTTGATTAAGAGTTTGAATAATGTAGTGATAATGATATTGATCTTTGTATGATTTAGTAAGCTTAATAAATAGAGAGTCACACTGGTAGATTACAGTTTTTTTAAATTAATTTTTTCAATACAAATAAGTTAGGTAAATTTGTATACTAGAATAACCAATAAATTAGTAAGAGTCCATGAGGAAAATAATTTGTGGATTTCTTTATGAAAGTAAACTTATTAAAAAATGTCTCCACTAATCTTGGCTTTTTTTTTGTTGTATTACGGATAATGATTAGATTCATTGTGAGGTCTTTAAAATTCATTTTGTAATCTTTAATAATAATAAATTTAATTTTCCAATTTCTTTGTAAATCTCTTAAATCACACTATACATTTGCAAACTTATTGAATTTTTGTATTAATGATTTTCACTTTTGGGTTTATTGCTCATTTTCTCTTTTAACTCTAAAATTAACAATAAACTTTATATTTTAAAATTTCATGTTTATCATATTTTCCAATAACAATAATTTTTAACTCTCTAAAAGTTGAAATACGTTTAAAAACAACTTGAAACATGTCCCTTCAACATGTTATAGAGTAAGCTTGGAGGATTACTAAGTAGGTTTGTTTGGCTCCTCCATTTTTTATTGTTTTTGTTTTTCCAATTAATTAATATTATTAATCATGTGTATATGCTTATATTAATTAAAGATATTACTTAAGCTATGCATATAAAATTATGTTTTTTTCCAAATTGTTTAAGTCAACACAAATCTATTTTAATTCTCATCAAATCTCTCAAGATGTAAACCTAATTTTGAGTGCAAAACTTGAGAAATTTGATCCTTAGTTAAGATGGATCTATGCTTATTCTTAATAATATTATTTATATTATATAATTTTCACATCTTTATATATAAAGGTACCTTCATTTTAAATTTTATTAAAACCTCGATTTAATCTCTATGGAATATAACAAAGTTAATGATCAAATGATAACTATTACCTCAAAACGAGAACTCTAGCCAAAAAACACCAAAAAAACATGAAAAAAAAGGTTGAAAAAGAAAAGTGTTGATGCTGGAATAACAATTTTTTTTTTTGGGTAAATTTTCAACATTTTTAAAAAATGGCAGTAAAAACCAATTTCTTTTGTGCAAAAGGCACCTTGAAAACGAAAAGTGTTGATGCTGGAATAACATTTTTTTTTTCAAGGTAAATTTTCAATTTTTTTAAAAAACAAGAGTAAAAACCAATTTTTTTGTGTGCAAAAGACATCGTGAAAACGAAAAAGTGTTGATGTTGGAATAACGTCATTCTTTTCTAAGTAAAATTTCAACATTTTTTAATAATGATGTTAAAGGTAATATATGACTCTAAAAAACTTTAAAGTTCCAACGATTTTCAAGCATGAAATTAAAGATAGAATATCACGTCTTTGAAAAGCCTTAAAATTCTAACAATTTTTAGACATGAGATTAAAGAAAAAATATCACGTCTTTGAAAAATCTTAAAATTCCAACAATTTTCAGTCATGGTGTTAAAGAAATAATACTTATAATTGTTTTCAACAATAACATTAAAAATCAAATATAAAGACTTAGATAAATATTAATATCTTGACAATTTTTCAACTATGGAATTAAAACCAAATATTATGGTTACAAAAAAACTTTAGATTTCCAAAATATTTCAAGCATGACAATATGGAAAAATTTTACGACTAAAAAAAAATTAAAATTGAACACGTGAATGAAAGAGTTATTATACCAAGAGTAATTTGTTTTTTAAATGCTAAATGTATAGCGATTTTAAAATCTCAGCCTAGGCAACTTAATACATTGCAACAAAAATTTAAAAATCAACCATCAAATTGACACGGAGTTTAGGTGAAATCGACCCAATGAAAACATAAAGATCAAGCATGAAATTGACACATTGTCGGGGCATAATCGATTCATTATAACAACAATTTTTAAATTAACTATCAAATTGCACCTAATGAGATCGGGTTGCTAGTCGAGTATCAACCCAGACACCGCGTGTATATATATATATATATATATATATATATATATATATATATATAACTTAAAAAAAATAAAAACATGACAAAAAAACTTTAAAAAGTAAAAAAAAAAATAAAAAACAAAATTAACTTGTAGAAAAAATTAAATGTGGATATTTTTTTTTAAATATTGATGATTTTCAGTTGGTAATAAAAAATAAACATAAAAATAAAAAAAACATGACAAAAAAACCATTAAAAAAAACAAAAATTTACTTGTAAAATTTATATTAAAAAAAAAAAAAAACACCACATAAAAATAAGGAAACATGACAAAAAAAAAAAGCATTAAAAAAAAAAAATTACTTGTAAAATTAAAAAAAAAAAAAAAAAAAAACACCACATAATTTAAATAAAAAAATTAATAATTAAAAAAAAAAAACCATCAAAATATTGTTTTTTAAAGTTAAAAAAAAAACCATAATTAAAAATTAATTGAAATAAAAAATTAAAATACTTAGAATTAAAAAGAAAATTGAAAGAAAGAAATTTAAATAAATAAAGTAAAATAATTAAACTTAAAAAAAAAAATCAATTAAAAATAATCAAAGTTAAAAATAAAAATAAAAATAAAATAAAATAAATTAAAGCAAAAAATTTAAAATAAAAGATTAAAAATATTAAATATAAAATTAAAAAATAAAGCAATTAAAAATAAAATAAAAAACATTAAATTCAAAATAAAAAAGCAAAACATTTTGGTCGCCGCCCAGATAGCACCAAGGTCGATTCCGAGAATCGACTTAGACCCGCCAAGGCCAAGCTCGGGCAATAGGTATGCAAAGAATAAATTGAGTGAATGTTTTGGCCATCGTGGTAAAGGTTGTAGAATGAATTGCGAATATTGTAAGGTTACCAAGCATTGTATGCGACTTTCGTATTTGTTTAAACTTTATCATGTTCCACGATGGTTTATGTATCTCCTTCACGGTATATGTGACCGAGACAAATTGGTTATTGACTCAACCAATGTGGAGTGAGTTTCGTTAGTGTTAAATAATGTGAATTCATCTTTAAATTGATGCCAACCAACCATTTGTGCTCAAGGCCTTCCTTCTCGAGTTCACGTACACAATATGGTCAAACGACCTGTAAAACAATTTGGTCCTCGACCTATCAAGATGTTAACCTTGTGCAATAATTAGTGTGAGTTTAGGTCATATTTCAACCTTATTGTCACATTACAACATCTGCTTATACTTCAAGCATAGCATAACTACCGTAATACACTGCTAAAAAAAAGCACATAACAATTAATAATTCCAAACAATACATAACAAAGAATTATTTCTCATTTAATATACGTCCATACACGTCAAATAGAAAATTAATATTTAGAACAAACATACAAACATATTTTTGTTATATGTGTTCATTTTTGATGTTTTACAATAGCTCATTTTTGTCGATGTGTTTGTTCTGTAACCCATTAGATCAACTTCACTAATTGGTGGATGCTCACTGGATTAATTGAAATAACGTGGAGTGGGGCCAAATTAATGGATTTATTTTTTTATGACGGCAATTCCCCATCTATTTCAAGTTGATCCATTAGAGAATTTATATGATACATGTTGACACGTCAAACTAATAAGGTGTCGGTGTCAAAATTAAAGGTTTCAGTAAGGTTCTTAATAATGCGTGAATATTTAGAAAAATGGTGGCACGTTAGTAGGAGTTTATTTTGTTATGTTCTTACTTATACTTGAGTTCGTAGCTTATTAATTCAATTTGTCACTATTTAGGCTTATCATATTAATATGAGCCTTTCATAGAATTCCATACGTGACAACTAATCTACAATATATTCCTATAACCCTAATTTTATTATGTAAATACTTCGTTTTATGCTTTTTATTATGTTTTACATATAATATAATAAATACATAATTTATAAATGGAATATGTACAATATATATTATATTATAGATTAAACCTATAATAATGTGGTTTGTAGATTATTATATTTAAATCTTTTATTGTATTATTGTATTTTTTAGTTTTAATTTTTTAATTTTAATTATTTTAATTTAAAATTTTAAAATATTAATTATTATTATTATTATTTTTAATTGTTTTCAATAGTTTATATTTTTAATTTTTTTCCTTAAAATTTGTGTTTTTTTCAAATTTATTCCCATTTATTTATTGATATTTTTTTATTTTATTTTTTGTACTTATTCATTTAAATTATTTATTTCTATAAGGTAAATTTGTTTTTTACATTTTTATGGTTTATTTTTTATTTTTTATCTTTTTGTTGCCATGTTTTTTTTTTTTTTTTTTTTTAATTACCAACATGAAAATCATTAGCATTTAAAAAAAAATATGCACACTTAATATATTAGAAAATTTAAAGTGTAAAAAATAAGCTCTTTAAACAAAAAAGGTTGATGTTGCATCAACATTTTTCAAAATCCATGAAAATCACTAACATTTTAAAACAAATGTTCATACTTGTTATATAAAATATTTAAGTGTAAAAAATAATCCCTCTCAACACTTTTCAAAATCAATATGAAAATCACTAACATTTAAAAAAAAATGTTACATAAGAAAATTTAAAGTGTAAAAAATATGCTAACAAAAAAAAGGTGTATTCTGAATAAACACTTTTCAAAATCGAGTGATTTTTTTTTTTACCTCAAAAAAAGGGGTAATCGGTAATTTTCTCATTAGATCGGTAACTATGTTAACTATGCTAAAAAAAAAAAGAAGTGATTCCTCATCACCACTTTTCAAAATCGGGTGTTTTTTTGCTATCTCAAAAAAGTAGGTACCAGTTCAGTTACTTATTTGATTGGTAACTATGTTATATGCACAATATTTTTTAAGTAGTAGTGAGAATAGAGGGTTGGGATATATCTCAAAAGCAATTATATTCTTTTTGCTTCTAGATTTAATTAAAAAATGTGATAACCTTACATTAAAATAAAATATTTATAAAATATTTTGATTGTGAAATGAGTTATTGTTTTTGGGCATGTGGTATTGATATGCCATGGTATTGGCCCATGACATTGTAACAAAGCCTATTTACAAGTTAATAATATCCAAGGTAAAGTAGGAGTGAATATCCATGGTTAAGAATATTATTATATTGTGAGTATTAAGTTTTTATGTGCTTACTAATTAAATTTAAATATGGTTACAAAATCATTATTTGTATTTATATAGTAAAATGGATCTTAATTAGTAACTACTATTTATATGTCATATATTTTAATGTGGTATGTATATTATGATTTTCTTCTATCTAAACAGTTGTTCATGAGTTTATTAATAAAAACAAAATAACAATATAACAAATTCGATTTTATTATTTTAAACTTTTTATTATTAATTTGATCCAACATTTAAGTGTTTACATTCATTTACTACACTCGAACTTCACTCCCATATTGGGTATTAATTTTTAACATTTATTATTTTTCAATTGATTTGACATGTCAATGTTTATAGAAAAACACTTATACCATTACAACATTGCTCCTATACTATGTTGGAAATACTAAAAGGTGGGGTGAATCAAGATTTCTTTACAATTGTTATGTTATGCTAGTTAAGAATCATAAGTTATGTTATAACATGAGAAACAAAACAAAACAAATATTATATAATGATTGTTCAAATAACAATGATGAGGACACCAATCCTCTTTTACTAATACAAGCTCCGACCTTTACAATCACTTCAATTCTGCAAGTCACCAACCTTGATTGATGACACTAATCCTGTTAAGAAAATCTAGGCACCAACCTGGTCTAATTGAGGACATCAATCCTCTTAGGCTCAACCTTTATAAATACTTCAAATATACTTTAAAAATTTACCAAAATAGTTCCAAATTAATTCCTTCAAAGTGTTCCAAAGGTTTCTCCAAGGATGGCTTCAAATATAGGTCAAAATGTTGATCAAAGATTCTCCAAGGCTTGCTCCAAAAATTCTTCAAACTTTGCTTCAAGGAATCTTCAAAAAATTACTTCAAAGTCTGGTCCAAAGTCTTCTCCAAAAAGGATTCAAGGTTGCTCCAAAATGATCAGATCAAGCTTAAAAAATTGTCACCCACATGGCTAGATTATGTGTCAATAGAAGGATGAAATTAATGATCAAAGAGGGCCGAAGTTTGTGTTGGTGCAAGTCTAAGTTTTGTTCTCAAAACATGCCCTAGTTCAGTTCTTAGGGGGCCAAATCTTGCACCTCACCACATGGGCTGCATTCTGTCACAAGGGGGTGAGCTCTGCACCTTATTACATCTCTGAATTCTATCACAACGGTGGGGGGGTAGGGAGGGGGGTGGTGGTGGAGAGAACACTTATGTTTATACTGCTTGGGTCAACCAAAACATGGCCGAATTAACTATAGGGTAGGTAACTGGTTTTTGTCTTGAAAAATTCATTTTTCCTTAATGGAGAGGAGTTAGTAAGCACACTATACCTCATTGGAAAGGGCTTAAAGTAAAATTTAAGTATATGTTATTGATGGAAACATTGATAACTCCCTGCTGCTCCCCCTGAATTCCTGGTAACCCCCCTTTGACATCAATAGAAAAGGGATTCTTTACTAAGATGGACGAGATGATAGCCATCTTTTGACAAAGCGATTCAAATGCTTCTTGAGGTAGAGGTTTAGTGAAGATGATTGAAATTTGTTCTTTGGTGTTAACATATTCCATTTTGATGTTATGATTAGCAGCTTGTTCTCGAAGAAAGTGGTAATTGATTGGAATATGTTTTGTTTTTTAGTGCAATACTGGGTTCTTTGAGAGACTGATTACACTGGTATTATCACACAAGATAGTGATGGGTTGATTTAGTTCTATTCTGACATCCTTCAAGGATTCCTTCATCCAAAGTATTTTTGCGCAATATTTGTTTGCTGCAATATATTCAACTTCAATTGTGGAAAGAGATATGGATGATTGTTTCTTTCTCAACCAAGGTACACAAAAATCTCTTAGGAAAAATGCATTTCTACTGGTTCTCTTACAACCATCAATGCTTCTTGCCCAGTCTGCATTAGTGTATGTTGTCAAGGTAATATTTAGGCTCTTAGGATACCATAGTCCAAAATCAGGGGCGCCCTTTAGATATCTTAATATCCTTTTTACGACTTGCATGTGAGATTCCTTAAGGGCTGACTAGAAGCTTGCCACCATACCTATTTCCCGCATGATGTCTAGTTGTGAAGCTGTTAGATATAAAATTTGTCCAATCATTGATCTTTAGAGAGTTATATCTACTATAGGAGATTCATCGTCTTTACTCAACTTGCAACTTGTAGCCATAGGCGTGCTTACAACATCACATTCTTCCATCCCAAATCACTTAAACATTTCCCTGAGGTACTTTGTTTGCGTTATGAAAATTCCAATATCGGTTTGAGTTACCTGAAGTCTAAGAAAGAAGGAAAACTCCCCAATCATTGACATTTCTTAGGAAAATTTGTGACTCATTTCATCATTGTTGCTACCAAAAATCAGATCATCCATGTATGCCAATGTGATTAGCATATTATCTTCATTCGTCCTCATGTACAAGGCCTTCTTCAATTTGCATACAAAGTCTTTATTTTATGACAAATCAAACCCTTCTAGTTCTTCCATGTATACTAATTTTAAATTTCCATTTGGAAAGACTGACTTTACATCCATTTTATAGACTTTGAGGCCTTTTTAACCTGCAAATGCTAAAAAAATTCTTATGGCCTCTAGTTTGGCAATTGGAGTGAAGGTCTCTTCAAAGTCAATTCCTTCAATTTGAGTATACCCCTTGCATACCAATATTGCCTTGGTTTCTAATGACTTGTCCATCTTCATTCATTTTTCTTTTAAACACCCACTTGGTTTCTATGCCATTCTTATCCTTTGGACGAGGTACAAGTACCCATGTTTCATTCTTTTCAATTTGGTTCATCTCCTCTTCTATTGCTTTTATCCATTATGGATCCTTACTTTCTTGAGTGAAATACTTTGGTTTTATTTGGGAATGCAATGCAATATCACTCCTTTTTGGTGTGTTTTTCATCCTTCTTCTTGTTTATATTCTTGTGTTCGTATCTCCTATAACTTGGTCTTCTGGATTATGCTTCCGTCTTTGATGGTGTTTTACTTTGTTCTGCTTTTTCATCTTTCAAATCATGCTCCTCGTTTTCTACACCTTCTTCCTGATCTACAAGGATAAGTTCTTGCTCATTTGTTAGGCCTTCTTCTTTTTGGGGAGAGTCTCATCTATCTTTACATCGATGCTTTCGACCACCTTCTGAAGACGGTTGTTGTAGCATTTGTAAGCCTTGCTTCTTAATGAATATCCAAGAAAAATTCCTTCATCACTGTGAGAACCAAAAGCGCATAGTGAATTTTCATTTATCTCCATAAAGTATTTGCTTCTATAAATTCTGAAATGTTTTATAGAAGCACGTCTTCCTTTTCATAGCTAGTATAGAGTTTTATCATTGTTTATCTAGAGTTGTGCCTTGTTCAGGATGTATATTGCCACCCCAACTGCCTCCTTCCAGAATTTAATAGGTAATATAGCTTCCAATAACCTTTTTCTTGCACTCCCTTATACAGGTCTGTTCTTTCTGTCTACTATATTTTGTTATGGAGTCCCGAAAATATAATTTTTCCTCTTGATTCCACTTTTTCACAGAAATCATCGAATTCTCACGAGGTAAATTCTCCACCTCTATATGATGTCATTTGATCTTAAACTCACTTTAATTTTCAATTGATGCTTTGAAAAATTTAAAACAATCTAGTGCTTCACTTATATTTAAGGAAATTTACCCAAATAATTCTAGTATAATCATCTATATATAGCATAAAATACCTTTCTCCTAGAAGTGTTGGAGTTTCGGTTGAACCACAAAAATCTCTATGTACAATTTCCAGAGGCATTGGTGTTGAATATTCCTTTCACTTGAAACTGGTCCTAGTTTGCTTTCCATGTTGACATGGTACACACATAACATTTGCTGGTTTTGAGATTCCAAAGATATCTCTTACTGCTTGAGTTTTACTAATCTTTACCAAGTTATTAAAGCTTAGATGTCCTGAAAATTTGTTCCACAACCAAATTTATTTTGATTGACTCATGTAACATCTTTCTTCTTGAATTTAATTGATAATGTATACATTATCCGATGTTCTTACTCCTTTTCCTACTATGTTTCCTGAAGACAATCTCCTTATTTCACAGTATTTTGCACGAAAAATGAGATCATGTCCTTAATTGCACATTTTACTAACACTTAGAAGATTATGCTTGAGGAATTCAACATACAAACATTTTTCTGCTTTGGCCTTTCCATTGTTGAGACTTATTGTGCTTGTTCCAATAATTTTAGTAGATCTATTATCTCCAAAGTTCACATTTCTATCTTTTTCTTTGCTTAATGAGATGAATTTTTTTCTGGTCACCTATCATGTGCCTAAAACATCCACTATCTACAAACCACTGGATTTCCTTGTTTTGAGCATACATAACCAAACCACATTTTTCGAGGGTATATTATTTAGTCTTCTTTCTCTAGACTCTCTGTTACATAATATTTTGTCACCGTCCTTGCAATCCCCATCTCGAACATTGGAGGACCATTTAAGTGACTATTGTGCATTTTCATACCTTGCAAAAAGTGTTATTATATCCCTTTCCATGAGAAGAACATTTCCTTTGTTGACTATTCGTGGAGCAAGTTCTCAAAAACATATGATTTTGGGTTGGCGCTGGTAGGCAGTTATGGCCTCGCTCCTGTAGAGAAATTAGCATTGGGCCTCGTGCCCATTGGCGCTCTGTCTCAATGGAATGCTCACGCTAAGCTTATTTTGGAAATTTTTTTAGAATAGAAGCGAAGTTTCAATTCCCAACCACTTCGTGAGCAGAGTCAACATGGTTTTTTCGACTGAATAACGCCGAAGTCCTTCCTTTGGCTTCTCGTTTCCTACATTTGAGCAACTCCCCAAAGGATAAGGCCTCCCTTACAGCTTATTAGGGATCCAAAACAACCTCCTCCTCTCCTATAAATACATCCTTCTCACATAGTTGCAGCTAGCTGAACAATCCTTACTATAGCTGGTGTGAGATAGAGTAGAGAAAAATCCATTGTCGAGAGATATTCTAGGCCCATTGCTTCACCAAGTCCAATTCCCTGACGAATGCTTGAGACGCGTTTGACTAGACCCGTTGAAGGAGGCTGCAACATCAAGGCTCTTTTGGTTGTAAACTTCTTCTCTCTACTTATTAATACATGACTGATGTTTTGGTTCTTGTTTTGCGTTTGATGTATTTAATATTTTTGCAATACGTTTTGTTCTCCTTAACCAATTAAATAGTTATGAATGAAAGTATGTTTTCATATGCTGTTATCGTTCTCTAATCTCTGTGCAGGCACCCGAGTGTCACCACAGAAGGACTGTGATGTGTAAAGATGAAGATCAGGAGACTGCTGCCACAACTACGACAACTGCATTGGAACAAAGGTAGGTCATCTATCCCAACTCAGTTTCCTTCATAAACTATGAATCTGAAGGATTAGCATGTTCCCTTGTTTCTAGACCCACTCCAGGGCTAGAGGGACTGCCTTTGTTCGTGAGGGGATTTACTTGCACAACACTCTCTCTCTTGGCTTAAGTGGAAAATTATGTGATTCATGGCCTAAATTGTTGCATTTGTAGCATTCTAGACTATACTTTGAAATGGGAGAAAAATAATTATAATTTTTGATTCAATCTTGTATCTTAATGTCAATATACTTATTTTGGTGATTACCCCTTAACGCCTTATAGCGATTTGATTGATGGCCAACATTTTTGGAAAAGAAACAATGACCAAGAAAAATAGTTCGATACCTGTTAGCATAGACTTTCCTTGATGAGACATTCCTTTCCGGGAGGTGGGTGGGGGGCGAGCGGGTAGTCTGCTTCTCATTCCTTGGATGAACTTTGTTTCCTATAGGATTATTGTGACGAGATCCTTCAAGGAAATCATAAAAAATTCTAGGTTTTTCTTCATGATGAACACTGGTATCTTCCTTTAAATTTCAAGATTCACTTGTATAGCCAAGTCCAAATTTTTCATGTGGCAGTATTTGGGAGCTGAGAATAACATCTAAGGTTTGAGAACTCCTCAAATTCTTGTTGGATTTGTCCAACTCCCTTTTTAAAGGTACTACTTCAACTTCCATTTTTTCACAAATTTCTTTATTTCCTTTAGTTTATTTTTCAATGATTCTTTTATTCTTTTAAATTATTCTTTCTCGGTTTTGAGAGAGATGATTTCCTGAGATATTTTTCCATTTTTTTCCCTAAGTCAATGATATCCCTCTAAGGAACTGATCAATAGTTCATCCATATTTCCATCCTCTTCTTGATTATTTGTTTCATTTGTGAAGGCCATGAGAAACATTTCTATGCTTCCATCATATTCTTGTTCATCAAAGTCATCACTATCTTGCTTGGAGAAGAAATTATTTTTTACTCTGCCTCTCTTCTTGAATGTTCTTTTCACGGGTTCATCCTCATCATCACTGTCATATTTGAAAGGACTCTTGGCTGCATAATGTCCTATCTACCACATATAAAACAAATGAGAGGTAACTTACCTTTGATTTTGGATCATGTTGTCGCTGCTACAACACCCTCTGATTTTTTTCTATATTCAAATTTTGGAGCCTACCTTCTGTCATGTAAAGTGTTTCTTTTGGTTTTCAAATGTAGTTTTATGTTTTTACTTATGTTTCAAGTGTCTGTGTTCCTTCTAAAGTGTCTTCGGGTCATCAAGAGTAGCAAGTTCACACTTTGGACTCATAGTACACTTCCTAGTCAAAAAACAACAATTATTGGTTGCAACTGCACATAATTGGTTTGTTGCACTAGTAGATTATTTTCAAAATAGCATTTTGATATCTATTTCTTAGTCTTGGGCCCAGTCTAAGTTTACTGATGAGTTGATATGTGTTATCCTTGAAAATTCCTCTAAATTAGTGTGTTTTTACATATCCTTCAAGAGTTAGACATTTTTCTGACTTTGCAAGCCCGCCCTCTAGGCTAGGAAGATCACACTATGCACTTCCAAGGCCTAGTGGAGACCCTCCTTGTCAACTAGAATTCCGACCTGTGCCAACCTAATCCCTCTCTCTCCCTCCTACACATAATACACTTCTAGTCAACAGATCCTCCTCGTCCCTCCATCTTGTGCTAGTCAAGCCTCTGTCTCCCATTTGAGCGCACTGTGCACTTCTAGTGGGAATTGATGCCTTCATTTGTGCCTTGCCAGTGCACAAATTTTGGAGCCTAACTTCTGTCATGTAAAGTGTTTATTTTGGTTTTCAAGTGTAGTTTTATGTTTTTACATATGTTTCAAGTGTCTGTGTTCATTCTAAAGTGTCTTCGGATCATCAAGAGTAATTGCACACTTTGGACTAATAGTACACTTCCTAGTCACAAAACGACAATTATTGACCACAACTGGACATAATTGGTTTGTTTCACTTGGAGATTATTTGCAAACTAGAATTTTGATATATATTTCTTAGTCATGGGCCTAGTCTAAGTTTATTGATGAGTTGATATGTGTTATCCTTGAAAATTCCCCTAACTTAGTGTGTTTTTACATGTTTCATCCTTCCAGACTTAGACATTTTTTTGACTTTGCAAGCCCACCCTCGAGAATAGGAAGAGCACACTACATACTTCCAAGGCCTAGTGGAGACCCTCCTTGTGAGCTAGAATTGCGACCTGTGCCAACCTAATCCCTCTCCCTCCCTCCTGCACATACACACTTCTATTCAGCATACCCTCCTTGTCCCTCCATCTTGCGCCAGTCAAGCCTCTATCTCCTAGTTGAGCATAGTGCGCACTTCTAGTGGGAATTTATGCCTTCATTTTTTCCTTGCAAGTGCACTCTGTGAACTACTTTTGGCCCTGGCTCTCCTCCCTAACACATGGCACAATTTTAGTGGGAAGTTCTGCTCCCTTTCCTCTTGCAAGTGCGATTTGTGCCCACCTTACCTCCTCCTTCTCTAGATCTACACATTGCATAGTATTAGTGAGAAGTGAAGCCCTCCTATGTCTCATGCAAGTGCGCTCTATGCCAAAATGGCCTCTTCCTCTCTCCCTAGCGCACTATTGAGCCACAGTAAAAAAATTTGCATGAATCATGACAAAGTAGGAGATTTTGGGGTTAATGTTTGCTTACCATGAGTGATCTTCATCTGTAGGTGTTCTCAGTAAGCATGACAAAGATATGTGAGGAGATATGTCAAAAGAAGCTGCACAAGGAATCACTTAGAACACAAATTAACCTTGTTGCGAAAATTGAAGGAATGATGGATTTGTATGATCAAAGTGACTCATGAAGTCTCCATGATTTCTTGAGGCCCTTTGGAGGGAAGAAGTAAAAAAAAATGCAAAATTTGTTACAAGTGTTGAAGACATAGCAAAAATTTCGTCACTTCTCAAAGAAATCTATGCAAAAGTCACCATGGGTCCATGTCATCAATGTTTATGACTTGTCATGTTGTTGTCACATGATGATGTAATTTTGGAAAATATTGTAAATGTAAATATAACGCTGTTACCGATGAAATAGGTAACTGCACTGTTACCTACTTTTTCTTGGTAGCATAAAAAGCACCCGATTTTGAAAAATGGTGATGCAGAATCACCTTTTTTTTTTAGCACATTTTTGACACTAATATTTTTATTTATGAAGTATGAATATCTGTTTTAAAATGTTAATGATTTTCATGCTAATTTTGAAACGTATTGATGCAGCATCAATTTTTTTTTTTTTTAGAGCAGTGAATTTCATGCTAATTTTGAAACGTATTGATGCAGCATCAACCTTTTTTTTTAGAGTGGTGATTTTCATGTTGGTAATAAAACACAAAACTTAGATATATATATATATATATATATATCTAAAAACAATAAAAAAAACCAATAAAAATGTAAAAAAAAACAAAATTAACTCGTAAAAATAAAAAATTTAAACAAAAATAAATAAATAAAAACAAAAAAAACAAATATATTTGAAAATTATATCAAAAGAAATGACAAAATTTGAAAAAAAAACACATAATTTAAAGAAAAAAAACAAAAATTAACAAAAAAAAAATTAAAAAAAAAACATCAAAAACATTTTTTTCTAAGTTATTAAAAAAATCCATATAATTAAAAAAAAAAATTTAAATAGAAAATTTAAAAATAATTTAAATTACAAAATTAAAATTTAGATAAAAAAATAAAAAATTAAATTAAAAAAAAATAATAATAAGAAAAAAAAATACAAGTTTTAAAATTAACAAAAAAAAAACAAAATTTAAAATTGAAAAAGAAAATTAAAATAAAAGAATTATAATAAAAAAAACTATCATTAAAAAACAAATATCCATAAATTTACTGTTTTTTTTTTAATGAAACAATTTATAAATTTTAAAAATGAAAAACCAAATAAACTAAAAGATTATAAAAATTAAATTAAATTAAATTAAAATTTAATAAATTTAATGAATAAATTTTAAATTTTAAAAAATAATTAATCTAAAATATTAAATTAAATAATAATAATAATAATAATAATAATAATAATTAAAACAAATTAAATTTAAAATAAAAATTTTGAATTAAAAAATAATAATTTTAAATTTTTTGAATTTAAAAAATAAATTAAAAAAAATATATTAAAAATTTTAAAAAAGAAAGAAAGAATTTTTTGATCGTGGTGGCGCCTCCAGTCGGCCTCCCGCCCAGGTGGCGGTGGAGGCCGGTCGCTGGGTGGGCGGGGAGGCTGCATGCAGCCTCCCCACCCGCTTAGCAGAAGGCCTCCGCCGCCACCGGGGCGGGAGGCCGATTTCGAGAATCACCCTCCCACCGCGGGAGGCTGATATCAGGAATCACCCTCCCGCGGCGAGAGGCCGATTCCGGGAATCGCCCTCCCGCTGCGGGAGGTTGATTCCGGGAATCGCCCTCTTGCCGCGGGAGGGCGATTCCCGGAATCGACCTCCCGCCGCGGGAGGGCGATTCCCAGAATCGGCCTCCCGCCTAGCGGCCGACCTCCGCCATCACCTGGGCGGGAGGCCGATTGGCGGCACCACCACGATCAAAAAATTCTTTATTTTTTTTTTTTTATTTTTAAAATTTTTAATATGTATTTTTTTTATAATATTTTTATACAGTTCCAAGCTGCCTTTACCTCTTGTTCAATGGTGGAGTAGTTTCTTTCAGCTTTACTCCATACTCCAAAGGCACACTGAACAACTTGTTCCTCTTTTTTGCTACTGTCTTTACTTGGTCTTTGTTTTAATACACCTCCCCAACCAATGTTGCTGGCATCAGATTCAACAATTTTGAAATAAGAATCTTCTGCAACATATAAAATAGGGAGATTCTTCACCTTGGCTTTGATTTGTCGGACTGCTTCTGAATGTTCTTCTGTCCAAGGCTGAGGATTCTTTCTTAGTCTTTGATTCAACAGAGATCTATCTATGGCACATTTTGGATAGAAATTGCTTACATAATTAAGACACCCTAAAATTCTCTGCAACTGTGTCTTGTCTAGAATCCCATCAGGGAACTTATCTGCAAACTCAAGTGCATGAGATTGTAAAGCAATTTGTCCATTCTCAATTGTGTGCCCTAAAAACTTTATCTTTGTCTGGCATAATTCCATTTTCTTTTTACTTAATACCATACCATTCTTTTTGACCAATCTCATAAAAATCTTTAAATGTCTGGAATGTTCTTGAAGATTTTTAGAGAAAATCAGGATATCATCTATATAAGCCAACAACCATTCAGCACAAGGTTTAAATACAGAGTCCATTACCTTCTGGAACTTTGAAGGTGCATGCTTTAGGCCGAAGGGCATCACGTTCCATTCATAGTGACCAGCAGGGACACTAAAAGCTGTCTTGAATTTGTCTTTTTTTGCTATAGCCACTTGCCAAAATCCTGACTTGAGGTTGAACTTGGAAAATACCTTGGCTCCTGCGATTCTACTTAGCAAATCTCCTTTATGAGGAATTGGGTAGGTATCATCAGCCAATACAGAGTTCAGAGGTTTATAGTTGATAACTAGTCTGGGAATGCCTCGAATCTGTTCACTTCTTTTATTCACATAGAAACCATAGCAGTTCCAAGGGCTGCTAGATTCTCTTATCAGCTTTTTGCTCAGAAGCTGATCTATTTCTTTTTTCACAGAGCCTGCGATACTCTTTTCTCATAGGAATGGCTCTGGATTTACAAGGCTTACCCTCATATTCTTCCTCGTAGGGCAGCTCAACACAATGCTGTTTTCTATGCCAAAAGGCATTAGGTTCTTCTGAACAACATTGTTCTTCAAATTGTTTTTAAAGTTCAGAAATCTGCTTCTGAACTGCTATAGAACTCAACTGTTGCTCAATACTAAGAATACTCGTATGTTCTTTGAGTTCTGAAAGACTATTTTATGCTTTCTACAGCTCCAACTGCATGGCCTGTACCATGGTAGAAACTCGGGTGTTAGAAATATAAGGCAAATTAAATCTTTTACCGTTGACAGTTATGAAGTATCCAGCTTTCTTATTTGGGAACCTCATTGATCCGTGAGGCTCAACTGCAGCCAAAAACACATTTCCAAGAATGCAGTTAACTGGTATGTCACCAACAACAAACTTCAATGTGACACATTTAGATTCAAAACAGACTGCAGCTTTGGGTACTTCATATTCAAGAGTAATTTTACCCAATCCCGTGAGCTTGCAGGTAGCAGCGACCCAATATTAAATTTTATTTTATTATTTATTTATTTTTTAATTTAATTTTTATATTTGAAATTTAATTTGTTTTAATTTTTTTTGTTTTTTTTTTAAAATTGATTCTTTTTTTTTTGTTTTTATTTATTTTTTTTCTAAATTTTGTTAATAATTTTTATTAAATTTTGTATTTTTTTTTTTTTAATTTAATTGATTTTTTTTTTTAAATTTTAATTTTTTCATATTTTTTTTTTATTATTAAATTTTATGTTTAGTTTTTTCATTTAATTTTTTAAAATTTCGTAAATTTTGTATTTTATTTATTTATTTATTTGAATTTAATATATTTTTTTAAATTTTTTTTATTTTTTTATTATTATTTTTTTAATTATATAAAATTTTTATATATATATATATTTTATTTCAATTAAAATTGTGTATTTAAAATTAGATTTTTTTTAAAGTTAAACTTAATATTTTCAAACTAATTTGTTTTTTATTTTATTTTTTATTTAATTTATTTTTTTCAATTTTTCAATTTTAATTGATTTTTAAAGTTTTTTAACTTTTTATTTTAACCATGTTTTTTTTTTTTTTTTTTTTTTAATTTAAAATTTATTTGTTTATTCATTTATTTATTAAAATTTAATATTTTTTTAAAATTTAATTTGTTATTTTAATGTTAACTTCTTTTTTCTTTTAAATTTAATAAAATCTAATATATATATATATATATATATATATATATATATATATATATATATATATATATATATATATATAATTATAATTTAAGATCATATATATATATATAAAATTTTTTATAATTTAAATTTAATATATTTTTAAAAATCTTTTTGTTTTTTTAATATATATTTTTTTAAATTTAATATTTTTGTTGTATTTTATTTTTCATTTTTTATTTTTAATTAAATTTTCTTTTTTTACTTTTAATTTCAATTATATATATATATATATATATATATATATATATATATATTTTTAAGTTTTAAATTTATTAAAATTTAATATATTTCTTTAAATTTGATTTTTTATTTTAATTTTTTTTTTTTTTTTTTTTTAAAACATTTTTTTTTAAATTTAATTTCTATATTTTATTTTTTATAGTTTATTTTTTTTTATTTAATATTTTTATTTTGTTTTTATTTTTATTTTTTTATTTCTATATATTTTGAAATTTTAATCTTAATTTTTTTTTATTTTTTTATTTTCTTAAATTTTAGGTTTTTTTTAATGTTTGAATTAAAATTTTTATTTTGTTTTTATTTTTATTTTTTTATTCCTATATATTTTTAAATTTTAAGCTTTAAAATGTTTTTATTTTTTAAATTTATTTATTTTTCTTAAATTTTAGGTTTTTTTTTAATGTTTGAATTTTAAAAATTAAAAAATGTTATTTCTATTTTTAAAAATGTAAAAAATATGACAATTTTTTTTTTTGGTTATTCCAGCGTCAATTGGTTTTGTTTTGAGGGTGTCTTTTCAATCCTTTTTTCAAGAAACAATTTTGTTTTTAGCATAATTTTATAAAATGTTGAAATTTGACCTTCAAAAAAAACTAAGTGCGTTCTGGAATACACTTTTTTGTTTTTGGGGTGTTTTTTCATGTTTTTAAAGTCTTTTTGGGCTAGAGTTCCCGTTTTGAGGTCAGGTTACCTATTTCATCGGTAACAATGTTATATGTGGAAGTCCAAGAGTCACATGTGGACAAAAGAGTCACATAAAAGTCCAAAGCTTATATAGAATACCAAAAGTCTCGTTATAAGTCCAAAATTCATGAGAGTAGTCCAAGAATCATGAGGAATATGAAAGGTAATTCCTCTTGTTATAAAAGAAGCCTCATTTCTCAAGCAAAGGAATTTTCACCTTGGATTCTCCACCTAGACATTAGAGAGAAAGATAGTTATTTTTGAGAGAAAGTAGTGGCTTAATGCTCCACTATTGGAGATAGTGGTGTCTCATTGTATCAATGTATCTTGGAACTTTCACTTAATATTGGAAGCTCATTGAGCCAACACACTTTCATGCATATATCATGAATGTAATAAGACTATTATTTATATGTTTGCGGTATATCTTTTCTTCATATGCACTAAGGAAATTGAACTATTTCATTGAATTTGTTGCTCATCTCGTTGAATGTGTCTTGTAATTGTTTTAATGATTGCTATGTCCATGTGAACTAATTCTCTAGACAGTTAATGGTTCTTTCATATGTATGTGCATGTGTCTTTATTGGAATAATACTGATACTTTTTTCTAAAGGATCATTTTATCTTCTCTTCTGGTGAAAGAACTTGGATACTTATTATAATTGAAAATTTCACAAGGAATACTTACTTTCTTATTCGAAAGTACATGTGTGTAGTTCTATCATGCTAACAACTACAGGAAAGGCAAATATTTAAGTATATGGCAGTGTGCCACATTTCCGGATGGGGCTCCTACACCAAACGATGTGAGGTATAATTGGGACTTCATATAGAGGAGACCCCTTGTATTTTGGTGAGATCCAACACTGTCAACTCTCTAGTGCTAGAAGGTGGACAACCTTTTTATGGCTGATAATTCACCACATCCTATCAACCAACAATTCGTGCAAAATAATAATTGTATGCGTTTAACTCAAACTCACATTCCTGAGATAGGAGATTCCTCTCATGGAAGTCCAAAATATGATTTTGAAGTCACTTACGATAAACTCCAAACAATTCAACTTATTACTCATTAGTTTGTTGAAAATTGTAACTAGGTTCGGTCTTCATAAATATATTTGAGTCATTATGTAATGTACTTGTCAAAATAATTTTTATAATTGTTACAATGACTTATTAAAGCATGGGTTTCATGCTTAGGTCATCATTTTATTAGTCAAAGTCTCGATTGTGGACCCCTAGGATTAATATTGAGTCATTAGAGCCATTGTACATTTTATGAGACCCTTCTTGGGCTTTTGAATCATGTAAAAATAATTATTTTTGAGTAAAAAATGGATTATGTCACCTCCACACCAAGTCGGCCTCAAACTGCGCAATTTGACCTCACCAAAAGGCTATATATGGAAGAAACTCGAATTCATTTGGATACACTCACTCTCACAAGTTCGATAACTTAGAATAAGTTGGGAAAAAGTGCGAAGTAGGAGAAGAAGACTAAAAGGAGTGCGAGGTTGGAAAATAAGGAAGGGAAGAAGAAATCAAAGTTTTGGGCTATCTATTTCTCTCTTGTGTGGGATACTTTAAAAGATTGAAGTATCTTTGTAAATTCAAAACTGTTGTTGCTTCCAATTCAAAGTTGCTGGGTCGAAGTGTTGTTGCTGCTACAAGGTTGAAGGTTTGGATCAGAGAGAGGGATGACTTGGTATGGAGGAGGTCTGTGTCTAGGTTGAAGAGTCTCAAGAAAAACTATTGAAGGAAGATATTTTGACTAGGTTTTCCCCTAGAGAGGGGTTTTTCCCTCGTAGAGTGCCTACATTTTGTGTCTTGTGTTTTTGTGATCTTCCTACACACATAATTTGGTAATTTCTTAATGAAAGATAATATAGTAAAGAAGTAAAAGAAGTCAACATAATTCACAAGTAATTTTCAAGAAAGAAGAAATCAAACCCTAATCTACTAGCATTGATTTCTCAACATGGTATCAGAGCTAAGGTTAAGGCAAATTTAGGATCACTCTGGTGTATTGAAGGAAATGGTTACTCCCTCTGTGAAAAGTTATATAAGAATGGGATTCAATACTACAGGAAGTTGGATCAAGAAGATCTTCCACTACTTATACAACAAGGTCATAAGTCAAGTGTTTTTGGTTTCTCTTATAGATTCTCTTAGTGATGAAAATGCATGTATTATTGATAGTGGATCATCAAGACACATAACAAGAGAAAGAAAACAAATTCACACTCTATCGAAGGAACCATCTTCTCATGCAGTGGAATTGGGAGACAACAAAAGCTATGTTGTTAGAGGCCCAGGACCAACATCTTTGAAGCTGGAGAATGGAGATAAGCTACATCTCAACAATATACTATATATTCCACATTTGAAAAATAATTTTCTTTCTATTTCTTGGTTAGAAGATAAAGGGGAAAAGTTGCTTTTTTTAAGGAAAAATTTTGGTTTGGGGAAAAGATTCAAGTATTGATAAAGCTAGGGTTATTGGAGTTTGTGAAGGAATCTTATATAGAGTCATTACACCATATTCTCAAGCTTTGGTTCATATCGAAATCAATCCCATTGAGATATGGCATAGGAGATATGGTCATCTACATTACAAGGTCTTTCCTACTCTTAATCAAATAGTTCATGGCATCCCCAATATCAAAGAAGATCATGAAGGAGTTTGCAAGGGATTCTCTTTGGGTAAAAATTCAAGAAAACCATTTTCAAATAGTGAAACAAGGTCTAAAGAAATATTAGACCTCATTCATTCTAATGTGTGTGGACCCATGTATCAAAAATCACTTGGAGGTCATATTTACTATGTAACATTCATAGATGATAACTCTAGAAAGACATGGCTCTACCTTCTCAAGAAGAAGGATGAAGAATTTGAGAAGTTCAAGGAGTTTCGATCTGAATTGGAAACCCTAAACAAAATAAGAATAAATACCTTGAGATCTGAAAATGGTGGGGAATACACTTCTAAAGAATTAATTCTTATTATAAAGAAGCATGAATTAAGAGGGAGCTCATTGTTCCCTACTATCTCGAACAAAATGGAGTGGATGAAAGAAAGAACAAGTACTTGAAGAAGGTATTCAAACCATTAGAGAACTTTCGAGGTCTGAAATGGGCCTCCTAAGAGAAATTTACAACCAAAATAAAATTTATAAGAACCAATAGGATTCAATATGATGATGTCAACCATGGGGGATGATTCACCATTTTTGGAGTAAAAAAGTAAAAAGATTAAAAAATAATAGAATAATAAAACTACTTTTTCAATTTGTATTTTCAACTTACCTCCATAAGGTTTTACTCAAATTTCTAGCCAGAGTACTCTTTGGATGCAAAAATTAATTCCTCATCCAAGGAGTACCCATGTTTCATACTTTCGATAGAACCTGTTACATGAAAAACGTTATTGCAATCACATTTTTCATGTATTTCTCATTTTTCATGTAGGAGGGTCCATCAAAAGTATGAAACATCGGTACTCCTTGGATGAGGGATCAAATTATGCATCCAACGAGTGTTTCCACTCGAAATTTGAGTAAATCCATAGGGAGATAAGTTGAAAATATGAGCTGAAAAAATATTTTTGTTCTTTTTTGCCTCTAAAATTTGATGATGTAATCTAATCTTATTTTATTATTTCCATTATTATTTTATAATTTCCTTAGGAGGCCCATTTTATAACTCAATATTCCCCTGATGAATGCTCCTTGATCAATACTTACCAAAATTGTTATGGGGAGAAGTAACAACGACAACGATATACATTCAAAATAGAAGCCCTAATAGAATTCTTGAGAAAATCACACCTAGGGAAGCATTCACAGGAAATAAGTTGAGTGTGGATAGTATTCAAATATTTGGGAGTCCTTACTACGTCCATGTTCCAAAATACAAGCGAAATAATTTGGATTCTACAAGCATCAAAGGGATCTTCATTGGCTATAGTCTCTCCTCAAAAGCATATAGAATATACATCAAGGAATTAAGACATATTGATGTAAGTAGGGATGTCATATTTGATGAAAATCATGCCAACAAAAAATCCAAGGATATCCCTATTGATTCTGATGATGAATACATACCTATATTCGAAGAAGAAGAAGAAGCATGCCATGACAATCCCACTACAATTAAATAAGAAGAAGAAGGACCAAGTGAGCCTATTCAACCTGTGATCATACCTACCACTAGGAAAAGGAAAAATTGGTTAAAAGATAATTTTGAAGATTTTGAAGGACATGCAGTTGCGAAAGGAACCTTTATAGAAAGAAAAAGGCTGAAGAGATATTTTGGATATGTTGCATACATAAAAAAAAATTAATTGAAGCTAAACCATCTACATTTGAAGAAGTTGCACATCAAGAGGTTTGGAAGAAGGAAACACATGAAGATTATCAATCCATCATGAAGAATAGAGTTTTGGAAATTTTTCCTAGACCTAGTGACAAATCAGTTGTCACCTCTAAATGGATTTATAAGATCAAGCACGCTGCTGATGGAAGTATAGATAAATACAAGGCTAGATTTGTTGCAAGTATTTTCTCTCAAAAGGAAGGCATAAATTATAAAGAAACCTCTGCACCCACTTCAAGGTATAATACTATTAGATCCTTGGTTTCATTAGTTGCCACCATGGGATGGAATATCCCTCAAATGGATGTGAAGACAACATTTTTGAATGGGACCATTTATGAGGAAGTATGCATTGAAAAACTCAAAGGCTTTGAGGTAAATGATAGAGACACCCATTTTTGCGACTCAAGAATGCCCTATATGCTTTGAAGCAAGCACCTAGGGAATGATATGCAAGAATAGATGCATACCTTCTAAGAATTGGGTTCATGAAAAGTATTGCTGATCCAAATCTATATATCAAGGTTGAGGATAATGATCCAATAATTATTTACTATATGTGGATGATCTATTCATCACTGGTGTGGAGAAAAGAATTCGAGAATGCAAAAAGATGTTGGAAGTTGAATTTGAGATGAAGGATCCATGACTAATGCACTATTTCTTGGTTCTGGAAGTATGGCATAAACCTGGGGAGATATATTTGGGGTAAGGAAAATATACCATCGAGTTGTTGCAGGAATTTGGGATGATGGATTTCAAGTCCATGACTACTCCTATGATCACCAATCTCAAGAAGTTGAGGAGATATGAATCAAGTCTCATAAATCCTACCTCATATCGTATGTTGGTAGGTTCTCTGATGTATCTCGTAAATACTAGCTGAATATATGTTTTGCTGTAAAATTTCTTAGTTAGTTTCAGTTGGAGCCTCGTCATGATCACTGAATATATACCAAGCATATATTGAGATATATTTGTGGAACTATACATCACTACCTAAAGTATGATAGCAAGGAATTCAAGTTGATTGGCTTCACATATTTTGATTGGGGTGGCAGTGAGACCGATAGAAGAAGCACTACAGGTGGTTTTTTTAGTCTGAGAACTGTTATGGTCTCATGGATGAGTAGGAAGAAAAATAAAATTGCTTTGAGTAGTGCCGAGGTTGAATATGTGGCTACATGTGAAGTAGGAAAGGAGGTTGTATGGCTGAGGAAGGTTCTGATAGATTTGTTAGAAAAGCCTCTAGGCCCTAGTGTGATAAACCGTGACAACCAAAGTTGCATCAAGATTTTTGGAGATCCCGTGTTTCATGCTAGGACGAAGCATATCAACAATAAGTTCCACTACATCAAGAACTTGGTACATGATGGGATCGTGAAGTTGGAGTATGTCCCAACAGATGATCAGGTAGATGAAATACTAACAAAGTATATACCTAATAGAATGTTTGAATGTATTAGAAACATGCTTGGTTTAATAGATATTGATGATATTGTCGATAAAAAAATGGAAGAGATTTGTTTAGTCTTTGTGAGTGAAACATTTCTTGGGAGGACATCAGGCCGACAATATGTGTTTATGTCTAGATCTTGAAGTAGGGAGGGTAGTGTTGGTCTTGGATCTCTAGCCTCATATATGCACCTAGATGTCTGGGTTAATGTTTTGAAAGTAAGCCCGATGGTACCTAGAGAAGTGGAAAGCTTTAGTCCATCTTAGTCCCACCTGGATAGATTCCTATGGTCAGGAATCTAGTCCATGGCATTGTAGTGCCTAAATTGTTGGAGACCTTCGATAGATTTCCCTAGTTAGGAATCTAGTCCATGGCATCACGGTGCCTAAAATCTTCATAGTTCATATAGTTTGAGATCTTCCTTTTACTTGTTATGAATACCTCCCTAGTTAAGATAGAGTGTTGAAAAATGTAACTAGGTTCAGTCTTCATAAATGTATTTGAGTTATGTAATGTACTTGTCAAAAATAATTTTTATAATTGTTACAATGAATTATTAAAGAATGGGTTTCATGCTTGGGTCATCATTTTATTAGTAAAAGTACCCATTATGGATTCCTAGGATTAATATTGAGTCACTAGAGTCATTGTACATTTTATGAGACCCTTCTTGGGCTTTTGAATCATGTAAAAATAATTATTTTTGAGTCAAAAATGAATTATGTCACCTCCACACCAAGTCGGCCTTAAACTAGGAAATTCGACCTCACCAAAAGGCTATATATTGAAATAGTTCAAATTCATTTAGATACACTCACTCTCACAAGTTCAATATCTTAGAAGAAGCTGAGAAAAAGTGTGAAGTAGGAGAAGAAGGCTAAAAGGAGTTCGAGTTTGGAAAAAAAGGAAGGGAAGAAGAAAAATCAAAATTTTGGACTATCTATCTCTCTCGTGTGGGCTACTTTAGGAGATTGAAGTTAAATTGAAACTGCTACTGCTGCTGCCAAGTCGAAGTTGCTGGATGGAAGTGTTGTTGCTGCTAAAAGTTCGAAGGTCTGGATTAGAGAGAAGGTTGACTTGGTGTGGAGGAGGTTTGTGTCTAGGTTGAACAATCTTAGGAAAAACTATTGAAGGAAGGGATTTTGATTGGGTTTTCCCCTAGAGAGGGTTTTTCCCTGGCAGAGTGCCCACATCTTGTGTCTCGTGTTTTTGTGATCTTCATACACACATAATTTGGTAATTTCTTGATGAAAAATATTATAATAAATAAGTAAAAGAGGCCAACATAATTCATAAGTAATTATCGATAAAGAATAAATAAATCCCTAATCTACTAGCTTTGATTTCTCGACATTTACAAGAGCTCTTAGTTTGCTTCTTGCCGCTGCTATTCTTCCTAATAAGTTGATAAAGAAAGAAACAACTTGCTAGGATGTATTGGTTTATTTGGTGGAATATTTGGTTATTACAACCCTTGAATAATTAGCTAATTCCACTGAAGGAACACATCAACAAGGGGTCCTTCCACCTATCGAGGAGAATTTGGAAGGAGATGGGGAGGATTTTCCATTTTATGACGAAGAATAATCGAGACAAGAAGAAGAGCCTGTATAAAATTTGGAGGGCTGGAGATTAATTCAAATTCTCTTCTTGATAATTACTTGTGAGATTACTTGAGTTACTTATGTCTTCTCTTCTTTAGCTTATTTAATATTTCATCAAGTCAATTATCAAAGTACATGAGACACACAAATTAGGCTCCTAGAGCTAGGGAAAGACCTCTCCCTCTTGGACAGGAAAACCCACGAGAAATTCTTCTTATAGATATTCAAATGACAAGTACCATGACCAAGACTTAGACCCTTGACCTAGGGATGCCTCCAATACCTTGTCATTACTTTTTGCTTCCCTTCAACACTGAACCTTCTCTTTTGCACTGATCTGCACTAGTACTAGAGAGCTTGGTATCTACTTCTCATTACTTAGTCAAAAATTAGATACTTAATCTTCTTTACATTTTCCTTCTTTAAACAGATCTGCACTTTTTCCACTAACTTTAACTTTTCATATGATACCGGGTATTTTCATAACTTGGTGACATAGCAATGGTATGTAATAGTCCTATTATGTGATGACATATTTTCCTAAGATGAGATCTGAAAAAAGGTGTTGTGATATCCCAAAAAAATCCGTAATTTAAGCCTATATTTTATCTCTGCAATCCGCACTCATTTATGTCCTCTTACACCTTCTGAAATCTGCAACTTTTAGTCCCCTGAAATCTGCATTTATTACAGAGCATTCCACAATTTCTTGATTTGATATACATGCATTTAAAACTTGTTCTAGTATTTAGACATCCAAATTTCATCCTTTGAAACAACCTTGGGAAAACCACATATTTCCTTCCACAAAACAGTCTGCAATCTGCTTCAGACTTATCCACAATTTTTTTAGAGGAATCCACATTAAGTTCAATGCTAATGAGCCACAGGAACAGAGGTATATATAGTGCACAGTCTAGCTTTAGGGCCAACCTTACAACAAACTTCTAGGCCGACATGAAGGCTGACTTCATCACTATTTATCAACCATCTTTATTACATCTTTTCCAACGTTTGAAAGGGAGCTGTCTTGAGGGCTATTAGAACCTTTCTTCTACAAGGTTCATGACAAGGTCTTGGATATTTTAATGATGACAATGATCTTCATATACATGACTCTAATTACACTTATAAACACAAGAAAAACCCTAAATATACATCAAGAAGAAGTCTATTAACCTATAATAAAATTCTTGCTCATGAAACCCATGAAGCAAGTAAAACAAATTACATTTTATTATCTTTGTCTTATTATTTTCATAAATATGTAATTACATAGTCAATATGAAGACCGATCCTAGTTACACTTTTCAACACTCCCTCTTAACTAGGGAGGTATTCATACAGGTACATGGTCACTTTCAAACTAAAGAATCTCATAAGAAGAATCGGATTGGTAATCACATCCGTATAGCATTATATCAACCAACATTGTCCTAGTGCAAGGCCTTGACTAACAACCCCATCTCTCAATGAGACAATGGGCTACAATTCTGGCGAGACGCATTACTCATAGACGCCATAGTCATTGTCTCTCCAAGGTACATACTCCACCCAAGTGTTCCCAAAGTATAACCTTCTTGGGCTATTCTTCTCTTGGGTAGCTAGCCCTCAAATAATATCGGTCCTCGACTACTCTTATCTTGAATGCCCTATCTCATTCTCAAAGATTATCGAATGCCAGATGATTACCCAATCCTCCATTATTTCTTCCACATGAAGACCAGAATGATGTGTCTATCCATTCTCTCCACATGGCCTTCACTAAGACTTACGACTGTTAGTCCTGGTCTAGTGCATGACACATGTATTAGAGAATCACATACGTCACTCCCTCTTAATTCAGGAAGGACATACTTCAAGTTTCTTCCAAGTAAGAAACTTACCACCAAGATCCCTTTCAACCAGTGTCTTGCAGTAACAATGGTGAGACACGTCGCTGCTCATGAATAATTCCTCCCCTCAATGTCATGGATTTCGATATTGAGTAATCTTCAACATTTGGCTTCATAGGTCACATATCATCCATTACTTTCAGTCAAGGGTCATGCCAACCATCAGAAAGTGATTCATCAATATTTCTCATCTGGTCCACATTTATGCCATGCTACTTTCCTTCGAATAATCTCCAAGGATCTTACATCCTTCCACATGATTGGCAGCCCTGCATAAAATTATCCAAATAAGCATATACATATGAACTTATAAATCAAAAGTTACCTCAATGATGATCTTTCACCATGACATCGTCTTGTAGGCATCAACATCCTTTATTCAGATTGACACATCTCCTAAAGATATGTCTTGCCAAGGGTCTTATTCTTTACCAGAATTTTGTTAGAGTATACATATCCTCCCAAGAGATCTCCTAGTCACATCTTATTGGCTTCTGGATGATAAATTCATCTTGACATGGTTTCATTTAATGATCTCTTCCTTTCTGCACATTCTTTATTCCCAGGAACTTACAAATTTTCCAGTTCCTCATTCATATACAACCACCTCATATTCCATATGAGGATACATTATGTTGATTTCATCTATTAGTGCACTGAAAGATCCTCTTTAATAGATCATACTTCTAAGTATATATGTCTAATACCTGCAACCATATGAAATGACTTCACAACATCTAGTGTGAACATATAATTATATACATACCTCTTACCTTTTTCATTCAAGTCATCCTGTAGCATTTTTACTAGAATGAAGAGCTTCATCCCCTTGGCCTGCTCCATCAATATGTCATCACATCCAAAATTCTGTAGTATGGAATTCTTGATGAAACCATTATGATTTATTTCTAATTAGTGAATTTACAAAGAACTCCATTAGAAAATGTCAGCACCTGTTTTCATGATGACCCTTGATCTTGATGACTGCCTTTCATCAGTATTATTATCAGAGGGGTTTTTCTAGGAGATATTTTACCAAGAGCTCCTACCATGCTTCAATCATGATGCTATATTGATTCCTATCATAAAACCAAAAGAGATCACTTAAAGGAGAATATGATCTAAATCATAGTGGAGATACCTCACTTATTCTTTCTTAGATTTCTTTGCATCAGGTTCTTCCATTCCAGACCTAGAATTTTGCTAGTAGTGCACGATAAATATAAGAGCATTGTCGAATTCCAGGTTACCATGCACAATGTGCAGATCAAGGCACACAAGGACTATAATTAGTATACCTTGCCATATATTGTAACAGAAGAAAAAGTTTACCAGGTCATGGAAAATTGGCCAAAGGATTGGCTCCACCCAACCCATTATGCCGTTCACTTTAGGTAAAGACAAAACCCCAAAGGACACAACCAAGCTGTGCACTGAGATAGGTGTTGAGAAGACCGACAACAAAGAAACTGAGGCCGAAGTCAAGAAGGAGACGTAATTAGAAAAATATAAAGAACAGGAGGAGGTGGAACTTGGAGGTTTAGATGAGCTCAATGGGGATGGTGTCGAATCTTCATGCGACACCAAGCGAGGAGGAGAAATGTCAAAGGGCCGCGCAAAAAGTGAAAGGAATCCAAGGTCGGAGGAGAGGAAGAGGTTTCTCTGACGAAAGAGGACCTCGAAAAGATCACAGACACAGTTGCTTCAGTATTGGAGGACAGATGGAATTATATGGAAGCACAGTACAAGGCCATGGTGGAGGCCTTGCAATAAGGTCTACAGGTCTTGCAGTTGAAGACAGACACCCTGCAAGCGAGTGTGGATCAAGCAGGGCTGGTGCAAGCGAGCCTGCCAACCACTTATATTTTAACATCATTAGAAAGAATAATTTTCCACTTCTTGGGTGAAACCATTACTGTGGAACAACCAAAATTGTGCGCATAGGTGCAAACTTTCCCTAAGGTTAGCATTGACCTCGCGAAGCTGCCCAGTGGAAAGCTACACACTCACCACATCTTCATTTCCACAAAGCTGCCGAGTAGGGAGGCGTGTGCATAACAACATCTCAGTGAAGCCAAGCAGACTGCAAAAGAAAAGATGACATAGTCTATCCAGGCTCAAATAGTGCAGCAGGCAGCCGTAGCTCAATGCGCAGAGCCAGAGAACCTCATTGACAAATTATGTGGCGAAGTTCTTGAAATAGTCATCCTGACCTCTGCCACGCCACAAGCTAAGATTCAAATCTTGGTCGCCACACTCAAAGCTTCCAAGTCTGAGATCCAGACAGTAAAGGCAGAGTTTGAGTAGCAAATTACTGCATTGCAGGCTAAGCTACAGCCTGAGACCCCTCTGGAGGGGCACGCGCAACGGACTGCCTTAGTGAAAAAAACATTTGCAAGCATCTCTGCCAAAGTTGATAAGGGCTTAGAACTTCTGGAGACTACCATGGGACTATGGACCTCTGTGCAGAAAGATCTAGTGGTCAAGAAAATTACCTAGGAGTTGCGCACTAAAGAGCAAGAATTCAGGGATTTGCAGGAGGATTTTCCCACATTCATTCCTATCAAGTGAATGGCACGCCTTCGGACCAGCTAGACACTGCGAGATGAGGTCGAAGAGATATGCTAGAAGAAACCGATTTTCATTGCTCATTTGAAGCCGTGGGAATACGAGGCAACGAAGTTGTATGAGGACCTGGATGCTGCACTCAAAAATCTTAATAAAACCTTGCAAAGTGTCACTTTGGCCACTGAAGGGCCGTCTTTGGAAAATTTAGTGGAGACTGTGTAGAGCGCAACAGACTAGAGATACATACCTCATACCTTTTTAATTTAAGTCATCCTGTAGAAATTTTACTAGAATGAAGAGCTTCATTCCCTTGGCCTACTCCATCAATATGTTATCACATCCAGAATTCTGTAGTATGGAATTCTTCATGAAACCATTATGCTTTCTTTCTAATCAGTAAATTCGCAGAGAACTCCATTAGAAAATGTTAGCACTTGTTTTCATGATGACCCTTGATCTTGATGACTGCCTTCCATCAGTATTGTTATCAGAGAGGTTTTTCCACAAGTTGTTTTACCAAGAGCTCCTACCATGCTTCGATCAAGATGCTATAATGCTTCCTATCATACAACCAATAGAGATCACTTAAAGGAGAATATGATCTCAATCATTGTGGAGATCCCTCACTTCTTCTTTCTTAGGTTTCTTTGCATCATGTTCTTCCCTCATTTCTGAGACATGGGCTTCTTCCCAATTTCTCTTATCCTTTTCAAATTTAGGAAAACATCCTTTATAATTCCCAAGTTCATTACATCCAAAGCATCATATTTTTTCCATATTTCTCATTTATTATGAGGACCAAATTTACCAAATCTTCCTTTCTTCCTGGATATCGCTGCAAAGGCTAGATTCCCTTCACTTGATACCATATCATATTTGGCTTTCAATCTTGTTTCCTATACTTTACATAGAGAACATACATCGTGGAATGGTGTGGCTTATTTCTTCCCGTATAAACTTGAAGCACCACTGTAGTCATCTTAGTGTCAGAAATTAATTCTCTCATTTCCTGTAGTTGATCTTAGAGAGATTGCTTCTCCTGTAATACTCACAGAGAATAGCTCCACCAATTTCTCATATATTCATTTTTGATGATTCTAGATTTGATACATCAGAGATGAGAGAGTCTTTTATGGATTCTTGTAAGAATCATTTTTGCTCTTATATCTCCCTTCATGTATTTGGCATGCCTTCAATGACCTTTTCTTCCATGTAGGAAATTTTGAAACCCTAGCCAGTTTGTTTCTTTCTTTACAAAGAAGACATTTTGATAGATTCATATGAAGTCATAAAGTTACTTACTTGAGTATATTATTTTTTTCTTCTATTAGCTTCCTTGTTGATAATGATGAAGATGATGGCAAGAACTCCCTCTCAGATTGATTTCAAAGTAGGTGATCATGGATCCTTTATGATCAATGATTACTTCAGAATGAATATTTCTTAAATAGTGTTGGATGGTGCTTAATGATGTGTCTGCCAATAATGTCTTCAATATCAAGAATCTTTGATGTTAAATATTACCTCCTTGATGTGTGGATTATTTTAATAAGGTTGAAAGTCCTTTTGACATGGCTTGAGGATTTCCTTGCAAACTGATTTGAATTTTCAATGTAGACTTCGAATTTTGCTTTGATGCTTTCTAGAAAACTGAATTTTGATCCTTGAGTGTCTTCTTGTCAAATAGCCCTTTGTCTTTAGGACCTTAGCTCCAATTCCATGTTGAGAATTTGGAGGGCTAGAGATTATTTCAAATTCTCTTCTTGATAATTACTTGTGAGCTTACTTGAGTTACTTATGTCTTCTCTTCTTTAGCTTATTTATTCTTCATCAAGTCAATTATCAAAGTACACGAGACACAAAAATTAGGCTCCTAGAGCTAGGGGAAAACATCTCCCTCTTGGAGATGAAAACCCACGTGAAATTATTCTTATAGATCTTCAAATGACAAATACCATGACCAAGACTTAGAACCTTGACCTATGAATGCCTCCATGACCTTGGAATTACTTATTTTTTTGCTTCAACACTAACCCTTCTCTTTTGCACTGCTCTGCACTAGTACTAGAGAGCTCGATCTCTACTTCTCATTACTTAGTCAACGATTATATACTTAATCCTCTTCAACTTTTCCTTCTTTAAACATATCTGCACTTTGTCCATTGACTTTAAATTTGAATATGATACAAGTTATTTTCATAACTTGGTGACATATCAATGGTATGCAATACTCTTGTGATGTGACCAAAAATTTTCCTAAGATGATATCCAAGAACATGTGTTGTGATATCCCAAAAAAATCCCCAATTTAACCTTGTATTTGATCTTTGCAATCCACACTCATTTCTGTCCTCCTACACCTTCTGAAATCCGCAACTTTTAGTCCCTTGAAATCTGCATTTCTATTACAGGACAGTCCATAGTTTCTTGCTGTGATATACCTGCATTTAAACCCTGTTCTAGTCTTTATACATCCGCATTTAATCCTCTGAAACAACCTCGGGAAAACAACATCTTTCCTTCAACAAAACAATCCACAATCTGCTTTAGACTTATCCACAATTTTCTCAGGAATCCGCATTAAGTTCAGTGCTAATGAGCCGCAGGAACATGGGTATATATAGTGCATAGTATGGCTTTAGGGACAAACTTACAACAAACTTCTAGGCCGACGTGAAGGAAAAATATGGACAAAGTATGGCTTTATTACTTCTTTTCCAGTGTTTGAAATAGAGTTGTCTTGAGGGTTGTTAGAGCCTTTCTTCTACAAGGTTCATGACAAGGTCTTGGAGCTTTTAATGATGAAAATGATCTTCATATACATGAATCTAATTACACTTATAAACAGAAGAAAAACCCTAAATAGACATCAATTATAAGTCTATTAACCTATAATAAAATTCTTTCTCATGAAATCCATGAAGAAAGTAAAACAAATTACATTTTATTATCTTTATCTTCTTATTTTTAAAATACATAATTACATAGTCAATATGAAGATTGATCCTAATTACACTTTTCAATAGAGCTCGGTTACAATGAATATTTGAATGGTGAAGGGGAAGAATCTTTATAATCAGAGGGCGACGAGGGAAAGGAAGAAGACATTGCTGATGAAAAATTGGATTGGGTGGCCTAAGGGCCTCTTTCTCTTCCAGGAAATTTACATCACATGCCTAAACATCTGGAAAATTTTCTTTCCAAATTTGATCTTGATAGGAAGATGAAATATGAGGGCCATATTGATGACTTCTACATGCATTTCTGAATGCTTGAGGTATGTTTTGATGATGTTTCCTATATAATTTTTCTATACACTCTAGACAATAGATCATCAATCCAGTACCATAATCTTTTGACTAATTCAATCCATAGTTGGAGGGAGTTCAAGAAGTTGTTCTTAGATAAATTATCCGATGATAAAAATCCCGCCATATTGCTCAAAGAACTCGAGAATATTAAGATGGAAGAAAAGGTAAAAGTTAAAGGATTTTAACTAAAGTTTTGCACACTTGTAGAATAAATTCCCCACAGATGTTCAACCTAATCATAATATCACTAAATATTATCACACAACTGCCTTGCCTACTAATATTTCTGTGTTTTTTAAAAGAGCCGCAAAGGATAAATTGGCTCTGAACTTTGCAAAAGGTATTTCTATTGAATAGGGCTTGCGTTCCATTGGAGCCATCGATGATCATGAAGATTATAAAATCTCCAAAGATTCTGGTAACAAAACTCAAGCCTCTTCCACTAAAGCCAAAGATAAATATTCTTTTGACATGGAAAGCTTAGATAATCTTTGAAGTTGCTCACTAATGAAGTATCTGAACTAAATAGAAAGTAAAGTGAGGAAAATACCTGTAGTAAGTCTTTCAAGCCGCCTTTATTTAAGAATAATAATAATAGTCAACTTGCTAAATCTATTCAGAGTTCCAATGTTGTGTTTAATGTTGAAATCTTAGGCATGAACAACTCTTGTACTTTCCATGAGAAGAGGTATTTAGAGAAAAATTTCCCCAATGGAACACAACATGAATGCTATGATGACCAAAGTTGTGCACACTTTATTAGTAGAAGAGTAATATGAGTAGACTAAGGAAGAAAATGAATCTACCATGACCGAGGAAATTTATGTGTTGGGCATTTAGTTAATTCTTTTGGTGTTATATATAACGTCGATAAACAAAGTGCTAATGAACCATCAAAGAGTGAAGCCCCTCCTTAGCAAAAAAATGAGCGATATAATTTGAGGAGAAAAGGACCAATTTCTGAGAAAGAGCTTTAAAAAAAATTGTTGAGAAGGATTCTACCACCTACTGATGCTGCTCAAGGTTTGCAGCATAAGCCTGGAAGTGCTCCTCCTCCTAAGAACAACTTCCACGAAAAACAAGAACAAATCCATCACTACAAAAGCTTCAAACAAAGCTATGCCACTAGATACTTCAACACATCCTATTAGAAATGAAAGTATTGATTATAATATTTTTGAGGATATGAAAATAACTCATGCCAAAATTTAAATATTTGAGCTCGCAAAGATAACAAGGTAGCATGAACTGATCAACCAAGCACTTGCATCACAACCTTCTTCAGGTAACAAATTTTTTGATTCACAAGTTATGTCCAGTAAGCCTTATGGAATTCTCGAGTCTGTAGTTAATGCTGTTAATTTAAATACTAACACTCTTTGCCTTATTTTTATTAACGTTTGAAATATTTAGTTATAATGTCCATAATTGTCTCGTTGATTCTGGTGCATTTGTGAATGTCATGCCACTATCCATTGCTATGAAAATCAATGCGAAATGGGAAAATACTAATGCAAAAATCATACAAATTGAAAAATCATTGGTCCAAGAAATTGATGAACTTAATAATGTTATCATACATTTGTCATAAGACCATAGAGTTCACCAATGCATTAACATTGTTATTGTGGACATTCCCGAACCCTATGGTTTTATTTTGAGTAGATATTGGTCCAAAAAACTATAAGTGTATTTTTCAAGAGACTGGACACATCTATGGATTCATTACAAGGGAAGAAACAATTATATTTAGTGGAAAGTGAGCCTTGCATGAAATACACCATGAAAACACTTGAGGGTCACAATGAGCCAATCAGATTTGTAGATGTCATCTTTGGAAATGGTTTTATAGAAGTTGATCAAGAATTTTATCAAGCACAACCTTCACTGGTACCATACAATACATAGTTGGAGCTCTTTCCATGCTATCCAGCTGGTGCAAATTAACTTTTTAATATAGATGTACATACTACTAGTGTACGAACTAGCTCAACAACTACTAATATTTGAACATTATACTTTGATGGTTATAAGAATCAAGATGGTTCTGGAGCTAGTTGTATCCACATTGACCCTTAGAACAAAATGTATGTCTTGTCATGCCACTTGGATTTCGAGAACACAAATAATACCGTTTGATATGAAACACTCATTTTTAGGTTAAAGAAAGCTATAGAACTCAAGGTAGAGATACTTAAATTAATTGGTGATTCAAATATTGTTATCTGTTAGGTACGGAATACCATTCACTGTGTTTCACCTAATTTGAAAAACTACCAATAAGAGGTATGGTGACTCATTTCATTCTTTAATGAATTTAATATTAGTTGTGTTCCTAGAGTTCACAATGTTTCCACAGATACATTATCCATTGTAGCTGATAGAATGTCACCGTTAAAAGATGAATTTTATATAGAGATAATTTATAAACCATCTGTGCCCAACAATGTCACTACTTTTCACATATTTAATGACGACCAACATATGTTGCACTTCATGGCCAATGCAAATGTGTTCAAATATGCGTCTATTGAAGAAGATGGGCATGAGAAGGATTTGTATGAAGTAGCTCAAGCATCTAAAGGGAATCCAATGCCTAAAGGTGTGGTGTCCCTTGAGAAATTATATGACTTGCAAAACCATTTCAAAGGACCTTTAAATACAAAGGCTCAAAGCTCAACATTATCACATGAACAAGTCTATCTGGGGACCAAAGATGATCTGAAATATGTGAACCTCGATACATGTTGTTATCCTCAATAACAACATGATTTTATTTTCGTTTTCAAACAATATTTAGATGTATTTTCATGGACATACGATGATTTTAAGACATATGTTACACACATCATCCAACACGACATTCATTTTAAAGAGGGGGTGAATCTGTTTCAACAGAAACTAAGGAAATTTCATCCGACGCTTGAACCCCTGATTTAGAGGGACTTAGGGAAATTGCTAGATGCTTAGATCATCTTCAAAATTTGACATTCTACATGGGTTTCCAACCTGATTCTTGTTAGGAAAAATTCCAATAAGATACACCTATGCGTTGAATTTCACAACCTCAACTAAGCTTCAAGAAAGGAAAATTACTCCATGCCATCTATGGAGTATGAAGATGTTCTTGCTACTGGTGTATTTTCTAGATATAATCAGGTGCTAGTAGCAGAACCAAATCGATTAAAGACCGCTTTCAGGATGAAGTGGGGAACATTTTTTTTCAAGTGCATGTTATTTGGGATTATAAATGTTGGTGATACATTTCAACGGGCCATGGACATCACATTCTATGGATTGATTGGACAAAGTGTAGTTGTCTACTTGGATGACGTAACAATCTTTTATAAGAAGAGATTTGATCATATTTATCATCTAAAGCATATTTTTGAGTGATGTCACATTTATGGAATATCATTGAATCCAGAAAAGAGCATATTTGGTGTGTCTAAAGGAAATATCTTGGGACATAGAATTGCTAAGAGTGGAATCAAGGTCGATCCAGAAAGTGTCTGAAGAAAGCCATGCAATATTTCTTGTGAAAGATTAATTTCCTATGCAAGTTCATCTTTGACTACACATATTATTAAACCGTTACAAGATATGATAAAGAAAGGAACTACATAAAAGTGGGAAAATAGGGACAAAGATGATTTTTCTTAGATCAAACAAGCCAATGCTCCAACCTTATATAGTCTGGTTTTCGACAAATATTTCCTGTTGTATAATTTTTCTTTTGACACATCTATTATGGCCATACTAACATTGAAGGAAAATCAAGGAAATGAGAGGCATAAATATTTCATGAGTGTTGGCTTACAAGGATCAAAACTAAATTATCCTACCACTGATAGGAAAGAATATGCAGTTTACAAGGCAGATAAAAATTTTAGGCCTTACCTCCTGAAAGCTCACATGATTATCTATGTTCCTCATATAGCTGTTAGAAAATTGTTTGAAAAGAGATAGTTGGGAGGAGAGTGAACTGGATGACGTGCTTACAAGAATATTCTCTTGAATTCAATAAATTTCATAATGTCAAAGGCCATGGTATCTATCGACTTGCAACCGAAGTGATGGATTCTCTGGAAGAAGATTCTTTTGGGTGTGAAAAATAAATAAAGATGTATACCATTGAGAAATTTCGTGCTACAAGTACAACCACGTCTTGGTATTCAGATATACAAAAATACTCAGAGCATGACACCTTTCCTTCACATCTATAAACTAAACAAAATATCTCAATATATATTAAAGCGTTGTATTACCAACTTGTGCACTGTGTGCTTTTCTGAAAGCACCACAATGGTGTCTTGCTTAGATGCCTAGAGCCTCCAGATTAATAAAGGGTGCTAAAATATCCTCATTATGGACTAGAAGGTGGACACCTAGTGGGTGATAAGAGCGCTCATAAAGTGATGAGGTCTTGTTATTATTGGCCTACATTGTTTAAGGATGATCACGCTTATGCCCAAAAGTGCCAGTGTGTCAAAGGTGTTGGTCATGATCAAAAGTTAGCTGCCCAATTGCTACCCATAACAATCGAAGAACCATTCTAACAGTTGGGACTGGATGTTATCAATGAAATATTTCCTCATTTGTAAAAGAAACACCAATATATTCTATCTACAACTATTTATTTCACTCAGTGGACAGTAGCAATTCCACTAAGACAAGTTAATGATCAAGAAGTCATCCAATTTCTTAAACAAAACATCATAAATAGGTTCGAAATTCCTACATCGCTTGTCTTTGATAGTGAAACTTATTTTTTTCGCTAAAGTTTTATGAGTTTTCATTATAAAATGGTATTATTCTAAAGCATGCATCAAACTATTACCCACATGGAAACAATTTGGCTGAGTATACAATTAAAAATTTGATCCGCATTATGAAGAAAATTGACTTCTCCAAACAAAATAACTGGCATAATGCTTTTATGAGTCAAATATGTACTGACCGTGTCACTCCCAAAACCTCTATGAAATCCTCTACCTATTTCATGGTATACGGAAAATAGGCTATCCTTCCACCAAACATATACCTTCCGACCTTGCAACTTTCTTAGGAATCTCAAGGAAAACCATGTCTCCTTGTTTATATTCAGATAGATACTCTTCTCAAGCTTGAGGAAGAAAGGCTCAAAGAAAAAGAAAAAATTTCCATACACAAGAACTGAATCAAGCATTGGTTTGATAAGAATTCTATAGGGAAAAAATATTTCTATGTGGGTGACCTAGTATTGAAGTGGGACAAAACCCATGAAGAGAAAGGAAAGCACACCAAATTTCAAGCTTCATGGATTGGACCGTAGACCATAATTGAGAAGCTTGACCACCATTCTTACAAGTTGAATTTATTAGATGGTAGGACTGACCCTCTTCCCGTCAGTGGCCGAAATATTAAACATTACATTCATTAATATCCCTGGGTTGCGATCCTTCATGTGTATAGTTTTCTTTCTTGCTTTGTGTTGTTGTTTATGTATTTTTTTTCTTCTTTTCCCCTTTTCTTGGTTAATGTACATAAATAAGACCTTTTGTGAGAGTGTATGTATGACATGAAAATACTATGCGGAAAAATGAACATGGTTGTGACAACTGCAACACTTGGCTATATGTTAGTTCTCCTTCCTTATTTGGGAAAATTCCTTTAGTTAAGTAATGTCCAGATGAAAAAAAGAGATACATTCAAGAGGAAACCAATGGAACCATGATACTCGTATATATTTTAGCATCTTTATTCCTTAACTTGGTGTTTAATTTACTCGATGTCCTACATGCTAATCCAATTGAGTAGACACGGGAAAGAGGAAAATTAATAGCGAGTGAAATAATATCTGAGGTATATATAGAATTCTATGAAGCAAAAACATATTATGCTCTCAATAATTCGGGATCGATCTTCCACCCCTATGAAATAATAAGTTCTTAATCACATTTCTATAGATAAAATAAATAAAGGGTGGAAGAAGAGAAAGGATTCCTACGCAGAGAGGTGAAGAAAACAACTTCGTCGGGGTACTGAACATGCTCCTTGGCACTGAAACAATGCTTGTGTTCCTGTATTGACTCTATCAAGGTACTGAATAGGCCCTCTAGAAGAAGAACAACACCAGGGATGAAAACTAATACTTTTATAATATTTTAATCACAATTACATATTAACCTTCTCCTAGATAAAAACAAATGATGTCAAGTTTTATTGGTGTGTTAAACCAAGGAAGGGAAGGTGGATACCACATCTATAACTGGCATACGTGGGAAATCATAAGTAATCCCCTTGACGAATCAATACTTCTTGAAGGGATACATATTTAATGAAATCTAACCCACAAATAGATAATATGGAGTTCACCTAGTCTGTCTCTAAGTGTTGTTGTTGCTACAACACCCTAAAAATTTTACTATATTTGAATTTGGAGCCTACCTTATGTCATGTGAAGTGTCAATTTTGGTCGTTAAGTGTTGTTTTATGTTTTTAAATATGTTTCAAGTGTCCATGTTCCTTCTTAAGTGTCGTCAGATCACCAAGAGTAGCAATTTCACACTTTGGATTCATAATACACTTCCTATCACAAAGCGACACTTATTGGTCTCAATTGCACATTCTTGGTTTTTTGCACTTGGAGATTATTTTTGAACTAAAATTTTGATGTATATTTATTAGTCTCAGATCTTTTCTAATTTTATTTATGAGTTGAGATCTATTATGCTTTCAAATTCCCCTAACTGAGTGTTTTTTTCCATGTTTCACCCTTCTAGACTTAGACATTTTTCCAACTTTGAAAGCCCACCCTATAGGATAGGAAGAGTGAAATGTGCACTTATAAGGCCTAGTGGAGACCCTCCTTGTCATCTATAACTATGACCTAATCCAACCTAAGCCCTTAATTTCCCTCCTATGCACAACACACTTCTAATCAATACACCCTCCTTGTCCCTCCATCGTGTGTCAGTCAAGCCTCTGTCTCCTAGTTGAGCGCACTGCACACTTCTAGTGGGAAGTGATGCCTTCATCTGTGCCTTGTGTGTGTTCCCTACACCCTCCTTGTGGACTTATATCTCCTCCCTAGCACATGGCACAATTTTAATGGGGAATCTTTCTCCCTTTCCTCTTGTAAGTGCGACCTACACCCACTTTACCTCCTCCTTCTCTAGAGTTGCACATGATGCATTATCAGTGAGCAGTGAACCCTCCTTTGTCTCCTAAAAGTGCGATCTATGCCTAGAAGGCCTCTATCTCTCTCCCTTGTGCACTGTTGATCCACAATAAGAAAATTTTCGTGAATCATGATAAAGTAGGAGATTTTTGGGATACTGGTTTTTTTCCATCAGAAATATTCATCTACAGGTGTTATCAATAAGCATGGAAAATATATGTGAGGATATCTATCAAAAGAAGCTCCCTAATGAAGCAATTTTAACACAAAATAACCTTGTTGGGAAAATTGAAGGAATGATGGATTTGGATGATAAAAGTGACTCATGAAGACTCAATGATATCTCGACACCCTTTGGAGGGAAGAAGGAAATAACAATGCAAGATATGTTACAAGTGTTGAAGACATAGTAGCAGTGTCATCAATTCTAAAAAAAATCTATGTACAAGTCACCATGGGTCCAATTCATCAATTTCTATGACTTGTCATGTTTTTTTCACATTATTATGTAATATTGGAAAATATTGTAAATGAAAATATGTGGAAGTACAATAGTCACATATGGACAAAAGAGTCACATGTAAAAGTACAAAAGTCATATAGAAGGCCAAAGGTCAAATTTTAGTCCAAAATTCATGAGGGTAGTCCAAGAATCATGAGGAGTATGAAAGGTCATTCCTATTCTTATAAAATAAGCCTCATTACTCAAGAAAATGACTTTTCACCTTATATTCTCCACTTAGGAATTAGTGTAATATTCCCAAAAGGGGAATGCAACAATAGAATGCAGTATAGCAGAAAAATAACAAAGTTAATTTTAATTAGAGTAGGAGGCCAATATGGAGACCTTCCATTTGTTATAACAATAGAAAAATAGACATAAAGAGTGGCCCATAAGATGCATAACAAGAAAAGATAGCCTCCAATAGAAGAAAATCCTCAAAAATAGGTGCTACAACCATGTATTAAGACTGGAAAAATCCTTACAACATTATTTTATTGAGATGCAACAACTGTAGCTTACACTTTAGATCTAGAGAAAATAAGTGCATGAAAAGTCAGATCTATAACAAATCCATACACTATATAGGATCCTCTTCAAAATCCCGTTGGGGTTTTCAACATTACACCATGTACAAGGAGTAGATATGAGATATAAATATGTAGATCTGTAGAAATATTCAGATATTTATAAATATTCAGATCTGATTTGACATGAAAAAGAGGTTGATCTCCTCCAATGGATCTCAAAATGAAGGGCAGATCCCCAACACTTGAAAACCAACTCTTCAAATGGTGTGCCAAAACACCCTGCAACTGACCTACGGGAATAACGCAGATCTGGAAGTAAAACTGCATTGTAGGGATCAAAATGTGGTTGGCCACATGACAATATCAAAAAATGAAGCTAAAGTCCTCCAATACTCTCCTCCCAATGGATTAGAAGCCTCCTCCATTGAAAAGGAGCACTGAAATGGCCTAGATATGAAAAGATCTAGCCTCTACTTACTACAGCTTGCAAAGACAACCAAACCCTCAACATGATCTGCATTGTAGTTGAAAGAAGAAACTTGGCCTAAAGCCAGATAGTGGACAATACAATGCAAACTCTCCCAAGAGCTACTCAATGGGAAGAGGTGGGATTCCCAACCAGGAACACCCAATGCTAAACATCATTAATTCTCAACTAAACAATAAGAGAATGATATATGTCTAAACATAAAATATATTCAGAAATATAATTATCATCAACAACCTTCTAATGCTACCATCCTCTTCCTTTTATAAGTTAAGATCTTGCAAACCCTAAACCACTTTCAATGAGATCACTCCTTTCACATAAGGCATCTCCATCTAAAACTGCGATGTGCCTCATTGATGGCCACTCCTCCAAGACAATGTTGTAGATTTGGTCAAGGTTGACCCAGTCAAAATGTCCACCTAAGGGTGCTTGATTTAGCAGCCAAGTTTCAACCTTTTTACATTGGCATTGATTTATTCATGATTTGGGAGTATTATGGACCTCCTTTACACTTTCATTATTTAAACAAGGAAATAAAACAAAAATGAATATTCTAATTAGCTCATGACTAATTGGGAATATTACAATTAGAGAGAAAGATTGTTCTTCTGGAGAGCAAGTAGTGGCTTAATTCTCGACTATTGGAGCTAGTGGTGTCTCATTGTATCAATGTATTTTGGAACTTTTGTTTAGTATTCGAAGCTCATTGAGCCAACACACTTTCATGCATATATCGTAAATGTAATAAGATTATTCTTCATGTTTTCAGTATGTGTTTTTTTCATATGTACTAAGGAAATTGAACTATTTCATTTAATTTGGTGCTCATATTGTTGAATGTGTGTTGTAATTATTTTAATTATCGTTATGTCCATGTGAACTACTTTTCTAGATAGTTAAAAATTATTTCATATGTATATGTGTGCTTATTTATTGCAATAATACTAATACTTTTTTTTCTAAAGGCTCACTTTCTCTCCCCTTCTGGTTAAAGAAAATATATACATAGTAAAATTGAACATTTCACATTGCTCATTTGAAAGTACACATGTGTTTCACTTTCATGTTAACGAATGTAGCCAAGGAATATCTTTAAGTATATGGCAACTAGGACACATTTCCAGATGGGGATCCTACACCAATTGGTTTGATTTCTAACCGAGACTTCATATCGGGGAGACCCCTTATATATTGGAGATATCAAACACCATCAATAGATACTTTATTTATCCTCGTGACAAATTGTACCATTTCAGTATCAGAATCATCATTTTTGTAATCAAAGTTCTTCCCCTTTATCAATGTCGTTGATGCCTTTAATGCAACTTCATTTTGAGTCGGATTTCCTAGCCTCCTCTCATATGCTCTGAGGATTCCATGAATTTCATCCATTGATCAATTATGAAAATATTTTAGTTCTTCTATGGTACAAAATTTAGCATCAAAACAGTTTGGAAGAGATATTGAAATTTTTTGGACACTCATATTTTCCTTGACATATTCACCTAGCCCTCTGATAGAGTTAACTACTTCATATACTCAGAGGAAATAAGAAACAATATCTTATTCATCATTCATCTTGAGAATTTCAAAATTCCTTCTAAAAATTTGAAGCTTTACCTTTTTTACCTTGTCATCTCCTTCATGTTTAATTATAAACTTGTCCCACATTTTATTTTACGGATTCACAATTCATAACTTTTGTGAATTCTGAATCTGACAATCCACTTGTTATAAAATTCAAATCCTTGGGATTTGATACATAAACCTTCTTTATTTCCTAGTCTATTAGTAAAGGAGATGGAATTTTATATCCATATGTAATTGATTGCCACATTTCAACACTAGGACACATCAGGTCTTCATCATGATTTTCCAAAATATAAAATTTGTTCCATCAAAGTGGGGAACCTTAAGTGCTTCCTTGCTAGCTATTATAGTTCAAAAAATCCATCTTTCAACTATTAGATTGATCTTGATGAAGCTAGATCTGATACCAATTGTTGGAAATACTGAAAGGGGGGTTGAATCAATATTTATTTATAATTGGTATGTTATTTCAGTTAAGAATAACAAGTTATTCTATAACATAAGAAAAAAAAAAAACTTCTATAATGATTTTTTAAATAAAAATGTTGATGACATAAATTATATTTTACTAACACAAGCTCCAACCTTTACAATCACTTCAATTATGCAAGGCACTAACCTTGATTGAGGACACCAATCCTCTTAAGAAAATCCATGCACAAACCTAGTCCATGTGAGGACACCAATCCTCTTAGGCTCCAAACTTTATAAATACTTCAAATATACTTCAAAAATTTACCAAAATAGTTCCAAAATACTTCCTTCAAATTGTCTCCAAAGGCTGCTCCAAGGATGGCTTCCAAAGATAGTTTGAATATTGCTCCAAATTCACTTTAAAAGGTTGGTAAAATATTCTACAAGGTGTACGTTGAAAATTCTTGAAAGACTACTTCAAGTAATTTTCAAAAAATCACTTCAAAGTCTGGTCCAAATTCTTCTATAAAAGGCTTCAAGACTGCTCCAGAATGATCAAATAAATCTTCAAAAATTGTCACCCACAAGGCTGTATTCTGTACCAATAGAAGGATGAAATTAATGATCAAATAGGGCCAAAGTATGTGTTGATGCAAGTATGAGTTTTGTTCTCAAAACATGCCCTAGTTTTGTCCTTAGGGGGCTAAGTCCCACACTTTACTATAGGGGTTGAATTTTGTCACATGGAGCTGAGTTATGCATCTTATTACAAGTCTATATTCTGTAACCGGGGTAGCCAAGTTCTATACTTCACCATAGGTCCTAAATCTATCATAGGGGACCGAGTTTTATATCTTCAAATATGTCTAGTTTTGTGCCTTAAAGAGGCAAAACTCTTGTGCTACAAAGGAGGTTTAAATATGCTTCGATGATAGGCCATTTTCTGCGCCAAAATAATATTAAAAAAACCTCCGATAACCCTTACCTAATAACATAAATAAAAAAAAAAATTTCTCCTTTAATTTGCTTCTAGGTTCGTGAAATGTGAACCTCTTTACTTCTTCCTCAAGCTTGAATGATTCATGTCTTACTTCCCCAAATGGAGGAGAAGGAACTTGTATTTATACTAGATGGGTCACCCAAAGTAGGGCCAATTTTTCCTCAAGTAGTGCTGACTTAATTGGATGGAGGATAAGGGGTTTTGTTATTGAGAATATGATTTCTCCTTAATGGAGAGGAGTTTGGAGGCATCCTATACCTCATTGGAAAGGGATGAAAGTACAATTTAAGCCTATGCTATCCTCCTCTTTAGTTGGATAACCTTTGACATCAATAACAATTAATTTCTCCAACATAATATACATTAGAGCATTTCTCAACACAATGATTACTTTGATTCTTAATATTTTAAGCATGTGTGATTTGAACTTTGGATTGAAGAGAATTTTTCATATCACATCTTCAATTTTTTTTAATATGACAGCCAATGAATATCTTTTCACAATAAAATTTATTTTATATATTGTTTTTACTATTGATATAATGTTTTCATTATTAAAATTTTAAAGAAACCTTTTGTTGATGGTATATTTGAGGTTATCTATTAACTAATGATAATTTTGTCTCTTATTTTGAGAGGATAAATTTATAGTAGAGTAATGGAATTCAAGTCTTGTATTATGATGTGAATATTAATGTATTTTCTGTAAAGTATCTTATTAATTCAACATTAAATAAAACCTACATTGAGAAAGGTATGTACAATTTAAATATATTATAAATGAAAGTGTTTTTAATGTTGAATATGAAATTCGTTTATTTATCATATTTTTTATTTTACCTAGTTGTATTTTGGATGAAAGATGAGATTCTATAGGACATAAGAATGAAATGAGAGATTGATACACACCTAGCTATCATCCTTTATAAGTGATGTACCATTCCAATTTGAAATTATGTTGGGCGTAATTCAACCCATTAACTTAATATTATTGCCTTACAATCATTAAGCCTTGGAAAAAATCTTAATGATAGAGGTTGTGAGCATAATAATAGAGATCTTAAAGATAGTTACGCATACACAACCATCTAAAATCTTTTGACATAACTTGTGTAAACTGTGTATTACCATTTAAAAAATTATGCAAATAATTATATACCCTTCATTATGCCACATGTTAGTATTCAAAGGTGCATTTTAAAAGAAAAAAAATAGATACAAGTTAGGGTTAAATGGTGTTTAAAGATGAAAGAAACATTACAACAATAGAGCATAAAACATACAATCTATTTTCGGTAGGGCCCAGTTGATCCCACTTAGAGGGTTGGATCACTAATGCACTTTGAGTTACACATTCAAATACCCCCACATAAATATAAATTAAAGCATTAGGAGGTGGTATTAGCACAATATCCACCTATAATGACAAATACTTGAATCTTCATAGGGCCATAAATTAGTCAACCTATGTCATAACACTTGAATTTGTGGGACATTAAAGAATACCTCTAATATCACTAGATATTAATAAAATCGTCCCAAAATCCTTTTGTTGAAACCCCCCTCCCTATACATATTTCTAATAAAAATAATCCACTTATAGGGTTTGATCACTAATGCACTTCGAGTTACACATTCAAACACCCCCACTTAAATGGAACTCAAAAAAATAGAAGGTAGTATTAGCACAACATCCACCTTCAATTACTAATATTGAATCTTCATGGGGTCTCCACTTAGTCAACCAATGTCATAACACTTGCGTTTTTTGGATATTAAAGAATACCTCTAATATAACTAGATATTGATAAAATCCTCCCAAAATCCTTTTTTTGAATGCCCCCTCTTGATACATATTTCTAATAAAAATAACCCCTTATTTTTTAGTGTGTATATATATATATATATATATATATATATATATATATATATATATATCCCAATTCCTATAACCTTTCTATAATGCATCCCATCTATCTCCCCCCCCCCCCCCCCCCACCTATAATATATTTGAATATTTTTCACAATTTCTAAAATCCCTCTTATGAATCAACGTGTTAAGATATTTGTCAACAAGGTGAGGCCCTTGTGTGGATTTTGAAGGCCAAACATATACTAAAATTTAACAAACTTTTCTTTTGAAATTGGTTTGTTAAAATATTAATATTTTAACATTTGTTTTATAATGAAGATATATTATATTCTCTTCAATGAGTTGTCTAAGGCAATGAGCATGAAGCTCATCATGCTTTATTTTTGATTGCATGATCCATGTGGATATTGGTCACCACCCACCTATTCCACTTGCATCACAACGCGGTTTCCTATAAATTTCCTATTTTTTAGCACAATTTCCTATTTTTACATTTTTCTATTTTTTGGTAGTTTTTGGTTCCTGAACTTTAAAAGTCATTTTGAGGCCCTAAACAAATTTTTTTTGAGAACTTCACAGTCGTGAGAGAAACATGGACATTTGTAATCAATATTTTTTGTCATCATATATATATATATATATATTTCTAACAGTCTATCGTGCGCACCAAACAAAGATCATATGCCAAAGTTACGACCCTAGGAAGTTGACGTTGAAAATTACCCCATTGGGGCCCACAAGCATTTGGCGCTTCATCTCCTAGGGTTATGGTTTTGGATGTTGATATTTTCTCATTGTTTCTTCATGATAAAAATTCTTTGGATCCTCATTGTAACATAGTTCATAAGGCACATACCCGTTACATCTCTTTTTAGAGATAATCTACCAATGTTCAAGCTAGTTTGATTTCTTTCTACATGTAAACAATGTTGGAAATACTAAGAGGGGTGGGGGGTGGGGGGGTTGAATCAATATTTCATAAATTTTAAAAATTTAAGTATTAAAACAATGAACACAAGATATATATGTACAATATTTTTATATTACAAGGGAAGATAAAATTTATAGTTTACTAATGAAAAATATAATGGCTATAACCCCAAGATGACCTCCTGAAGGAAGATACAAATTATTTCCCTATCACGAACCTACCACCCTATAAAAAAAAAAAAAAATCTTCTTGGCCTCCTGTACCAGGGGAATTGGCCCAATTACAACAACATTTAAATAATACAACAATAAGCCTTTTCCAACTTTTGATTTTCCCCTTTGTCATGCCTAACTTTTATGTTGTATTAAATCATATTGTATTCAGTTAAAAAATATAAATTACATACCTTATATCATCAAAACCAAAATAGATCTTACCTCAACCAACTTCAAGACTCCTACTTCATAATAACAAATTTCTGCTACAAATCACATATCAAGGTATGCTTCAAAATTTATCAAGGCATCAAAATATTTGTTTCAAAAAGTGTAAAATTATGCTTCATAAGAGGTCTACTACAAATTTAAAGTTATGCTACAAATCACATCCTAGTGTCTGCTTTAGATTGTTAAAGGTCTACCACAAGTCACATGTCAAGATTTATTCAAAATAGATGTTGAGGTCTACTCCAAGGATAAAATATCAATGCCTACAACGAAGATCTGCTAATTGAAAGTGTGCTCCAAGTTTCTTTCAAAATTTACCTAGGGCATTGCTTCATTTATACCTTAACCAAAATCAAATTAGGATAGATCAAGAAGACTTCGGGGCATAGTCAAAGGATAATTTAGATGGGCCCTAAATTACTCAAAAAAGGAGCCTCAAATATTCTTCATAAGGAATAATTCAACCAAAAAAAAGAGATATAATTATGTCTTTAAAAGGAGTTCCCTAGGTAGATTCAGTCCAACCATATAAGGAACCCTTAGAAAAATTTAGCCTTAGATAATTTCACTATTCAAAAAATTTCTCATGGAATCTAGGGACGAATGGGCCATAAGAAATCTCCCTTAAAGAGGCCACAATTCTACCTCAGAAGGTAACCTAAGACATGGCTGAAATAATTCGTCAGAGAAAGCGTCGCAGAAGGACTCAGATAGGTTGAAAATATCCTTTGAAGGAAGTCTGTGAATCTAATTGTGAATTTTCCTCAAAAATTACTTCAATGGAGGCCGAAAATGATTCCCTAGAATCGACAAATCAAGCACTAAAAACAACCACAAAATAAACACAAAAACAAGATAAAAATCCTTCTTGAGATTCAGCCTTCCCCATATGTTCTATGAATCTCACACCTCAGATCAATTTTCCTCTGTTTCTGGCTCAGATGATCCAAAATTTCTTGCCTCAATTTACCATGGTTCAGATATATTTACATTGATTAAGGCAACCTGTAATGGGGCTGACTTAACCCATGAACAAGCACCACCTTTGCTGGAGTTGACCTGTGATTTTTGCCATAAATATATAAAATATTTTCCAAGAAAAAAAATATGTGAAGTTGACTTGAAGAGGATGAGATGATCTACTTAGAGGAGACTTTAGGACTCTTAAATTATAAAATTTGAGCTTCCTTTATATAGGGTGATAATCCTTTGGGGCAAATGTGTTTGTGATAAACCCATATTTAGGCTATCAATCTTAAAAAAATAGTATCTCTCCAACTAGGAGGGCACATAAAATGTGCCACCTATCAAACGAAATGGAATGACCGAGGCTATCAATATAGGGGGTTCTTGCAATCAGATTCATTTGATTTATACAAAAAATCCATCAAAGTAATGTTGGCCCATTCACCCTTTGACATCAATGATTTTTTTTCTAAAAATCCCCCCCTTTTTCATTGATGTCAACGCACTTTATCCCCTTGTCATTATTCTCCCCCTGTCTTCATGCGACCCTTCCTTTTCTATCCCCCTTTGAAATCAATGGAAAAGGGTGACTCATGTATTTGGGTCTGCTCCCCCTAAACATATGACACTCAGTATGGCTTCTATATTATTATCCTTCCCTTCTTTGTAGTTCTTGTCAGTGTCTTCTAGTCCTACCAGTTACCAGTGATGAAATATGCTCTTACAAGGTTTTGTTAGGGTATTTGGACAATTTTTTATGGTTTCAGTAGGTCGTAAAAAAAAACATTTGGTCATTGGTTAGTGTGTCTACCTGTGTTACTACTCATTTCAGTCCATGTTTTGGCCTTGTCATTCATTTTGATGAGTCATCGAAATGTATTCATTACCATCTCAGTCACATCACCATGATTATCATTCATCTCATTTCATGTAGTGTCATCATTAGGTATTAGGGTTAAAATCATAAAAAATAGTCATTTCACCATTAAATTCAGTATTGAAGGAGTAGTAATAGTGAAAAATGTTCAATAAAGGTTTCAAAAGTGTATTTTCATTCTTTTCATGATTTAATATTTCATAAGGTTCTAAAGCTGCAGTTTCAAATCAAAAAAGTGAAAGAGCATGGTGGGGCCACTACACCACTATGAAGAGGAATCGATTTCCAAGCTATTTAAAGACTAAGGGAGCTTCTCATTTTCTCATTCCATCTTCAAGAAAACACCATTCCATATTGACATTGACATGGAAGATTTGGAGGTGAATGAAGAGAAAAAAAAACAATAGAGCAGATCATCATGGAGAAGGAGGCTGATATTAGAGAGCTCATGGACAATTTGTTAAAGGCATATTTCTTGGTCTCATTCTTGCAACATGAGAACATGAAATTAAAGGCAAATCAACTCCTCTTGATCAAACCCAAAGAAGATTTGAGGAAAAATGATGCCAAAGGTAAGGAAGTGGTTGAGATTGATGATTCAAAGGATCAAGAATAGAAGGTTAGAATAAGAAGACTTAGAACAAGAGGCCTCAAGTGGGCACTTGAGTAGCAAATAGAACAATCTCCACCAAAATATCAAATGACTGTTGATGACCTAATTGCAGCAGAAATTAATCAAGATACGAAGTTTTGACTTGATAAGGTGAATTTACACTTGGAGAGGCTTATCAAGAGGGAAAACAGAAACTATAACCTAAAAATAAACATGGCTATGCATTATTATACAAGGAACAAGGTCTCCCAAGTTAGAATCAAGCAGTTGAAGAAAAATTTGAAAGAAACCATAATGACGCAAAAAGAGAAGGATGGGCTTGATTTGTTAGCTGAGGCCTCTCTCATGGCCTAACACATCCTTATTTCACTTGAAGGGGAAATCTTGGAATAATTTTGAGCAAATTTGGAAAATTTTTGACAAATTTCGAAGGTTTTGGGCATTTCGGCAATTTTGCACAGTTTTTTGTCCAAAAGGGTAGCGAGGCTCATGCTGCATTTTTTTTGGGGGCATCCAAATGACAACATTTTTTCATTTCTAGATTTATTTTGTCATGAAAATTGAATTCAGCTATTTGGAGAGACATGTCAGCACATTTTGGGTGGGTGAAAAAGGTAAAACAACTACCAAAAAATCACCTTTCTACCTGTTTTTTCAGAGGCACGCTGTGCTTTTGGAGTAGTTGAGCGAGAATTGCATTTTAGAGGTCTTAAAGTAGTAATTTTCAATGTTTGAGGGTTATATGGTGTAAGAGACAAGAAAATATTTCTCCATCATCTTTTAGATCTGGATTTAGAGCATGGGAACTCCTCCAAAATCCTCTTACACCTTGCACGCTACATTTTCTCCTACCACACTGCGCCTTTTCCTGGAAGCCTATTTTCTTAGTTTTGTCAGTAACACTCAGTTAATTTGATGTAGTTACTACTTTATGATTTTTTCATGATGTAATCAATGGTAAATATGCTTGTTAAAGTGAAATTTAGGTAGATTCATTCTTGTAAATTCTTTTCAAGGTCAAATGTATCAGTTTTTCTATTTTGAAGAGAGTTTGTTAACCTCCCTAGTCATTAGGTTTTTGTTGAGGAATTCATGTAAAATGTTCCTACACTCTAGGATTCGACCCCTAAGAGAGCGGAAATGGTTTTTGTTCTATAGTATTTTTTTTTCATAGAGAAAGAAGCATTGGACATCAAAGGGTGGAACTCTTTTAGCTTGTACTTCATCTTTTATACAGGAAATCAAAGGACCAGTTGCAGCTATTATTCAGGAATTCTCGTGTTGTTAGTTTGTGATATTGTTTTCTCTCTATTATAGTTTTATATGAATGATATACTTGTCTCCTTGCCATATATTCCTTCTTAAGTGATTTTCCTAAGAGGTTTACAAGCATAATTATTTTCATGAAAGCTTCGTTTCATTAGAAATGCCATTTTGTGTAATTTTCCTTCTTGATTAATGAATTCATGGCACACATGCTCATTAAAATATTCTTTCACTTTCAAACTCTACACTAAACTGAAAAACTCCTAAGCCATCACAAAAGCATAGATATCTTTCTATTCCATATCCTTCACAGCTGTGACCTTTAATACTTTGACCTAGTTACCTAATTTTCATCCCTGATCTAGGAAAAACCACTAAAATATTTCCAACCCTAGAGCTGAAATATCTAGCCTAAAATCCATTATTGTACTAGTCAAATCCTTGGTTGTAATTTTCATAGAGAGAGCCCTATCTGGTTTGGTAGGGCTAGCTACCAAATTAGAATCTTGGTTTGAGGTTATCTCCGTCGATTTCCTTTCAGCCTTGGGACATTGTGGAGGCTAATATTTCTTATGAATCTTTTGCTTGGTTGCAATTTTCTCTTGATCTTCTTGGTCTAGAATGAATATGTTATTTCATCTTCTTGTTTCTATTGCGAATAATTCTGAGAGTCAAATAAGAGAATATATTATTAATCACACATCTTTCCAACATTGAGAATATTGTGCTTTAAATCCTTAACTAGCAAAATATTTTTTTCCTTCGTATGTTCACTTATAAGGCTTGCTACACCTTTTCCACGTACCTTGACAAAAGAGTTATCTCCAAACTCAACTGTTAAGTCCCTATATTAATAGTGTAGTTCCTTATTATGTTAGTGTATCCCCCCTTATTTTTATTGTTGTGTCCCTGTAACCCCCATATTGTTATTATTGTTCCCTTACATTATAATTGTTAGGTCGGCTAGGATTACATTGTGGCCCCACTAGGATTATATTGTGGCCCCATGGACTCCTATATATAGAAGGAGGTTTTGGTCATTTGTATCATCCAAGATTTTTTCATTCATGTAATGTATTGGAGGTTTCCCCCTCGAAGTGGATTATTTCTAAGGCGTTGATATCTCTTTTCTTCTATTTTTGGAGCTGGTTTCACAACATTTGGTATAAGAGCTTTGGATTCTAGGGTTTCACTGCTCCAAATAGGTCATAGTAGAATTTTAACTATAACCTTTTTTATACGAAGTTTCAGAAGCTGAAATGTTTAGAGTGCGAAGCCAAAATCCTAAGGAAGATCGTTGCAAAATTTCAGAGCTTGGTTCACAATATTTCCGGAGATATGATTTGTGGAATTTAGGGCTTTTTGCAGGCTCCTGAATTTCACTTAAAAAGGTCATCGCAGAATTGTCACTATAAATTTTTGTCTACGAGAGTTCAAAAGCTGAAAATTTTAGAGTGCCACACCGAAATCCTGAGGAACATCATCGCAAAATTTCAGAGCTTGGTTCGCAATATTTGCGGAGATATGATCTGTGGAGGTTAGATCTTTTTCAGGCTCCAGAATTTCATCTCAAAGAGGTGATCGTGGAAAAATATTCATAACTCTTTCTCTGAGCATCAGATTGGCATTCTATAAAAAATGGCTGGAAGTACATGGAATTTAGTTTCTTATATATCAATTTCAGAGCCAAAGGAGTAAAAAGTGACACGTGAAAAGTCGTACAAGTTCGATCTACTAAACTAGTCCATAATTAGGTCATTGTGGGAGATTGGATATAACTTTGACTTGAAGAATCCAAATTAGGTCAGACCTGCGGCATTTGAAAGAAGATTTAGAGGGCTACTTCAGGGCCAAATTTTAGATATTGAAGATTCGAAGTCATAAATATAATTCAGTTTCAATATCTTTCTCCTCAAAATCAAGAAAAATGTGTGTATTTGGTTTTTAAAATTGCATAATGTTTATTTGAAAAAGCAGTTTCAAGTGATTCCAAGGGAATATTTTAGAATTTTTATCAGTATTGGGTTCTATAATTCCTCCAAAAAATAATTCCATACCCATTAAGCCTCAAAAATCTATAATATGACGCATGAAGAGGAAGAATTGCAGTATGAGATATCAAAATTACGGTACCAAGTGCAACAAATTTCGATCTTACGAAGAGCAACCGAAGATGACATAGATGGTTTAAAAGCCGAAATGGAGGCTAAGTTGGATGGTTTGAAGGATCAAATAATAGCTAATATGGATGATAAATTAGTGGAAGATCACATCGAGCATCAACAACAAGTTCTCAAACTCTTAAAGGATAACCTAAATTTGGTAAAGAATCTAATGAAACAACAGGAAGATCAACATCACATCGAAAGAAGTTCTGAAGTAGTCACAAAAACAAGAACTCGACAAGTACAATCAATTTAAGAGTATCTAAACAAGTGGAAGAACTTTCCTGTAGAAGGTTTCACATGGGAGGATGCGAATTTTATACAGAAGCATCAAGAAATAATCAAGCTTTGAGGACAACACTTGTTTGAAGGAGAGGGGCATGTTAAGTCCCTATATTAATAGTGTAGTCCCTTATTATGTTAGTGTAGACCCCCTTATTGTTATTGTTGTACCCCTGTAACCCCCATATTGTTATTATTGTGCCCTTAAATTATTATTGTTAGGTTGGCTAGGATTACATTGTGGCCCCACTAGGATTATATTGTGGCTCCATGGACTCCTATATATAGAAGGAGGTTTTTGTCATTTGTATCATCCAAGAATTTTTCATTCATGTAATATATTGGAGGTTGCCTCCTCGAAGTGGCTTATTTCTAAGGCGTTGATATCTATTTTCTTCTATTTTTGGAGATGGTTTCACAACATTATATTATTTTTGGTTTGGTAGGGCTAGCTACCAAATTAAAATCTTGGTTTGAGGTTATCTCCATTGATTTCCTTTCAGCCTTGGGACATTGTGGAGGCTGACATTTCTTATGAATCTTTTGCTTGGTTGCAATTTTCTCTCGATCTTCTTGGTCTAGAATGAATATGTTATTTCATCTTCTTGTTTCTATTGTGAACAATATTTTAGAGTCTACTTATCTTATTTCACACTTCTGAGAGTCAAACAAGAGATTATATTCTTAATAACACATCTTTCCAACATTGAGAATATTGTTCTTTAAATCCTTAACTAGATTTTTTTTTCTTTTTCCCTTCATATGTTCACTTCCAAGGCTTGCTACACCTTTTCCACGTACCTTGACAAAAGAGTTATCTCCAAACTCAACACTACTTGTTTTTTCTTTTAGGCTGAAAAAATTGTTTTGATCTCTAGTCATATGTTTTGAGCATCCACTGCCTATGTACCATTCATCTTCTTTATCTTTAGAAATCAATGATAGATTGAAATTTTCCTTCTTTTTCTTATGCCATGTCATAGTTGGATTCTCTATCCACATGATTGGAGCATTATTTCCCACAATTCTATAATCCTATTCCTATTCCTTGTGACCAAGATAATTTTAATTGTAGAATATAATGTTTTGGTTCATTAGTGGTTCAAATGGATTGTGGTTTCCATGTTTAAATCCATAATCATTCTTGCTCCTTGCATAATTTTATCTTAAATTGATTTTACAATGAATTTCTTTACACCCAAAATTTCTACAAGAGTAACATTGACCAAGAAAGATATTTTTATACCTAAGAGAGTAGATTGATCTTTTGAAGTTTTTTTTTTCCTTATAGGAGGTTTAATCCATTTCCGATCATATCTGTGAAGGATGTTCTTGGTAACATCAACAAAAATTATTGAAGCAACATTATTTTTATATTCTCGTTTAGTTTTCTCCTTTAAATGCTTGAAGCTTATGTATTCCTTACTTGAGGATGAACCTATATAGCCAATACCGGTTTTATCACCTGATGATATTTGGAAACTAACAATGATATCCAACACTAGTGATATTTTCAAGTTCTTATTGAGCTTATCAACTTTAGCTCTCAATGAAACAACTTATTCTTCAAATTTCTTACATTATTCTTCTCTCTTCTTCATTTGGGTATTCAACACGTCTGAGATTTTGTCTTCTTCTTCCAGGTGGAACTTCAAAGAGATATTTTCTTCATCACGCCTCTCAAGTAGGTTTTTAAATTATTTGTTTATTTCTATGGAAGTCATTTTATTTTTCACTATTATTCAATTTATCCTTAAGGTATTAGTCTTCTTGTTCAGAATATGGATATTTTATAAGCCCCCCCAAAGACTCTATTCTCATATTTGGTTCTTAATCATATGAATCATATATATCTTCATCATCGTGATCATTATATTGATTTTCTTGGAATATGAATATAACTTCTCTTACTTCTGGTTCTTATGTATCACTATCATCTAAAGAGATCTTGTCTTCTTTGGAATACATTTTTTTCTTGTGGAAGATTTATTTTTATTAAAAGGACATCTCTTAGCATAATGGCCTATTTTTCCACATTCAAATAATTTAAAAGGTAACTTACATTTTTGTTTTATTGTTCCCATTTTTAGCTTCCAGATGAAATTTTATTCTTCTCCATCTGAATCATCATCTGGAGTTCCTTCTATTTATTATAGTCCTCATGGCTTTAAATACGCATCTCTAGTTGGTGGTATGCCTAGGATGTATCTATTCTCATTGTCATATTGGTCAATTCCTTGGTTTATTCTATGTAAAATACCTTGTCATCATATCTGAAGGGAAGCGATCTCGGGACCTTTTGTATGATCAAGGGATATTTAAGTTCTTCTCCTAATGCTATGATGGAGTTGAAAATTTTAGCACAAGGAGTCATTCCTTGAATGCATAAGGAGTAAGCCTTACACATCATAGTTCATTTCAAATTTTAAAGGGTTTTTTGAGTGGTGGGATGGATTCTCAAAGATTTTGAAATGAATTTTTTAGATTCTTTAATACTTTCATGCATTTGGTAAGTTGTGGAAATTATAGATTGTATGGGTAAATTAGTAGTATAGGGAGCAAAGTGTAACAAATGGAGAAGATGGATCGCTGGTACATATTCTAGGAAATATTCCTATCCTAAATTAGTCACACAACTACGGTGATGCCTCTTTACAAAAACTCTGTTTATGCAAAGTAAAAAAAAAATTCATAAAATAGATTGCATGTATAAAGTATTTCAAAAATCCTTTATGAAATATTCACTGACATGTTCTATAACACACATATAATTTGCAGAAAACTGAAAGTAGATAATTTACTTTTAAATCATTTAACAATTTCTCACTCACACCTTAATAGTTGCTGCAATTCATATTTTATAAGAAATTAAAAAAGAAAGAAGACACACCACAAATTAGATGTTCCTTGAGTAAAAAAATCCTCCAGCATGAAGTAAAAAAGGATTTTTTATTATTATTATATTCAGTCTTCAGGTAGACCAACATCCAACCTGGAAATTGTATTTAGAAATGATATATATAGCAAGAGAGGTATTGAGTCCATCTCTTCTAAAAATAAGGAAACATTACTCCTAAAATTACATAGGTTTCAAAAGACATTACAGCCATATCCCATTGAAATCTAACATAAAGGATAGATGTAGAAGAAATAAGAGAAGAAATATGGGTTGTGTTATCACTCTAATAATTCCCAAAGTTGTGATATTTTAGTTTATAATTTTAAGGACATTAGAGTTAACCACAAACTTACTTTTAAACTCTAGGATCTAGCCTTCCTAGGGTCCAGAGAGGGCTCTCTCTATAAGATTTAAGTTTGTTTTAATTTTTGATTTTAGGCTAGTTATAAGGACAATTTGGTTTTAAGATTTGGTTTTGTTGGTGGGAAAAATCACTTAAAGAGATGGATAATAATAGATCTAGTTTTCCATTGGGCAAAAGGAGTCAATATGTCAAGCAGAAAGCTCAACATCAAGATCAAAAGACAAATATTTTCAGGGAAATATAGACAAGTTGTTGAGATTGCAACAAGATGATGAGCTTAGTGGAAAGGAATCGCCTTCACTAAGTGCGCCCGCAGGCTATTTTTGGCACAAAGTCTATTTTTAGACTATGTATATTTTTAGACATATGGATCATGTTCTATGAGTTGCAGGATGATATTTGTGGATGGTTGGTCAAGTCAGAAAAAATAGATGGACTTCTATTTTTAGACATATTGGGCAGAATCTATTTTTAGATTGCCAGTCTAAAAATAGATATGTCGAATATTATTAGCTCTTAATAATATTTAGACTCTAAACATTATCTTATTCTCTTGGAGCACTTCAGTTAAGTGCACAGATGTGGCATAGGAGCTGACAGAAGGAATTACGCTATTCCTGAGGGTTATGTGGAGCTATTTCATGAAGACTTCAGTTAGAACTCATGTGACAGAGTTTGGTGGAGTTGATTGAGGAAGTTAGTGGAGTTGTATTCAGTTTAACTAATATAAACATAGTTGAGCTATTTGTATCTAGTTTAACTAATTGATACAATTAGTGAGAGTGGTGTGAATTAATTATTAATTAATTCAATAATTATAAACTCATTAATCAACTAAAGAATGTATCAGTTAACTTCAGTGCATGGACAGTTTTAGTGGAGACCAGTGTAGAAATAGGTGAAAGAGCAGGTTAACTATCAGTTGTGACTATACAGTTGCTATTTGCAACACACAGATAATTGGAGAAGCCCATGAGGATTGAGAAATAAAATCCAGGTGGTTTATTTTATTTAATGAGCCATCCCATAGCATTGATTATGCAATAGAGGCTGGCTATCAAGTGGAAAAATATTGGAGCATGTTTTTTGCTAGATCTAGCTTGATAGTGTGTAGCAATTCGAGGTTGTGCTGAGAGCTTGTGAGGAGCTTTGTACTATGATTGTTACATGATATCCATGACATATAATATATAGATAGTTGAGGTTTTCAACTTTAAGCTTTCCCATGAAATATTGTGTTCATATGTGTGATTGTTTGTGGTTTTAATGTGTGCATGCAATTGATTTTATTTCCACAATTAATGATCAATGGTAGAAGAGATTCTGTATTATGCATGAAGCTAAAATAGTGTGTGATCAGGAGAATCTTGGTGAATAATATATCAGTTATTCAAATTTCTACATGGTATCAAAGCGATATTGATCATTGGAGAGATTGCAAAACATTGAAGCGATTGAGTTTTGTGCTGGTGGAATTCGAATTTGAAGTAGTGTTTTCTTGGTGTCGAAGTTGAGATGTCTTTCAACGGATTGCGATTGGAGTATTCCCTTGAGGGCAGCTCGAATTATATTTCATGGAAGGACAGGATGGAGGCGGTGCTGGATGACAATGGGTTGGAGGAGTTCATATATGTAGAAATTCCAAAGCCTACTTCTAGTGATGTTGTTGTACTTGACGCATGGCAAAAGAAGACAACAAAGTGTCGAAGGATTTTGTTGGAAGGTGTGAAGGATCACATAGTGTCCAACCTTCATGGTAAGGCTTATCCATTCTTGATGTGGAAATATTTGACAGATTTATTTCAAAGCAAGAGCGACCAGAGGAAGTTGGCGCTCAAGGATAAACTCAGGAACATAAAAATGGAGAAAGGCGACAGTATGCCCAAGTACCTCATGAAGTTCATCCAATGCAGGGATGAGCTGGGAAGTGTGGGGGTTACTGTTGATGACGAGGACTTGGTGAGCTTGGCTCTCCTTGGGCTTCCGAAGAGTTGGCATTCCTATCAGGACTTTGTCAATGGTCGGGAGAAATTGCCAGGATGGGAGTGAATTTGGTCAGATCTTGTGGAAGAGGAGATAAGGCGGAGTACCAGGGACGGATCTTCATCAAAGAACTCTAATGAAGAGAATTTCACTTTGGCTGCCAAAGAAAAGAAGGGGAAGAGCAAGAAAGCTTCTCAATCCGGTGCGAAAGGCAAGAAGCAAGACATGTCCAAGGTGAAGTGCTTTCACTATCACCAACACAGACATTACGCCACTAATTGTCCACAGAAGAAGAAAAATAAGCAGGCTGCTGGGACTGCAGCTGGAGAGGCCTTAGCCTCGCATTTTGAGCTAGATTTTTTGTTGATCGCATGCTTGGTCTCAAGTGTGATGGGTTCAGTGTGGTTTCTTGATAGTGGCGCGTATTTTCACATGACAGGAGATCGAGATTTGTTTATTGATCTGGATGAGAAAGATCTTGGAGTGCACATCGAGATGGGCGATGATGGTAGATACAGTGCGACTGGTATCGGTACCATTTCATTTGAGAGGGATTCTGGTAAACCCTTCGTATTGAAGGAAGTGATACATGTTCCAGGATTAACGAAGAATCTTATCTCTATGGAGATGTTAGAAGACAAGGGATATGATGTTGTCTTTAGCGAGGGAAAGGCTTTCCTGCGCAGTAAGGAAATTGGTGAGACCCGAAGGATAGGGGTTCAAGTTAAGAACCTTTATCAATTGCAGGTAGATGGTTGCGCAACAATGGCAGGCAAGGAAAAAGGAGTGGTGAGCCGGGATGATGGCGAGTTGTGGCACCAGAGATTGGGCCACCTTCACCATGGAGCTTTGAAGATACTGCAGCAGATTTCTACTGGGCTTCCTAAAGGCACTCTTGCGCAGTCAGATCAGTGCAAGGGGTGTACCTTGGGAAAATTTGTGCAAGCCACCTTTCACGAGAAGGATAGTCGCACCACGACGATCCTTGAGAGAATTCACACAGATGTGTGTGGACCTTTCTCAGTAGCTTCGAAAACAAAGCACAGGTACTATGTGATATTTGTTGATGATTTTTCTTGTAAGTGCTGGATCTTCTTCATGCAAAAGAAGAGCGAAACATACTCAAATTTCTATGAGTTCAAGGCACTGGTTGAGAAAGAATCGGGGAAGCAGGTGAAGGCTCTGAGGAGCGACAATGGTGGTGAATTCATCTCTGGCGAATTCAAGAACTTTTGCAACATGAAAGGAATTCAAAGAGAGCTCATAGCACCTCATAACCCATAGCAGAATGGGGTTGCTGAGCGGAAGAACAAAACGATTGTGGGTGCTGCACGAGCGATGTTGCATGATCAGGGCCTTTCCATTCACTTGTGGGCGGAGGCATGCAATACTGTAGTATATGTGCAGAACCGTTGTCCTCACAAGATACTTGGCATGAGTACACCTAAGGAGGTATTTTCTGGTAAGAAGCCTGGTATTTCCTATTTGAGGATTTTTGGTTCACCTGTTTACATTCATGTGATGAAGGATTCCAGGAAGAAGTTGGAGCCGACTGCAGAGGTTGGGATATTTGTGGGGTACATTGATATTCCCCACAACTATCGTGTGGATTTTCCAGACAATCACAAGACTGTTGTGTGACGGGATATCAAATTTCATGAGGATAAAGCCATGAAGTGTTCGCTTGAGAGGGAGCCACACTTGCATGCAGATGAGGAGCTATTAGTTCCTAAGGATGAGTCTCAGGATGTGGATCAGCCACAAGAAATGTATCTGCGATGGACGAGACCACTGATGGCGCCAACCATCGGAAGGAAGCGCACTACATGGGCCGAGCGACCGGCTCAAGATGCAAAAAGAGAAGGTTAAAGGAGCACCTACATCACCAATCACAAATACAGACAGAGACAGTCACCAGACCGGTACACTGGATACATGGCTCTGGTGAGAAAATGTGTCATGACAGAGCCATCCTCTTTCGAGGAAGCTGTGGAGGACCCCGCATGGGTAGATGCCATGGTGGAAGAGTATGATTCGATTGTCAGAAACAGTGCATGGGAGATTGTCCCAAGGCCGGAGGGGAAATTAGTGGTGGGTTCGAGATGGATCTACAAAGTGAAGCAGGCAGCTGACGGGAGTGTGGAGAAGTACAAGGCAAGATTTGTTGCCCGAGGCTTTTCACAGATTGAGGGGATCGATTATGAGGAGACCTTTGCACTTGTCGCAAGGTATTCTTCCATACGGACGATTCTTGCTCTCTCAGCGCAGATGGGGTGGAACATTCATCAGATGGATGTGAAGACTGCGTTCCTCAACGAAGTCATTGAGGAGGAGGTGTACATAGATTAGCCCGAAGGTTTCGAGATCTTTAGCAGTGAGTCGCATGTGTGCAGGCTCAAGAGAGCGCTGTATGGGTTGAAACAAGCACCTCGTGCTTGGTACACATAGATAGAATGTTATTTCATCGGACTTGGATTCTCCAAGAGTGAGGCGGATCCTAACCTATACTAGATTGTGGTGGAGGGTAAGTTGCTGATTATTGTACTTTATGTAGATGATTTGATTTTTACGGGTGATGAACTGTTGATACACTCATGCAAGGCTGATCTTGAAAATGAGTTTGAGATGAAGGACTTGGGCCTCCTTCATTATTTCCTGGGATTGGAAATTTGGTAGCGCAGTGGTGGACTGTTTGTTTCTCAGGGTAAGTATGCCCGAGAGATACTGGAGAAGTTCAAAATGCATGGCTGCAAGCCTGTTGATACTCCTCTTCCTGGTGGATGGAGGAAGGAGGATGCTACTTCGACGAAGGTAGTGGATGCCACTGTTTATCGACAGTTGGTGGGGTCGCTTATGTATCTGGTCAATACACGACCCGACATATGCTATGCTATTAATCAGCTTTCACAAGCTATGGTTAAGCCAACCAAGCTCTTTTGGAAGGCGGGGAAGCATGTATTGAGATATCTCAGAGGCACATCGGGATATGGATCATGGTACAGACAAGAGGATGAGTTGAAAGTATGGCTTGACTATCGTATCATCATATCATAGATTGTGTACAAGCAGTAAGATCATGTTACTTTCATAATATTCCTGTCAGAGGATCAGATGCCGATATCGACGAAGGCGCCACCACGAAAAAATCTAATACCACAGGGGCAGGATAGGCTGCGATAATCCCTATCTTATTGAGAGGGAGTATTGAGATTGTAACAAGATGATGAGCTTAGTGGAAAGGAGTCGCCTTTACTGTGGCCCGCAGCTATTTTTGGCGCAAAACTTATTTTTTAGACATATGGATCATGTTCTATGAGTTGCGTGATGCTATTTGTGGATGGTTGGTCGCCGAAAATAGATGGAATTCTATTTTTAGACATATCATGCACCTATTTTTAGATCACAAATAAAAATAGATATGTCGAATATTATTAGCTCTTAATAATATTTGGACTCTAAACATTATCTTATTCTTTTGGAGCAATTCATTTAAGTGCACAGATGTGGCACAGTAGCTGACAGAAGGAATTACGCTATTCCTGAGGGTTATGTGGAGCTATTGCATGGATACTTCAGTTAGAACTCATGTGACAGAGTTTGGTGGAGTTGATTGAGGAAGTTAATGGAGTTGTATTCAGTTTAACTAATCTAAACATAATTGAGCTATTTGTATCTAGTTTATTTAATTGATACAATTAGTGAGAGTGGTGTGAATTAATTATTAATTAATTCACTAATTATAAAATCATTAATCAACTAAAGAATGCATCAGTTAACTTCAGTGCATGGACAATTTCAGTGGAGACCAATGCAGAAATAGGTGAAAGACCAAGTTAACTATCAGTTGTGACTATACATTTGCTATTTGCAACACACAGATAATTGGAGAAGCCCATGAGGATTGCACAGTACAAGCCAGGTGGTTTATGTTATTTAATGAGCCATCCCATAGCATTGATTATGCAATAGAGGCTGGCTATCAAGTGGCAAAATATTGGAGCATGTGTTTTGCTAGATCTAGCTTGATAGTGTGTAGAAATTCGAGGTTGTGCTGAGAGCTTGTGAGGAGATTTGTACTATGATTGTTACATGATCTCCATGACATATAATATATAGATAGTTGGGGTTTTCAGCTTTAAGATTTCCCATGAAATACTGTATTCATATGTGTGATTGTTTGTGGTTTTAATGTGTGCATGCAATTGATTTTATTTCCGCAATTAATGATCAATGGTAGAAGAGATTTTGTATTATGCATGAAGCTAAAATAGTGTGTGATCAGGAGAATCTCGGTGAATAATATATCAGTTATTCAAATTTATACACAAGTCACTAAAGATCTTTGAAGGCTGATTGGTGAAATGGATTAATCGGGATAAAGAGAAATTAAGGATTCTTTGATCCGGATAAGGAAGGAGAAGAAAGAGGTCATTTTAAAGAGGGAGGAATTAAGGGTTCCCTACTCTGGAAATCAACAGAAAACATATAAATGATAAATAGTTCAAGACAAAGTGCTTTTAACAAATTCTGTAATAATATTCTTGATTTATCATTCAAATTTAGAACACGTTTATGAAAGTATATAAAACATAAGAAGACTAACAATGACAGTAGAAAGTACTTCACTTCAATGGATCATCACATGAATCCTGAAATATGATACTTTATGGTTTTGGTATAGTCTTCTACTTGAACTTGCTACAAGAAAAACTTCAGATACAAGAAAACTGACTATAGAATCTTCAGCAATTTATTCCACAATAATACTTCAAATATTGAAGTATTTATACTAAAATGTTTACAAAATATCCTAGAATACTCATAGGATTTTTCTAAGGAAAATAAAAATATCTTTTACAAAAATATAGTGACAACTGCTTAACAACTAGCAAGTTGTCCTATTTATCCAAATAAAATAGAAGTGCTGTTTTGGATTGGGTGCAACTGGCTGCTTTGTTGTCTCCAATGCTGGCAAAAGATCTTTTAATCTATTTTGAAACTCTATCTTCTTATCTAATACACTTTCATTTGATACACTTTATCCTTGATACTCTTTCATCTGCTTGAGGAGTGTTTTACTACTGTAAATTATGTTTTTACTGTGTAAAACCAACAATCTATAAATTATCCTCTTCCATTGTAAAATTGTCTTTTACAACAAATGAGTAAGTTTCTGCCAAAATTATTCATTGGGTAACTTGATCTTGGGAAGTTTCCTATAATTTTCATCAGCCTCTGTGTACCTAACAAATGTTGGTTTGACCACAAAGAGATGTTTTATCTCATGCTGCAAATAAAAAAAGTCTTCATTTATTTTGTTCAACAGTTTGCCTATAGGTATTCCTTGCCAATCTGCCTTATTTACCTGTTCTTTGGAAAAATCTCTGATTTTCTTGTTGTAGTCCTCTTGCTTCATTAATTTGTCATTTAGAACTAGAATGTTGGCATCCTTTTTGCCTCAATATATCAAATTTTACCATAAATCTAGTTATTACCAAATCCATGTTTTGGAACTTCTCTTCAAGCAACTTCATCAAATTTTTCTTTGTAATTACCTTTCTCACCTCAAGAATTGTGTCAGTTCTATTAGTTATGCCTATTTCATCCAATTCTTGTTTGTTCTTGGTGTTGAGAAACTTGATTATTTCTTGGGCCTCTTCAGGTTTGGCACCAAGCTCTTCCTTTGTCTTCACAATTTCCTCTTTGGCTGCTTTAACCATGTATTTTTGTTCATAAATGACTTGAATAGAAGGCCAAGTATCATTGGTTGACTCAATGATCTTGGACCACAACTGATTTTTTATGAAAGTCATTGGTTCCTTCAAAGTTAACTCCGCTTCAAATTTTTTCAACTATTCAGTTTCCCTTTTGGCTTTTTGTTCCTTATTTTTAGCATTGATTTGGGCTAATTTATTAGCATCTTCCAAGTTCTTAATTTTTTATTTCAACCTGTTAATCTCATTACTCTGTATAGACATCTCTTCCATAGCTTTGATGAGATTTCTGGCTTCCTCTGTTTATTGCACTGCTGATGTAGATCATTTCGTAGTAGAGGTAGTGGAAGATGTCACTGGTACAACTGTTACCAATGGGGATTTTGGTGCCAATTGCTCTGCTAAGGTTTATGGAACTGCTGTAGTTAATATAGGTATGACTATGGGAGGAGCACTCTGAGTTTTTGTTGCTTATTTCTCTTGGACAAGCTTGTCCATTTCTATCTCCATTTCCTTAATTTGTGCTGTCATTTGAAGAATGAGACTCATCATATAATATTTTTGATTTTCCTCCTACAAAACCTCTTTAGTATGTGGATGTCCTGTTGGAGGAAGCTTAAATTGTTTTCTAAGTGCTGCTATGCCAACATTTTTCTTCTTTATCATTTCTTTTGCAACCTTTACATTTGCTGGGTCATACCCTACTTCAATTACCAATTCTTCTAAGGACTTGATTCTAGTGTCTTTGATAAGAGATGAAGCTTTTTCAATTCTGATTTGATCTCTCAAATTGGTTATAGTGTTCTGAAGCTTCTGGGCACTCATTGCCTTGGTAGTCATAGTAGAATAGAGCATTTCAGAGCTCTGCTTATGAAAGTCAATTTGATCTAAAGGATGAATGCTATCAACTGGTACTTCCAAGTCAAATTTCTTGTAGTCTTCTACTGTTGTAGGCTTTGACACTGTTGGATGTAGTATTTTCATAAGAAATTTCTTGTTGGTGTAATCAAAGGCTGATAATAATATTTTTAGACTTCCCGGAGTTTTCTTTAGATACTGTGAATAAATTTCATTCTTTAACTCTTCATTCTTAGCTTTGATTTCCTTGTATTTCTCTTTGATATTCAAATCTGTATTCTCTGCTTACTGTGATGAGGATGCCTCCATATTTTGCTGTCTTTCAACCATCTGAGTGTCTTGAGTATCATTTTCCTGATCATTTACAATAATTGTAGCAGCATCTGTGTTCTTCTCTATGTTTTCTTCATCTAGCACTTCAGTTGTTTCTTTTTCCTTGTTCAGTACTAGATTGAGCTTATGCTTCTTATTATATCTGAGTTTAAACCTAGTCTCTGTTGCTATTTCAGCAGTGTAGGTACCTTCTTCCTTGATTATTTTAGTAGCTTTATCTTTTTGATCTATAGTTTTCAAGGTGTGATTAGTATCACCTTGCTTAACTGTTTCTACCAAGGTATTTTCCAGCCACTCTACTTGATTAGCAAAATGTTCAATCTCTGGACTTTTATCATGGATATAAGGGGTCAATTTTCATTTTACCCTCATTTTACTTAGAATTCCCTAAGGATCACAATTCCATAAGAAAATTTCTTCAAATTTGTATTCCAGCAACTGTTTTGCTGCCTATGTACCTACATCCCTGTGATTGCAAATGAAAGGTCCTACCTGGTTCTTCAACTTGAATTGAGTCTTCTTTTTGGCATCCAAGAAGTTGATAGAATATGAATTTAGTATTTTTCTTATGTAATCTAAGGCAAAAACTCTCATTGGAAAGTATTTTGATAGTTTATAGGGTAAAATATTTGACCCAAAAACTCTAATCTCTGTATGATTTTGGTAAAGGAACCAATCTCCAGTTCTACTTTGTTCTGACAACTGTAACCTTATATCATCACTGATTCTTGGCTGTACACTTTGTCAACATGTTTATCAATGGATGAACAAAACAATCTATAAAATCCACATAAGTGAATTCTGTTGATTATTTTCTGATTAGAGATGTCCAAAAGATGACTGATAGTGGATTCCCTTCTACATCCAATTTATGAAGGTTTATTGGAATTTTTTTTGCTTGGAATTAAAGGAACATGTGAAAGAGGAAGGATGAATATCTGAAAACTCCTTCAATGAGAAATTTCACAAGCCGATCATGGATATTATCAACTATGTATTCAACGTAATTGTAAATGATAGAAGGAGGTTGACCAGGCACAAAGGTAGATAAAAAACCAAGAATTGACTCATCTATGTGCTCATCAGTAAAATAACCTAGGATAAATGATAACATAGAGATTGCATGCCTTGATCCTTCAGGAAATTTGGAAGTATAATAAGGAGTGTTTATATTTTGGATTTCAACATATGCAAGCATGAAATTTTGGAAAATCTAATATCTCTTATGAAAGTATAACTGAATAGAAATCTTTGTGAGAGATTCTATGGATAATGGAATTTCATTGGGATCTGGTTTGAGCTAAAGAATAATGTCTATAGTCTCTGTAGTAATAGTGAACAATACTTCTTTGTTAGCATCAACCATAGCTCTTTGGTAAGGTGAATAGGTTTGACACAACCTAATGACCTATGGATATTGATGAGTATGTGGGACTACATATTGGGGTAGATTTGACTCCCAAATCTGAACTTCATCTCCCTGATCTAATGATTTTTCTAGACTCCAGCAATGGAGGTCTAAAATATTGAATTCTATGACTAGATCAGTTATTTTGTAATCAACATCAGCTAGGGGTGTATGTTCCACATCTACAACAGGTGGTTGTAGTGGATTTATAATAATAGTGGTTTTGGAAGCCATTGCTGGGTTTGATTTTGACACTTTAGACCTCCTGGATGCTTAAAACTCTATATTTAGGCTTTTTTGTACTCTTCTGTAAGCTTAAAATGTTTACAGAAGGTATTTTTGGTTTAATAGAGGTCTATTGAACAAAAAAGGGTACAATTAGGCTTTCTTTTGGTTTAAACTTTCAATTTGGTTTCAAACTCTTTACAGATTCAGAATATGAAATAAAAAGGGTTTTTATGCTCCTTTTGGATAAATTGGACTTAAAAAATAGTTTGTTTCATGTACAGATGGTTATGATTATTTGCAATAGGATTTTTGGATTATTTAGAAGTTCTTTTATATCTGCAAGGGCTAAAACTTCTTCAATTTCATTTTAAAACTAGAAATAGTATCAAAATGGAAATTTTATCAAGGTTTCACAACAAATACGTTCTTTGAAGGAAAATATAAGTATTTCTGTAGACAAAATAGGCTACAAAAGGTTCCAATTGATAGAAATAGCTCTTTTTATGACGAGGAGGTTACTTTTTTTGGAAAATACCTGTGTTTTGCAGGTATTTGGTCATGAAACTGGTTTTCTGAGGTGTCAGAAGGATTTTTGGAAGTTGTTGCAGTCCTTTAAGGTATACTAGAGGTTTCAAGTGGTTTTGGTAGAAAATTTGATAGATATTTGGTTCTTTTGGGCGTGAAAATTAGGTACAATGCTCATTATTCAATTGGAAGGGTTTAATATGTAGAAAAACTCAGGAAAAAATTAAAACTGAGTGTATATGCAACTTTAAAGTGTTTTTAGGTTTAAATAGGTTCTGCATTGAATGCGGGTCAAGTCAAATAGAAGGTAGTTTTGGCGTCGAGGTTCGAATACTGCCAGTGGTTATCACATAAGCTCAGATCATTAAATGGTTTATTTGGATTGGATGTGATCCAATGATTTAGTGCAGTGTGGAGGGGAGAGAATATGGCAATACTACCCATTTCACAAGTTTCAAATTGATTATTTTCAGCGCTATTGAAATTGCGATATCAAATATCGTTCTTCGGATCTGGGGAAGGCGATGCGAACGGTGGAGATGGAGCGATGGATTTGCTTGGCATATGGGATGTGGGGCCCGAGAGTTTATATGTGGCGAGGTTGGGTTAATACGTTTAAACGTATAAACTAATGTTATAAGCGGGATATGTGTAATATGGTTTACATAGGAATTGGATGATTTTCATGTGTATTGAGAAGGCGGGTTTTATTATATATAACATGTTTAACTTTTGGGGGGTAGGCGGGGTAATATTTAACGTGGGGTAATAGGACCATAGGTTAAAATTAATAAGTGGGTTTGGGGTATTAAGATAAAGGAATTAATATATCTACGGGAAAGGGTATTTATAAGGGAATTAATATATTAAATTAAAAGTTAAGATGAAATGAATGTAAATGAATGGAAAATACATATAAATAAACTAATAAAAGTGTAAAATATGCATTTCAGCACAACGATGGAACTATTTTCATCATTTACACTTAGGATAAATTGTATTTTGTGGGTTTTTTGAGTGTTTTTGCATGAAATAAAATTAGTTAAAGTGGATTTTTTACTTTCCCTAAGAAAAAAGTGTTTTTACTTAGGAAAATGGAGTAATGTTTAAGGAAAAGGGTGATTATGAAGGGATTTCAATACTTTTTACCAATCAGTTATCAAGCCTTGGGTCCGGTCCCAAAAAAAGTCGGAGAAATGCTCCAAGCCTTTTTAATTGAAGGTTTTGAGTACTGAATACATTGAGGGGAGGGGAAATTAGTAATTTTTTCCAAATGAAGTTTTATTAAATGCCTTTATACAACTACTTTCTATCTACCCATCATTATTCTAACATTTTTTCATTATTTGCATGGGTACATTTGAGCTTGCAACCCTAAATCCATTTTTTCTTTTAAAGCATAAACTATCTAAATCTAACCTTATTTCATCTGAGGGATTAGATTAAACAGTTGAGCTCCTCATTTATTCTCTACTTATTTACTGATTTTTCAAGTTTAAACTCTCTGATAGATCTTTATTCTCTACTTCTAAACATGAAATTCAAAGCATGAAAAAGTTAAGATTAAACTATTTAACTCATCATGGATTATGGCATTTTGAACAAGCTGCACATAATCATTTTTCTTGCAATAAAAGTAAAAGTAGTGGCATTTTGACTTGCATCACTTTCATGTTTTATTCTTATCTCTTTTTTGTCTTTGGGGTCCATTTTTATTCTTTTTGATATTTTCTTTTCAAGTCTTTTGATATTTCTTTTAGGAATTTTGTACTCTTTTCATTTTTTATTATTTTCAAAATATGGGAAAACAACTTGCAGAAAGCAAGGTATGTACATATTTACAAGAATAATCATAGTCAATTAAAAAATCATGAACCCTATTATTATAGGACCCTAACAGGCTGAAATGCTGAGTGTGCTGTCATGCTGCCCCTTTTTCTACTGATTTGTCTCCTTGTGTCTTTGGTATTTAAATAACCATGTAGATCCATTTAATAAGACCTCCAACAACATCATAACCACCTTTCACCATCAATTGTTATATCCATTTGGTTATGGGTTCTTATCCGTCCTTAACTAGCTCGGAAAATTTGCCGACATGTGTCAAAATTCAGTTAAAACAGGCACTACTGAAAATTTCAGTAAAAACCTGTAAGCGAAAAAACTGGAATGTTACCGCAATTTCTGGTAGCGCTCTGTTTATTTTTCAAAAATACACAAAATTTTGAAAATATTGTGCAAAATTATATTCCGTGACATCTAAGCTGCTGTTCAAAATTGTGACTGATAAGCAATAAGGTGTTTGTATCAAAAAACCTTTTTACCTTCCTTCTATGTGGCCTGCAGCTTCAACAAGCTTATCAAAGTCTGTTTTGATGTCAACAACTAATATGGATCTGGTTGTTCTTGTGGCTGCTTCATTGACAATGGATTTCTCCTCCTTAGAACCCTTTTGTATCTTTCTTCTCTTTGAGGGCTCTGAGTGGTGATCTGAAGGGGTTTTGTTTTTGTTTTTATTCATGGATTTATCTATCTTTGCACCTTTATATTTACCTTTAATATCAATGACCTCTGTCATTAGGCTTGGATTATGTAGAGCCTTGGAATTAAGCCTAAACTTGTTTCTGTATCTGGTATGCCTCTTTCTGGTACCAACAACAGGTTGGCTTCTTCTTTCTTCTTCTTACTGTTGATATCATATCTAGCATCCTTGAGGAGTTCTTCATCTGATTTTCTAGGCTGATACTCTTTTTTCATTTTCTAATGAAATGTGCTTCCATAATTTTCGTTAGCACCTACAATTTTGATTTATTTGCAATTGCAGACCTTCCTCTTCGGGCTTTGGTGTAGACATTAGGAAAAGGAGGAACATGGGAACCATTTTCATAGATTTGGGTTTACTTGCTGAGGAAATCTCTCCTTTTGTAAAATTTCTCCTAGCCTTAACTGCATAAAACTTTTCTTTCTTGCCCTTGGACTTCTTATGGATATCCTCTTTTTTGTCCTTACTCTTTGTTCTTATTTTTGCAGGTTGAGGGTGTGCTTGTGAAATTGGAGGTGTTGGTGCAGGTTGGACTGCCCTGTAAAACAAAAAGTGACCCCAAGTTTGATTTCTATTTCCTAACTCTTATTTAATTAGAACCTTGATTAAAGCTTAATGATACAAGCTATACTCTGAAAAAACAGTTTGAGTTTGGACCCTTGCTGGCATCTTTGTCAGTATTTTCAACAATAAATATGGCAGATTTAATGTCTTCATACTTGCAACATGAAAAAGAAACTTCATGTGATAGAGGAACACAACTGTATACCTCCTTTCATAAGTGAGGTATAGATTGATACGCTTAATAGCTTCTGTCCATTCATTCTTAAGATAGATGCTTGGAATTCCCTTGTCCCAATTTGGATCTCTGTGCACATCCTTGAGGAAACTATTTAGGTCTCCTCCTATGATAACCTGCCCTTTAAAGAAGCTGTCTCCTTCCTGTGGAAGGTTAAAGGCTTAAACAATGGAGTCTTCAGAAACCTGCAAGGTAAGGCCTTAAAATGTGGCTTCTTGTCTATTAAAAGAGTTAGAAAAATCTTTAACTACTCTTGAGTGAGAGCTCCCTAACCTAGTGCACAGAGAATACCACCCTAACTAGATAAACAAGCTTCTTACCCTCGAATTTGCATCCACTAGGTCTACACCTTGTGGTTCAATTCGATTTATTTTTCCATCTGTTTTAGTCATCTTTAGAAAATTAATGACTCTGTCTCTTGAAACTGATAGGTGGCAGAGTTGGAGGAGTTTCACCTTACAAGTGTTGCTTTTATTCTCCTTTGAAATCCTGTCTGAAATCTAGACTCCTCCTGAAACTATAAATCAAAGCAATTCTATCTCCAACATCTAAAATCTCAAATAAAAATGCTCTTTCTTTTTCGATGGTTTTAAAATAAAAACTATGGTTCATCATCCCATGAAAATGTCCCTCACCGTGATGTGCACCATGTGATAGCCATCATTACCTTCAGTTGGTTGTTTATTTTCATATGGAGAGCTCCAGATGGCTTGAGACAAGCAGATCTGTGACTAGAAGTCACCTCCATTGTATTGCTGATTATTGGTTGAAATTTCCAGCAGAACTGTAGCGTTACCAGTCAAAAGGTTATTGTGTTAAGCTTGATGACCATGATCTCCTCTTTTCAGAAAAACACGTACTTTGACATACGTTTAAATGACTTGGGGTTGACATGGAAGGATTAGAATAACGGTTAAGTGCATTACTGCGGGTTGACACATAGGCATTAACATATATCATGACTTGACTTAAACTAGACTGACTGCATTTGACACCTATCATGAGATATGAAATATTAAAAAAAGAAATATTTGAAGCATATTTACACTACAACACGTGGCTTGACAAAAGCATATGCACTTTTTCATTTATTTTTAAAAAATCGGGTATGCTTTTGGAATTTCCGATAGCATCAGAATAAAAAGAAAAAATATAGAAACAAGAATATAATAGACTATCAGAAAACACTAAAACAGGTGCTTTCGAAAATTCTGGCAGCGACCAATTTTTTTTTTTGAAATTTGAAAAATTTCAAAGTTTTAATCCTAAAAAAAAAATATGAAATGGACTCATGGCTTAGCAAATAATTGTGCTAACATAATACTTCATCTACTCTAGAAAAATAGGTTGCAATATCTTATTTTTACTCCATTTTCAAATTTTCAAATAGAGCCCTATATTTTTGAAGTTTTACCTTCTTGACCTTATGTTGAAGAGGTAAATCCCCTCTGTGGACAGAGGCAATCCCTACTAGCCTAGATTGGGTCTAGCAATAATCAAGTCACGTAGTGACGCAGGTTCCTAGTTAAAAAATGAAAAAAATCATAACGAATTGCCTACCTCAAATCCCACGCAGTGGTCATTGAAGAAAGGATGACACTTCCCGTCCCTCGCTTGGCAGATCACGATCCTTCCGCTCGACACGTCCGAAAACCTCCACACATGCAAGGAAACAACGACATACAATGTAAAATCTAAAACATGTAACCATATATCAGTCAGAGAGGATGTAATTCATTGCATAAAGAAATAAACACACGAATGGAACCATAATCAAAGTCTCTTATATTAAAATAACAAAGGAAAGATTACAACCCAAAGCTCTGACGCTTGATCTTCCTTCGGCAGGGCTGACAGCAGAGCACGTCTCAACAAAGCCTATCAGAAATGGGATGAAGCTCTCTCTCTCTTCAGCTAGGCTCTCAATAGCTGTTTGGCTATAGTTTCCTTCCTACAATTTCAACTAGCTTCCTAAGGGAGAAGGCAAGCTTTTATAGATGGAGGAAGGGGAGTTGGGATCCCTATAATCATGGGATTGGCCCTATCTCTAAGGAAGCTTCCATGATAGGTGGAGAACCACTTCCCATACATGGAGATTCAGAGGCAAACCATCCAACTCCTTTTAGTGAATAGTTCAGGAGTTTGTTGGAATCAAACTTACGCCATTTATTTTTAAAAAACATCCCTTATTAAGCTTAGTGCGAGTGAGACACAGGCACAGAGCGCCAGCTGGCGTGCCCTCTACAGTGGATTCCCCCTATTGGCGCGATGGCTGAACTGGCTAGTCGTGCCAAGGCTAAAAGATCTATTTTTAGGGTTTTTCAGAGGAAACTTTCTTCAGAGGAATGTTTGTCCTTATGAAAGGGGATGCCATGAAAGTGGTTTTAGGTCATGTCACTGCTCACAGGTCATGAGAAAAGCCCTCCAATGTGCGGGATGGGGGATTGCAGGGACAGTAACAAAATACTGTGTAAAAGATTCCCCCTAAAGCATGAGGCCCGAGAGAGAGGGAGGGTGGAAATGATTTATGAGAACGTGCACAACTAAAAACACTGCCGCTAGAATACCTGCATATAAGTACAATTGATATCTATGATACATGATACGTGGTATGGGCGCAACCATCCATAATAGAGTATATAATAACCGGGATCCATGGTATGGACGTAGCCATCCAATAAGAAGGATCAACAAGTAGACTCAGGTATGGTTGCAGCCATCCAATCAAATGAGTCATGTAATTAATCTTGATAACCCATAAAGAATCTGTAGCCTGGATATCATCAGAAAAAATCCAGGGTCTCGCGCTCCATCTCGACCCAACAGAGTACAAGTCCCAGCATGTGAATAAGTGAGCTAAAGTCGAACATGCAAGAACATTGTCTGATTACTAGCCATTAATGAAAGCCGTTAACAGATGCGAGAGGCACCACCAATAATGAGGATGGCCCTCAAGTACTATAGGTACAATCCACAGAATGTGAACAGTGAGCTGGCATCGAACACCCGCAAAATCACTCGATCGAAGGCCAATGATGAAAGCCTTGCGTCGAATGTGAAGAACCTGCCATTAAGGCATGCAGGCTCCAAGGTACCAGAAGGGAGTCTCTAGATCATCTTCCTAGATAATGAGCTGAAGTCGACAGGAAGTGACCTTGATCGAAGGTGGGCCATAGTGTTTCCCACATCATCAACGTGAGACAGAGGAACATGATGTTTGTGAATCAAGATCAGTGGAGAATTAGAGGGAGTTTGAAAACTGCAGAGGCCAACTTCTCTTGAACATATCAGCGGCACGACACTAGATTTGGTAGTATTTGACATCAAAAGGATCTGAGGTCATGATGACGTGGCAAAGAGCAGATGAGCGGTCAAAAAGGATTACCTGACACGAATGCAGACAACGAGATGAGATGTCGCCAACCCGACACGAATGCAGACAAGTGCCATGTTCAAGAGCGACATACTATTGACACGACGGTGATACTAGTTCCATTTTTCCCCACCATTTCTGGCGAGTACCCCAATTATTTTTGAAAACAAGCTTGAAGGGGATAGCATATTCTTGCGATATAAGTTTGTCCTTTAGAAAAATCCAACCTAGTACATTTAACAAGCCCTAGGAAGGAGGAACTCGAGTATCGTCATTACGATGGAGTCCAATGGCATCAGGTTTTAACGAGTCTGAAAAAGGAAGAACTCGACGTCTTTTCATGTTTAGAGAGTTTGAAAAGATAGCGGAAAAGTAAATTCTGACAGTCCCTTTTCGTAGATAGTTCCTCAGATCCGAAAAGGTAGAAAACTGTGTCTGAGAAAACCTCCTAGTCGCGATAGGCTAGGGTATTCATTTTTTGTAAATAATCTATCCAAGCCTAAAAAAGGGGTAAACGTATACTGGGTAGATGTCATTTCGCAGCCAATTTAACGAGATCAAAATGACAAGCGACTCGACAATATTTTCATTTTTAGAGAGTCAGAAAAGAGTTGAAAGATGACTCCAGTAGTGAATTTTTCGTGTTTTTACCGAGTTCGAAAAAGTATAAAATATAACTTGGATCGTCATCCCAGTCGCGTGAAACCCTGTCAAGCAAGCGTAAAACCCATTTAAAAAAAAAAATGATAAAATATCAAAAAAATAAGCTCCAAAACCTAATTTGATTTTGAAAAATTATAAATATGACTAAAATAGTAAAAACATATTTACTTTTTACTTTTTACCTCTTGTGCAGAGTGAAAGTGAGTTTTTCCTTGCGACCTTGTGGTGACGATTGTGGACGATCCAGTGCATCATTTCAGATCCTGTCTTTTCTAGGTAAGAGGTGCTTTCATTAGCTATGTTTTAAGCCACATTTCATATTATTCCATCGTGATTTGGGATCCCTGAGGGGAGGATTTGAAAATTTAGGGCTCACATAGTTGGCGCGGGTATGAGGCATGGACTCGCACCAATCGAGTTCTTTTTGCAAAGGGGCCAGCTGGTGCAACTGTTAGCAAAACATTCGCACCAACCGCGCAACCTCATTTTCCGCCTAAATTTTACAAAATATGAACCAATAAATTGGATTTTTGAATTCCCAAGGGATTTTATGATGTGCTTATGACCATTTTGGTGTAGGTACAAAGCCATAATGGTGATCGAATGGAAATAAAGGGAGCACAGTGAAGAGGAAGAAATGGAAATGGGGAATGAGCAATGCATGAATGCACTATGGGATTGTGCTTTAAAGAAATTCTTCTTAACACCATGTCTCAGGGCACAACCTGAATTGTTGCAATACTTGATCAATATCTGGGATGAGAATGAGGAGAAAAATTTAGGCTTCGAGATCAAGTGCTAGAACTCGAAGTGTTCGATGTTTACTTCATCACTGGATTGTCTTGCAGAGGTCCAGTTTTGATTATGACAGGTACTAGGCATTTTGGCAAAAAATGCCAATGGTTATGGAAAGAGTGTGCCCATGGGCACAAAAAGGATTAGGTAGTGGTAAAGTGGATATTCACACTATTCTTGACCTAGCACTCAGAGTAGTGCTCCATACCATTAAGCACGCCGCGGGGTCACAGGCACTGCATGAGGCTACCAAAACACAGCTCCTCTTGGCTTCAGAATGTATGAACCTGACATTATTTGATTGGGCTACAACCATAACCATGAATATCAAACGGAAATTGAAAAAATGTAAAAAGACCAAAATGAATCAGTTTGGGTACGGGTCTATCTTGGTATCGTTCCCCCTCGAACAACTACCTATCTTCCAAGGCCAGGGGGCGATAGTCGCAGATCAACCTTTGAGAGAGCCAGGAATGGCTCGATGGGCAACATTGATGCCCAGAGCAGGAGCGGGCTAGAAAATGTCATGGCGGTCCGAGTTCTTCGAATGGCTTCAATAACAGTTGATCGTCGTAGAGGACTGGCCCTATGCCGGTACTGATTTCATAGGAGACCCAGACCTTCCACTCCCAAAAGGAGAGGACTGGGATGAGGAGCTGGGTAAGACTCTTTTTTATTTTATGAATTTTATGATTTTTTTTTTTGGTATACATGCATGTTCTAAAAATTGATCCTATATGTGTGTAGATGTTGGCCCAAAGAGGCCTACCGGGATGTCGCCAATCGCGCGGAGGACCCCTCTCGCATATGACCCTCAAGGTGAGGGGGGTGAGGGGAATGAGCTAGTTTAGAACTTAGAGGGAATTGCCTGTGGGATTCTTGATTATGCTCGTCTAGCAGATGTCCCTATGGCTTATCAAAGGCACACCGTAGGGGTGCCTAGTCACCTTCATCGTTTACTGAGGCGATCGGTGCAGGCAGTAACATGCTACAATGAGCACCATGCTGATTAGTCGCCTAGGATTTTCATATGCATATTTTTGAGAGACACGTTGTCTCCGGATATTATTAAAACATACATGTATATTTTTGGATTTTATGTGATGCACACAAACTGCAAAAATTTGACACACACACACACACACACACACACACACACAGATATATATATATATATATATCTATTTCTAGATGGATTTTTTTCACATATGATGATGTTTTTTTACAAGTTGTGCAAATTTCTATTTAATACCATATTAGCTACTGCATCTGTTAACGCATTCATTTGTCTGGGTATATGTTGATATGTGATGTAATCAAAATTTATTTCCAGTAAATGAATACGTAGATACCGTCTTAAAATGGATGGGTTCCTAACTGAATAATGACCATTGACCTGTAATACTACAAGTTGTGAGTCCAGATATACAAGTAATGCATGAATACCGAGGTTAACAGCCTTGTTCAATAATTCCAAAACAACACTATATTCCACGACATTATTTGTAGCAGGCCCTAGAAAAACACCTTGTAAATTAGCTAACTCACCAGTAGGATTTTAGATTACCCAGGCTGCCGAGGACAGAATTCTGGTACTACAGGAGGCACCATTTGAGAAACCGACAAAAGGAGTAATAGACATCTGCACAATCAGGAATACCCAATCAACAGAAAGACGCTTACAAAGCACACCACACCACATATGCACACAAATTAAATCACTCACTTATGTACACACACCACATAGGAATAATTCAAGAATAGTACTTCTTCAGATACAACCCATTTCTAGGCTGTGCCAAAGGAATACCTTCATAATCAATTAGCTCATAGGCCCCATTTTTCAATACATGTTTAATGATATAGGGCCCATGCCACATGGGCTAGAATTTTCCTGCCCCAAGTTTATCATGTGCTTGATCATATAAGAGGATGATGTCCCCTTCTATAAAATAACGTGGAGAAACCGTTTGATCGAAATGAGCTTTAACCCGCTTTTTCTGTGCCTCGATAACCAAAGCAGCCAAGCGGCGAGTTTCGTCCATTCATTCCAGATACAGGAGACATTCTTCCTATGGGGAACTGTCAGGTAGTAATTCCACACCCAAATTCAGCGAAGGGCTCTCACATTCAACCGTAAGAGTTTCTTCCAGACCATACACCAATTGGAAAGGTGTGAATTCGGTCACGCTCTTTACTGACGTTCAGTAGGAACAAAGAAATGAGAACAATTGGAGATGCCAGTTGGATTTGTGAATACCAATTGTTAATTGAAGAATCATGAAAAGCACCTTGTTCACGGCCTCAACTTGGCCATTTGCCTGAGGGTAATATGGTGTTGAGCTGTCATGACGCAAGCCGAAATTTGATGTCAACTCTGCCATCATGTAGTCCCGAAAATGAGTGCCATGATCGGTGACAATGGCTTGAGGAATGCCGAAACGTGTGATCACATGGTTGAAAATGAATTAAGCAGCTGTCTTACCATCAGCAGCTAATGTAGGCATCGCCTCGGCCCACTTGGTGAAGTAGTCCACGGAAACGATGATATAAGCATGCCCCCCGGCCGAGTGAGGGTTACATGTCATAAAATAAATGCCCCATTTGGCGAAAGGGCCTACAATAATGAAAGGATGTAAAGGGAGGGGTGGTGCACACTTCTTTCATTGAAAGATCTGGCATGCATGACACTTTATTACTGCAACAATACAGTCTTTAAAAATATATTTCCAGAAGTAACCCACACGCAGAATCTTCTGGGTAGTAGCATAACCGGACATGTGACCGCCAGAGGTGCCACTATGACAGTCATTCAGGACTTTCTTAGCCTCTTCCAAGGTCAAACATCGACGGAGCACAGAATCGACTCCGACACGATATAAGGTATCTCCGACAATGCGATATGGTTGTGATTGATGTCGAACGTGATGTCGAGCATCCTTTGTCAACTCGGACCAGAACGTAGATGTCTGAAGGTACACGATGGACTCACTATACCATGGATCATGAGTGATTATTAGAAGGAGAGTTTCATTTGAGATATGATCCTCGGATTGAGATGGAACAGAGTCAGTGGGGAGGGAGTAGATGAGATCAGCAAAAACCAGTGACTTCATCGATTTGGTAGTAGTGAACTCCAAATCAAACTCCTCAAGGATCACAATCCATTTGGAGTACTTGCCCCCTAGTAATTGTCGAGACAAGATGTAATTCATGGGGTTGCAGTAGAAAATCACGATTACCGTGCGCAACAGGATATAATGGCGAAACTGCTGAACGACCTAGACCGCGACAAGCGCCAACTTCTCGATGTGGGCATAACGCGTTTCAGTGTTGAGGAGATTCCAAGACAGATAATAAACCACGTGTTCATTTCTGTCGTCGTCATCCTATACTAGAACCATCACAATTGTGCTGAATGCGGTAGCCAAATAGAGGGTAAAGTCACGATGATAGTTAGGAGGATGTATTAATGGAGCATTGAAAAGAAACGTTTTAAGTTTATCGAAGGATTGCTGAGCAATATCGTCCCAATGGAAGGGAATGTCCTGTTTTAGAAGTGGCGTAAACCCCTTGGCCACTTCTGCATAGTTCGGGATAAAGCGATGTAAAAAATTCACTTTCCCCTAAAGACTCTGAAGTTGATGCAACGAGGATGGGGATGGGAGATTAAAAATAGCCTCAACCTTGAGGGGGTCAAGGCGAATTCCGTCTTTAGAGACAATGAATCCCAAAAGACGACCAGAGTCAACGCAAAAGACGTACTTGTGAGGATTAAGCCTAATGTTGTAACGTCTATAGCGGAGAAAAATCTGGCGGAGATGTTCGGGATGGTCTTCACGCCGAGCTAAATGAGCCGACAGGTCATCCAGATATGGCTGAAAAATGTGACGTATGTCATGAAAGGCATAGGACATGGCACGTTGGAAGGTGGCTCCAGCGTTTTTCAAGCTGAACGGGAGCTTCTTATAGGTGAATGTGCCCCACGGATAGATGAAGGTGGTATTATGTTGATCAGAGGGTAAAATATTAATTTGATTATAACCCGAGAAACCGTCCATAAGGGAATAGATCTCACTCCCCGCATAGTCATCGATGATCTGATTTATAAAGGGGGTGGGATAGTTGTCCTTAGGACAAGCGCGATTGATGTCTCTATAGTCAACACAGACTCGAATCGTGCCCTGCTTCTTATCTACAGGGACAATATTGGAAACCAATTCTATGAGGGGGATTGGATATATGAAGGCCGCATTAAGAATTTTCTCAACTTCTGCTTTTATCGTAGCGGTTTTCCAAGGATGCACTGGGCGCAGACGCTGACGCACGGGCTTTGCACCCGGATAGGTGGGAATTTCGTGCACGAATATACTGGGGTCGATCCCAGGCATCTCTTCATAAGACCATGTGATAACATCTTGGAATTCGTGGAAAAGGATAGTGTATACTTGAATTTCTTCAGGAGAACAAGTAACTCCCATGTGAATGTTCTCGACGACCCCCGTTTTAACAGAGATGTCAATAAGCATTATCTGGGTAATATTACTCAGATTTCCTTCCGAAAGAACCTCATGAGTAAATATTGGCGTTTGGAGAGGCTGAGAGGGAACCAAAGATGCAAAATGCTCGAGACAATTAGACATTGCCCCCAGGCCGGAAATGAACGAGGAACGATGATGTCCCTCACTCCATGGAAAATATTCGAGAGACATAGTCTCAACGATAGCCTTGTCAGACAGAAAGATTTATCTCAAAGGATCAGGCAAGTTTGCATCGCCGAGCCAAGGGGATTGATAATAAACATCTAGAGCCATGCTCAAAGAAAAATTTTTAGTATGAGGAGGATCTAATGCAACAAAGATCTCACAATAATTAATTTCAACTGGGGTCAGAGGCATCAATTCTCCAAAAGAGGTCACCTATTTAGGAGAAGGGATGATCCACGGATCATTCGACCTAGAGATCATGTTGAATTGAAAAAAGTTCGGTGGTGGCATGGGAAAAATACCCATGAGAACGGGGTCCTTGAAAAGACCAGGTCCTACACTATCAGGGGGATTAGGAATTTGATCCACGTATGGCACATTGTTCTCGGAGGAAAAGATAAATAAAGACAATTGATCGATAGTGATAATATTGCCCTCATGTGAAAATTTCAAAATTTGAAAGAGGGTGGATGGAATGCATAGCATGGCGTGGGTCCAGCTATGACCAAGTAGAATATTGTAGTTGAGTTTGGCATCAACCACTTCTACTTCAACGTTGACTGTCTTACCTTGTAATGTGATTGGTAAACTCGCAAGAACACCCAAGGGTTTTGATTCCCTACCATCAAATGCCTCGAGGGCATTGGGAGATGAAGTGAGGGCTGGAGGGCCAATGGCCTTCTAGCAGGCAGATGACATAATGCAAGTAGAGGCACCTTTGTCCACAATGGCTCTGTGAATGTAGAGGCCGTTGATACCGACTTGTATAACAAGGGCGATTTGATGTGGAAGTCGAGGGACAAAATTCTCTAGATCGAAGGTGAGAAGACTAGAATTGGCAGGATCAATTCCACCGATTGCAGATAACAAAGCTTTCCATTGAGATGGGAAAATTTGAACCACTTCCAATGTAGACATTGCAGACGACGCCTGTGCCAGATCCTTAATAATGTTGTAATGTTGAGTAGCATGGGAGTTTGGATTATAGGAAGACTTTCAAAGAAAACCTTTGGAAGGTGGCCATACAACGGGTTCAGTGCTGGGCTTCTCAATTTCTAAAGGACCAGAGGCAGGTGGGGGAGGCGGGCCATCAATGAATTCCTTCCCAAATGCTTGACGTGATCCAGCATAATCCTTCAAACGAGTGGAAATCGAAACAGGTGCAACACCATTCATCATGAAAACTTGGGACCCAAATGGTGCAGATGGTGAAGGTTGCTCGACCATCTGGGTCTTCTGAGATGGAAAAGGTTCCTTAAGAATTGTCGGATTTCCCTTAGAGCCTTTAAGAAGTTGAATAACCTCGGATCGTCGAGGACAATCTTTGGTGTAGTGGTCTCCATCACAGATCCGACAAGGGTACTTCGGTTTTCATTGCGAACCATCATCAGCGTGTGGTTTGGAGGATTTTGGTTTCAGGGCATCAGATTTGTCTTTGCCTTTTCCCTTCTTCTTCCCTTTGGAAGTCTTATCCGCAGGATTAGCCTGAACAGCATTGACCTCCGCGGTCTTACCAGAATCTGGAGTAGCGGGAGGATAAGAATTATTGGAAGAATTCGATTTCTATTTCCCATTAGAAGACTTACGAGAAGTCTGTGTAGAAATTATATAACTGATATGTTATACATACGAGATTATCCTGATCACACACTATTTAACTTCATGCACAATACAAAATCTCTTCTACCATTGATCATTAATTGCGGAAATAAAATCAATTGCATGCACACATTAAAACCATAAAAATTCACACATATGAACACAATAATTTATGGGAAAGCTTAAAGCTGAAAACCCCCAACTATTTGTATATTATATGTCATAGAGATCATGTAACAATAATTATACAAATCTCCTCACAAGCTCTCAGTACAATCTCCAATTTCTACACACTAATCAGGCCCTGATCTTGCAAATCCATGCACTGATCTTTGCCAGCCCTTAGCCTGCCTCTACTGTGCAATAACTGCTGAAGAGTGGCTCATAATGAGCTTGAATCCATCCTATATTGACCACGCAATCCTCATTGGCATCTCCAATCACTGGTTGTTGCAAATCATGCAACACTATAGTCCTAACTGATAGTTAACCTGCTCTTTCACCTACCTCTTCACTGGTCTCCACTGAAACTGTCCATGCACTAAAGTTAATTGATGTATTCTTTAGTTGATTAATGAGTTTATAATTAGTGAATTAATTAATAATTAATTCACACCACTTTCACTAGTGTATCAATCAGTTAGATTAGATACAACTAGCTCAACTATGTTTAGCTTAGTTAAACTGAATACAACTCCACCAACTACTTCTCCAACTCCACCAAACTCTGTCACATGAGTTCTAACTGAAGTCCTCCATGCAATAGCTCCACTAAACCATTAGGAATAGCGTAATTCCTTCTGTCAGTTGCTGTGCCACATCTGTGCACTTAACTGAAGTGCTCTAAGAGAATAAGATAATGTTTATAGTCCAAATATTATTAAGAGCTAATAATATTCGACATATCTATTTTTAGATTAGCAATCTAAAAATAGATTCCGCCCAATATGTCTAAAAATAGAAGTCCATATATTTTTTCCAACTTGACCAACCATCCAAAAATAGCATCCCGCAACTCATAGAATATGATCGACATGTATAAAAATAGACCTAGTCTAAAAATAGACTTTGCGACAAAAATCACCTATGTGGGACCCACCTAGTTTAGGTGATTATTTTCCAACTAGGATTATGAATGATGTTTCAGGATGCCTCCTTCACTGTTTCTTATTGCAATATTCAACACTCCCTCTCAACAAGAAAGGACTGTCTTTGCATGCGACATGCAACTCCATGCATTCGCCCTGCAACCTTCATAAGCGCCATGCAACTCCATGCATCTGCTTTGAAACTCTTCTGAAACTGAATAGGCTCCAAACAAATCAATCGGTCTAATGCATCTATCAAAGTATTAAACCTCTGCTGGTACCAAATGCACATGTCTTCAGGAAAAACTGCGCTGTTGAACTCTGCACCCATGCACTCTGCACTTGCTGTCAACTCTGAACCGCGCTCCAGTATCCGACACTGTCACTTTGATCTGCCTGCATCAATCCAACTGATCATGCTACTTCTACTCTATGGTCACCTCGTAGCTAGGTTTAAATTCATGATATCCACACCATCTCCATGAATCCTGCCCAGAAATCTCCTCTTCGGATTACTCATGCATGTTGCCCCACCTCTCACCTAGTGGCATAGCTGCATGCACTCCCTCTGCCCATCTGGCACGAAATTTCTCTGCATGAGTGGTTTCTCCCACTCCATGATCCTCATCTTGTGGCTGCTCCACATCCTGAGGTTCACTATTACCTGCATGCAAAAGTCGCTCCCTCTCAAGCATCAATTGCATGGCTTTCTTGCACTTCCCAACAGTAGGAAGCTCCGTAGAAATCCCATCTACTTCAAGTCTGTAGAGATTCTTGGCTCGAATCCCAAATTTATTGACTTGTCCTTCTTCATCCACACTAACTCCTACACTCCCAAGCTCATCTCTGCAGTGGAAAAACTTTGTCAAGTATACCGGAATAGTGTCATTCTTCTCCATTTTTATTTTCCTGAGTTTATCCTTGAGCGCCAACTTCCTCTGGTCGCTCTTTCTTTGGAACAAATCTGTCAAAGATTTCCACACCAAGAATGGAGAAGATTTACCATGAAGGCTGGACACTATGTGATCCTTCACACCTTCCAACAGAATTCTTCGACACCTTGCTACCTTCTTTTTCCATGCGTCAAGTGCGGCTGCATCGCTAGAACCCGGTTTAGGAATATCAACATCTATGAACTCCTTCAACCCATTATCCTCCAGCACCGATTCCATCCTGTCCTTACATGCAATATAATTTGAGCTGCCCTCAAGGGCATACTCCAATCACAATCCGCTGAAAGACATTTCAATGAATGCTCAACTTCGACACCAAGAAAACACTGTAGCAATTTCGAATTCCACCAGCACAAAACTCAACAGCTTCAATGCTTTGCAATTTCTCCAATGATCAATATCGGTCCGATACCATGTAGAAATCATATAACTGATATGTTATACATATGATATTCTCCTAATCACACACTATTTAACTTCATGCACAATACAAAATCTCTTCTACCATTTATCATTAATTGCGGAAATAAAATCAATTGCATGCACACATTAAAACCATAAAATTCACACATATGAACACAGTAATTTATGGGAAATATTAAAGCTGAAAACCCCCAACTATCTGTATATTATATGTCATATAGATCATGTAACAATAATTATACAAAGCTCCTCACAAGCCCTCAGTACAATCTCGAATTGCTACACATTAATCAGGCCCTGATCTTGCAAATCCATGCACTAATCTTTGCCAGCCCTTAGCCTACCTCTACTGCGCAATCACTATTGAAGAATGGATCATAATGAGCTTGAATCCATCCTATGTTGACCATGCAATCCTCATTGGCATCTCCAATCACTGGTTGTTTCAAATCATGCAACCCTATAGTCACAATTGATAGTTAACCTGCTCTTTCACCTACCTCTTCACTGGTCTCCACTAAAACTGTCCATGCACTAAAGTTAACTGATGTATTCTTTAGTTGATTAGTGAGTTTATAATTAGTGAATTAATTAATAATTAATTCACACCACTCTCACTAGTGTATCAATCAGTTAGACTAGATACAACTAGCTCAACTATGTTTAGCTTAGTTAAACTAAACACAACTCCATTAACTTCCTCAATCAACTCCACCAAACTCTCTCACATGAGTTCTAACTGAAGTATCCATGCAATAGCTCCACTTAACCCTCAGGAATAGCGCAATTCCTTTTGTCATCTGCTGTGCCACATCTGTGCACTTAACTGAAGTGCTCCAAGAGAATAAGATAATGTTTATAGTCCAAATATTATTATATTATTAATATTCTACATAGCTATTTTTAGATCAAGTAATCTAAAAATAGATTCCACCCAATATGTATAAAATATAAGTCCATCTATTTTTCCAACTTGACCAACCATCCACAAATAACATCCCAACTCTAGTATCATGATCGACATGTCTAAAAATGTGACATAGTCTCCAAAATAGACTAAGACAAAAATCACCTGTGTGGGCCCCACCTAGTTTAGGTGATTATTTTCCAACTAGGATCAGGAATGATGTTTCGGGATGCCTCCTTCACTTTTTCTTGTTGCAATCTTCAACAGTCTGAGAGACGGAACCAATAACACCGTCAAAAAATGGGGTAGGTGGTGCTTTAGAGGTCCTGTGGGGCATCAGTCAAGATATCATATAACGTGCCAGACTGAGAGTACACCAAGTCGAGGTACTGGGCACGAGCGATGGCTTGTTCCTCAGTTACACATGCCCCCATAGAAATATATTGAGCGATCTTTTTGACAAAGGAGGTAGTGAACCAGTGAGTTAGAAGCTGATCAGGAATATCAAACTTGATTAGACGACGATGACGTCTCCACTCATGAATATGACCTGAAATATGAGTGGCTTTATCCTGCTTCAGAGATGTCAGGAGATGCGTCTCGGCTTCGTAACGAACCAGTAACTAGAAATGTATCAGGAATGCCATAGCTAAAGTATTAAAATCTTGAAAAATACCACGGGGTATTTCTATGTACCATTTAGTAGCAGCGCTAGTGAGAGTGTGCTGGAAAAGAAGTAGACAGATCGAGTCATCCACCCAAGAGTTTGAAGAACACCACAAATGGTAGGTCATGATATGTGCTTGGGGTTCTTCTCTAGATTTTCCTTCAAATTTGGGACAGTCACCAGGTACCTTCGTTGGAACCGGAGGCCAATACAGATTATGAAGAATCGGACCATTGGTCAAGTTAGATACATCTGATAATTCCAACGTGGCTAGAAAAGGTAACTGAGGATTAAACGGCATACCAGGTGCCCGATAAGGACCTATACCTGTATTCCAACCTGGTTGAGCATAACTCTGCCCCCATTGGTTCTGTCCTGGAGGATTCTGACCATAGGGGGTATAAGTCGTATAATTGGGTTGATACGATTATTGATAACCAGGGTATGGCAGTTGATAAACAGGGTACTGACCCTGATTATACATAGGCCTCGTTTGGGAAGTGTATGGATTTGACTGCGGAGTATAAGTATAGCCTGGCTGTTGAAGGTAATAGCCAGAACCTTGGGGCGGGTTGTAAACCGGTCGAGACTGACCTTGAAGGTAATAACCACCTTGGGGTCGAGCGAGCTGCTGGTAAGTGGGGCCCTACTGAGCCTGATAAGTTCAGAACACAGGCAGGTTCGATTGTGGAATAGAATAGATCGGCTGTTGAGCAGGGTTAACTGGTTGTGTAGGTTGTCCTGGTTGAACAGGTTGAACTGGCTGTGCAGGCTACCCTGGTTGAACAGGTTGGCCTGGATGAACATGTTGTCTTGGTCGAATAGGTTGGCCTGGATGATGAAGGACACTAGGCTTCCTCGGCTGAGCAGGTTGGCCTGATGGCGGGAGAGGGCTAGGTTGTGCCTGATAACCAAGTTGACCTGTGACAAGACCATAATACGGCCTTGGCTGTGCAACATTCAGACCAATTGGAAACTGAGGTTGCTGAGGTTGCACCAAAGGTTAAGAAGGATGGATTTTCCCCCTAGGACCGTACAACGGTTCGAGTTGATACTCTGGTTGGCCCGTGGGTCCTTGAGGTTGCCCTGGTTGGACCATAGGGTAAGGCTGTAGAGTTTGACCTTGAGGGTTGTAGAAATGCCCTTGCGGACCGTACAACAACCCCTGCTGGCCCGAAGGTTGTCCTTGTAAGGCTTTTCCTTGCGGGTCGTATAGATAACCTGGCTGGGCCGAAGGTTGTCCCTGGAAGGGTTGTGCTTGTGGGTTATAAGGTTGCCCAGCTTGGGCAGATAGAAAACCATTAATGTATTGATAAGCCTAAGGAGCAGGAAAACGAAGAGGGTTGCCTTGCTCATCATACTGATACGGAAATACATAAATCAGGGTACCATCCAATCAATAATGGGAAAAGTAAGGACGGTTGAGATTTCGAGAGGAATGACCAACCTCAGAGTTTGACGGCTGTAAAGACAACCGATACTCCTCAAGAGAAATATTCTCCGGAATAGCAGAAGCTATGTAAATGTCTTCAGGAACTGATGAGGCCTAGTTGACTGGGTAGTGACAGTGTGCATAGATGTAGCGACACAAACATTAGGCCTAACAGGTACTGATGTGACGAAAGAAGATGTCGTGAGAGGTGTCGATGGTGACAACCCTAAAGAAGGAATAACTAGCCAAGTGGACGGAGTTGATATTCCCATAGAGGCCACAATGGCCATGACCTGACTTAAGGACCTATATCCCACTGAAAGTGAAGGACCAGGTGAAGACATGATAGAAGACTCAGGGATGTTTTCTGGAAAAAGCTGGTAATCTTCACCAGATGTAGGAATTTCCTCACTAGGAGAAGGACTGGGTGAGTCCATATCTGACCCTGCCGCAAGATCTTCTAAAAGTCGACGAGGGATAGGAGGTATAACGACAACCAAGAAAGACGATCCTGATGTAAGAGGAGGGAAATTTTCCCCTACTCCAAATCTAAACCAAGCGTTGGACAAGGGCCAATTGAAGTCAAATGGTCCACTAAAGGGAAGCTCAGATATAACTGGTCCCCCGTCGGAAATTTCACACAAAATAGGCTGCTGATGTTCAGCAGAGGACTGAGATACTTCTGATGAATCGTCTGTGTAAGGACTACCAGTAGACGAAACTGAGGGTTCCGCCATTGTGACTATAATGAAAAGAGGAAGAGATCAAAACAAAGACACATGGAAAAAACCAAGGAAAACAATCAACAGGCCGAAAAACAATCTCTAAATGGGCGTGTGATTGTAGGTGATTAATTTTACCACATTGAAACTGGAAAATTTTACTGTTTCATGTTTTAAGAGTCTAGAAACAAGTAAAATATGACTCTATCTCTTTCAATTTGGAAATAAGCGTGAAAGGACAAGCGCTTGATGATCTTTTCAAATTTAATGAGTCATAAAAGATCAAAATGATTGCTCTGGTAATCTAGGCAGATGGGTGTACCAGATATCCGTGAACTGCCATATACACCTTGGTTAAAAAATGAAAGAGAAATCAACCAAGGACTTGACGTATGTGCAGGTAATCTCCTCGAATGTTGTGTCCGGTGTATCATAGGTAAAAGGTGGCAGAATCGGCTTCCTACGGATAAAGGATAGCAACCTAGTGGGGTCTCCCTTTATATACGTGACGGTACGGGGAGCACAAGTCCGTACTAGCGCTCTCTAAAGCCAAAAGGCCAACGACAACTACTAGGTTTAACGACGCCGGAACACGTCACTCGCCTAGACCTCTCGATATTCCGTTAATGTTTCAATGTTGCCTTAGGTTAATTGAATAAATTTTATAGTTGATCTTCAATTTATGTTTCAATTTCAGGCCCTATTGAATTTTGTATCTCAAAAATCCTCTAAATGCACATTACATGCCACAATATATCACTTTGTTCAATGAAGAGCTAACTATGGGAAGGTTGAGAGATTTTCAAATAACAAGAAAATGATCACAAAAACATCCACTACTATCTCTAATGCAAACTAATGAAACTAAAAACTTTTCTCTTAGAGTTATATAACACTAATAATGCGGAAAATCTTTCAATTTTCACTAATAAAAAATGCAAAGAGATTTTTTTTTTTTGTGTTTTTCAATGTTTTAGAGCAAATGCACCAAATGAAATGAAAAACTAATGAAGAAACCAATTTGAGAAATGACAGTGAGAGAGCTAAATCAAAAAAATCACTCAGTGCAAACACACACAATCAAGACCCAAATTGATGAAGAAATCCCTCAAATTGAAGAAGAATCTCAAAATACTCACACAAACAGTGTAATTTGGGCTTGGAATGAGACAAAGCGAAACTTGAATGATAGAGAGAACAATAACTCAACCAACGCAATGATACAATGAAATTAAACAAAACGAATGCAAAGAAGTGAAAATTAAATTGATTGGAAAAGCGAGAACCAAAAACTCCCATGGGAGGCTTAGCAGACTATAGCACCTAGAAACCCTAGGGCTAGAATGCAAAAATGATGGTAAAGGGAAAAAAATCAGAGGAAAAGGGTCAAACAAAGTCAAAAAATACTTCAAGGCACTCAATCACTCATAAAAATGACACCAGGTCCAGAAATCAAACTCAAAGGGCTCAAAAACAAGCAAACCCTAACACTAAACAGAGTTGGCGCGACTGTTTGGCTATATTCTATGCCAAAATAGTGTTGGCGCGAGGGCCTAACTATCAACAGGCACCAGTTGGCGCGACTATCAAGCTATAAACCGCACCAATTGAGTTTACTATGGGAAGAAATGAAAAAGAGCAAACAGAGACTGTATTAGGTCTTCTGGGGGCTGAACAAGGGTTTTACACCAAAAGGAGGAGAACCAGAAGATAAAATCAATCAATCAAAAGCCAAAAAGAACCAAAGGAGAAAATAATAACTCCCCTGTGTAGACAGAGGCCATCCCTACTAGCCCATATCGGGTCTAGCAACAATCAAGTCACACAATGACACAGGTTCCTAGTTACAAAATGACAAAAATCATAACGAATTGCCTACCTCAAATCCCACGCAGTGGTCATTGAAGAAAGGATGACGCTTCCCATCCCTCGCTTGGCAGATCACGATCCTTCTGCTTGATACGTCTGAAAACCTGCACACATGCAAGGAAACAACGACATACAACGTAAAATCTAAAACATGTAACCATACATCAGTCAGAGAGGATGTAATTCATTGCATAAAGAAATAAACACATGAATGGAACCATAATCAAAGTCGCTTATATTAAAATAACAAAGGAAATATTACAACCCAAAGCTCTGACGCTTGATCTTCCTTCGTCAGGGCTGACAACGGAGCACGTCTCAACAAAGCCTGTCAGAAACGAGATGAAGCTCTCTCTCTTCGGCTAGGCTTCAATAGATGTCTGGCTATAGTTTCCTTCCTACAAGGTCAACTAGCTTGCTAAGGGAGAAGGCAAGATTTTATAGATGGAGGAAGGAGAGTTTGGATCCCTATAATCATGGGATTGGCCCTATCTCTAAGGAAGCTTCGATGATAGGTGGAAAACCACTTCCCATACATGGAGATCTGGAGCCAAACCACCCAACTCCTTTTAGTGACTCATTCAGGAGTTTTTTGGAATCAAAATTCCGCCATTTATTTTTAAAAAAAATCCCTTATTAAGCTTGGCACGAGTGAGACATAGGGACAGAGTGCCAACTGGCGCGCCCTCTACAGTGGATTTCCCCCATTGGCGTAAGGGCTGAACTAGCTAGTCGCACCAAGGCTAAAAGATCTATTTTTAGGGTTTTTCAGAGGAAAATTTCTTCAGAGGAATGTTTTTCCTTATGAAAGGGGATGCCATGAAAGTGGTTTTAGGTCATGTCACTGCTCACAAGTCACGAGAAAATCCCTCCAATGTGCGGGATGGGGGATTGCAGGGACGGTGACAAAATACTGCGTAACACCTTATCATCAACTTCATATATATTTTTAAGTTTATCCCAAAATTCTTTAGCTATGGCATAGGCCATCACCCTGGAATTAATGGTTATTGTCAATCCACTTGTGATGACATGAAGAGATTTAAAATTGAACCTGAACAACTTCTTCTCATTTAGATTAGTGGGAGGATTTTTAGGATATTTGTAGGCATTTAAGATGGAGAGCCAACATCCACTCATAAATCCTTCAGGAAGGTTTCTATGCAACTGATGCATAGTGGATAATCATTTCCATCAAACACATGAATTTTTATTGAAGATATGCCTTCCATTCCCATATTTTCTCATGATATTCCCTCAAGTGATTAGATTGTTAGAGGGTAACCTACTCTGATACCAATTATTGGAAATATTGGGAGAGGGAGGGGGATGGGTGGGGGTTGACTCAACATTTCATAAATTTCAACAATTTAAGTATCAAAACAATGAACACAAGATATATACGTACAATATATTATATTACAAGGTAGGGTACAACTTCTAGTTTACTAGCTACAAATAGAAGGGATACAACCCCAAGATTTACCAGCTCCCACTGGAAGGAGGCAACAACCTCCTGAAGGAAGCTACAACTTCCATCCCTATAAAAACTATATATAAATAAAATATTCTTGGGATCCAAAACTAGTGAAAATTACCCAATTACAACAACATCCAAATACTACAACAATAATCCTTTTCTAACTTCATATCTTCCCCTCTGTCATGTCCAACTTGCATGTTGTATTAACTCATATTATAGTCAATTCAACAATAGAAATTTGATACCATATATCATCAAAACTACAGGTGATATTACCCCATCCAAATTCAAGACTCCTTTAGTTCAGAAGATTAAAATTATGCTTCAAATCACATATCAAGGTCTACTTTAAAACTTATCAAGACATCCAAATATCTACTTCAATAGGTGTCAAAGTCTGCTTCAAAAAATGTATACTACAAATTTCAAGGTCTATTAAAAATTATATCCTAAGGTCTACTTCATATTTTTATAGGTATGCCATAGTTCATATGTCACGGTTTCTTCAAAAATGATGTTGAGTTCTGCTCCTAGTATCTAATATCAATTCTTGCTCCAAAGATATAATAATCCAATGTCTACTCCAGGTTTCTTAAATTTCAAAATTTAATTAGGAAATTGATTCAAATATAACCTAAATAGGACTGAATTAGGATAGATCAAGAATAATTCAAGGTCATGTTAAAAGATATTTTATATGGGACCTAAATCAGTCACAAAAGGAGCCTGACATATGCTTCATAAGGAAAACTTCAAGTAGCAAAAACAAGGTATGATTATGTCTCAAAAATCAGTGCCCTAGGTAGATTCAGTCCAACCACATAAGGAACAATTATACAATAGAATCTAACCTCATATTTTTTCACTATTCAACGAATTTCTCCACAAAATCTAAGGCTGAATAGGGCCACAAGAAATATCCCTTAAAGAGGCCATAAGTTTTCTTTAGAAGGCTCCTTAATGCAATACCAAAATAAGTAGTCAATAGTTGTTGTCCTTAAAGAGGCCATGATTTTTTTTGGTGCACACGATAAACCGTTAGAAATAAATAAATAAATAAATAAATAAATAAATAAATAAATAAATAAATATATATATATATATATATATATATATATATATATATATATATATATATATATATATATATATATATATATATATATATATATATATATATATATATATATATATATATATATATTTATTTCTAACGGTTTATCGTGTGCACCAAAAAAAATCATATGCCAAAGTTACAACCCTAGGAAGTTGATGTTGAAAATTAGCCCACTGGGGCCCACAAGCCTTTGGTGCTTCATCTCCTACGGTTATGGTTTTGGATGTTGATATTTTATCATTGTTTCTTCATAATAAAAGTTCTTTGGAGCCTCATTGTAACATAGTTCATAAGGCACATACCTATCACATCTCTTCTTAGAGATAATATACCAATGTTTGAGCTAGTTTTATTTCTTTCTACATGTAAACAATGTTGGAAATAATAAGCAGGGGGGGGGGGTTGAATCAATATTTCATAAATTTTAAAAATTTAAGGATAAAAGCAATGAACACAAGATATATATGTACAATATTTTTATATTACAAAGGAAGCTAGAAGTTACAATTTACTAATGAAAATTGTAATGGCTATAACCCCAATATTTACAAGCTCCCATTGGAAGGAGGTGATGACCTCCTGAAGGAAGCTACAAATTATTTCCCTATCTCCACTCTACCACCCTATAAAATAAAATATAAAAAAAAAATCTTCTTGGCCTCTTGTACTAGGGACAATTTCCCAATTACAACAACATCTAAATACTACAACAATAAGCCTTTTCCAACTTTTTTCCCCTTTGTCATGCCTAACTTGTATGTTGTATTAACTCATACTGTATTCAGTTAAACAATAGAAATTACATACCTTATATCATCAAAACCACAAGGGCTCTTACCTCAACCGACTTCAAGACTCCTACTTCATAATAACAAATGTTTGCTACAAATCATATATCAAGGTATGCTTCAAAACTTATCAAGGCATCCAAATTTTTGTTTCAAAAAGTGTAAAATTATGCTTCAGAAGAGGTCTACTAAATATTTCAAGGAATGCTAAATCACATCCTAGGGTCTGCTTTATATTTTTAAAGTTATACCACAATTCACATGTAAAGAATGATTCAAAACAGATGTCTAGGTCTACTCCAAGGATAAAATATCAATTTCTACAACAAAAATCTGCTAATTGAAAGTGTGCTCCAAGTTTCTTTCAAAATTTACTTCAGGCATTGCTTCATCTATACCTTGACCAGAATCAAATTAGGATAAATCAAGAAGACTTTAGGGCATAGTCAAAGGATACTTTAGATGGGCCCTAAATTTCTCACAAAATGAGCCTTAAATATTATTCATAAGGAATACTTCAACCAACAAAAAAAAGATATAATTATGCCTTTAAAATGAGTGCCCTATGTAGATTCAGTCTAGCCCAAAGGATGGGGGAAGGACCCCAAGATGGTGGGAATAACTACCCGTGGTTTTGTGCATGGGTTTTGTACATGGTTTTGGGCATGATGGTTTTCTTCGCATTGTATTTTGTACATCCAGTCAAGTAACTATGATTATGTTCTAATCTAGGGTTAGTGTATTGGGGTTTATGAATGCTTCGACATGTATATATATGTATTGTAAGATTTAAAGGAAAATAATAATGAAAAATCAATATGGTAGTCCCATTTTTGGGATCCAGGGGAAATATCTATGTATATTTGTTTTATTTTCTCGCCATTGTTTATTTTTCTGTTTTAAAAATTCATTTGCAGGTAATTTTTGTACAAGGTTAAAACCTACATTTGGTATCATAGAAATTTAAACTTCAAGGGAACTCCTTTGATGTCAAGGGGTTTTTCTTGAGCCTATGGTAGACCTTGTTCAGTGGCAGATCTGCGTGATCGATTCTTGCATGAAAGAATATGGAGAATATTGGAAAGATAGAGTTTGAGAAATTTAATGGTCAGAGTTTTGAGTTGTGGAAGCTCAATATGGAGGATATTTTGGAGGACCGAGATCAATCAATTTTTGTAGATCTAGGCATGATACTAACATGAATGTCGGTAGAAGACTGGACGAATTTAGATCAAAAGGAAAAGAGCATAATACAATTGTGTCTCTCAGATTCAGTATTGTTGAATATATTAGGGGGAGCTACAATAAAGACTTTGTGGGATAAGTTAGGGACTTTGCACCAATTTAAGTCTTTGGTGAACAAACTATTCCTGCGGAAAAATATGTATAACCTAAGGATGAAGGATGGAGACTCAATGAAAGAGCATCTGGACACCTTTAATATTATGGTAAGTCAGTTTTTATCTATTGATATAAAAATTTCATAAAAAGATAAATGCTTCCATTTTCTATGTTATCTACTAGATTCATGGGATATTCTGGTTGTTCCAATAGGTATAAATACAACTACCTTGAAGTTTGATAAAATAGTCTCATCCTTTCTGTCAGAGGAGATGAGACGAAAAAATAATGTGAGCTAGAATGGAGATGCCTTGTTTATGAAAAGATGGTCCCAAAACAGAAACAAAAATAAGTCCTCAAGTGGGAGATCTAAATATCCCGAAAAAACTGTAAAGGTGTGTTGGAAATGCGGAAAGGAAGGGAACTACGAAAAGGACTCTAGATCTAAAGCTCCTTAGAAAGGAAAGGGATCTGATGATGCTCCTTCTGTAGAAGAGAAAACCACCTCAAATGAAGGTGGGGCTGTGAACTTGGCTTCTTCTTCAATTACACATGTATATCATGAGGCATGTTTGATTGACTCAGGTGCATCCTTTCACTTCACTTGCCATAGGGAGTAGTTCTATGAGTATGAGTAATATGATTGTGGTGATGTCTTCTTAGGGGATGAAAGGAAAGCCAAAATCACTGGACATGGAAAAGTCAAGTTGAGGTTGTAATCTGAAAGGGTTAGAACACATCCAAGTGTTTTTCATATTCCTGCATTGGCTAGAAATCTAATTTTTGTAAGAAAGATGGATGATGCAGGTGTAAAAACAATGTTCGAGAAAGATACATGCAAGATGGTTATGAGAGAACTAGTATTGATGCAAGGATTTTGGATTAGAAATTTGTACAAGATTCTGGGTAGCACTGTTATTGATGGGTGCAACAGTTATGTGGTTCCTGAAAGTGGAACATAAAATCTAGTGGTCTATGGAGAAAATACCATGCTATGGCATCAAATCCTTAGAAATATTCGAGAGAAGGGCCTTCGAATACTGCATGCTAATGGTGTGGTAGAAGGTTTGTATAATTTCTCTCTGGATTTCAATTTCTATGATTTTTTTTTTTATATGGGAAGCAGAATTGAGTTCGTTTCCCTTCAGGTGCTGAGAGGGTGAAAGGGATATTAGAGCTTGTGCACAATGATGTGTTTGGACTTGTCTCGGTTCCATCAATGGGTAAGTCTGTGTGCTATGTATCATTTATAGATGGATTCTCAAGGAATACATGGATATATTTCCCCAGGAATAAATTTGAAGTCTTTTACAGGTTTAAAGAATTTAAGGCTTTGGTGGAAAATCACATAGAGAAGAAGATTAGGGTGTTGAGCAAAGATAATGGTGGAGAGTTTTGCAAGAATGAATTTAAAGAGTTCTATAAGAAGTGTGGTATAGTACAAAAAAATACTACTACATACACATCTCAACAAAATGGTGTTTCAAAAATAATGAATAAGACATTGATGGAAATGTCAAGAAGCATACTCAGTGGCGCTGGATTAGGGCAGGAATTCTAGGTAGAGGAAGTATATACTACATGTTACCTGGTTAATAGATCACCTTCATCAACGTTGGAGGATATGACTCCACATGAGGTATGGACTGGTAAGAAACCCTCTCTTTCACATCTTAGGGTATTTGGCTGTGATGCATATGTACATGTTCTAGAGGAAAAAATAACCAAGTTGGATAGTAAATATGAAAGGGGAATATTTATTGGGTATAAGGATGGTTTAAAAGGTTATAAGCTTTGGAACCCAATAAAAAGGAAGTTTGTGTACAACCGAGATGTGGTGTTTAGATAGGTGAAATATTTTATCAAATATGAAGTCCTACCAAAGGAACCTGAGAAGATAGAGTTTGAGCTAAAGGAGGAAAAATATGACTCTACATTAGAACAAGAATTAGAAGAAGAAGAGCCACAATCCAATTTTGAGAAGATCAATTTGAGAGAGAAGGAAACCAGAGAGATATAGTCCATATTCTTTCTGATCAAAAATTTCTTTATTTATTATTGATGATGATCCCAGAAATTTCAAGGAGGCATTGGATTCCAAGGATGGAAAACTCTGGAAAGAGGCCATGGTTGATGAAATGAACTCTTGGGACAAAAATGAAGGCTTGGGATCTGGTGGAGTTGTTGGCTAGAAGTAAATCCATTGGCAACAAATGGGTGTTTAAGAAGAATATGAATGCAGAGGAAAAGGTGGAGAAACAAAAATTTTGGTTGGTAGAAAAATGTTATTCCCAAGTGTCGGGAATTAATTTTGGTGATATTGTTTCTCCTGTTGCCAAGTTAGCTTCTATTAAATTACTTCTATCAATTGTTGCTGCTTTTTATTTTGAGGTAGAATATATGGATGTGAAGAAAAAATTTCTTCACGGGGATTTGGAAGAAGAGATATACATGAATCAACCTGAAGGCTTTGAGGTGAAGGGTAAGAGGGATCTGGTATGCAGGTTTAAAAAGACTCTATATGGGTTAAAACAATCACCAAGGATGTGGTATCATAAATTTGATACATATATACGGGGACTTGGATTCACTAGAAGAAAAGTGGATCACTATGTGTATTTTAAATTAATTGGTGATCATTTTATTTATTTGGTCTTGTATGTGGATGGTATGTTTCTGATTGGAAATTCCAAAGAAATTATCTAGGATTTGAAGACCCAATTTTTCTCCAAATTCGACATGAAGGATCTTGGTGCTAAAAACTATATTTTGGGCATGGAAATTAAATGATTGTTGAACTCAGCCATGGTAAACACACGAGACATAGAAGACATGAGAAAGATAATAAATGAGTTGCATTATAATTCATAAAGATGCATATATATATATAATACATTAGGTGACCCTTGGTTTCCAATTCCAAGTGGTCTCTTGGACTCCATTTGTCCATTCGTCTTCTACACCTACCCATTTAGGATTAGGTGTCCAAAATCCCCCCCCCCCCCCCTTAATCCGAAGGGGTATGTGTGAGTCCAAGAAGAGAGCTGTAATAAAAATATGCAAAGTATGCATGGAATCACTTAGGCTGAATGAGCTCTCTAAAATTTTGGCATAAAGAGGTGGTTTAAGGATGACCACCAACATTGGAACACTTAGTGTAGTTCCGAGAACTCTTCCAAATATGGAAAGAAGCCGAGGTCTTCTGCTAGAGGAAGTGCTCCTGATATTTTTGAAGAGAGAGAAATTCAACCTAGAAGAAGGGAGGTCTACAACCTGCAATGGTTCAAGGATGACCACCAACTCTATAATGCTTGATGCATTTCTTGGAGCTCTACCAAAACTGGAAAGAAGCTAAAGTCTTCAGCTAAAGGAAGTGCCCCAAATTATTTGAAGAGGAATATTATCAACCTCAAACAGATGGTTTAAGGCTGAATACCAACCAAAGGCATGCTCATTGGCATCCGTGTCTATGGCTACAAATCTGAATCTGGAATGAAAGGTTGTGGCTCAGGCTCGCTTGAACTGCTATGCCTCTGGATACAACTCTAAATCTGGAATGAGATATGTTGACTCAGACTCGCTTGAACTGTTGTGTTTCTAGATAAAAATATGAATTTGGAATGAGATATTGTGGCTCATGCTTGATTGAAGTGGCTTCAAATCTTGTATATGACCACCATTTCCCCCCTTTTCAGGTACAAGGTGAGATAACGATGAAAACTCAATTGCAATATTATTCAATATTCTAGAACAAGTTCTGACATATGACTTAAACATATTCTTGGTTGTTGATGCCCATTTCCAAGAAGCGATCCATCCAAGATGAATCTTTGTTCTTGAAGGAGACTTGTTTCTAAATCATCTATGTGAAGAATGGGTGTGCCGACCATAGTGCTTGCATAGGTGAAGATCAAAACAATGATATTTCATATGGCCAACGAGATCATAGTGTTGGCATTTTTCAAATTTTTTTTTTCTACCTTGCAAGAGGAGCAAGATCTGAAACAGCTGTAGGTGAGATATCATGAAGAAATTCGGCACTCTGAAATTTTATTGGCTTGGAGTAGTCCGGAATATGAAAGGACAACTCCTTGTCATATCCAAGACTTGTTCTATGCTTTTTATGGACAATCTCTTCCCAAGGTTTTATGATGAGCTTGGGAAGTGGAGCTTGAGCTTCTACATCTGAATACACATCTTCTCTTGAAATGGGCTCAATGGTATGATCAAGGACAAATTCATAATGATGACTCTTCTGTTGAAGTTCATCTCATTGTACTTGTGACTCAAGCTTCAAGAAATCAATCTTTTCTAGTGCATTTTGTAGATAGGTTTGAATATCTGTGAGAGTATCTTTTCTGATTCAGATTGTGTCATCAACAATAGATTGTATCAAAGTTTTTGAAAACTATAATACTTCATAAATTTTAATAATTTTGTAAGAAAATCAAACTAAAAAATTTGAAGTGTTTTAATTTCTACAACTGGAAAAAATGCCCATATGCCATTTACAATGGCTCTAATCCTTTTATACAATGTTGTATGATGTATAGAAATTCCTTAATGCTTATATTTTCTCTTATTTCTATTCTCTTAGATGTGAATTCATAATTCTGTTGTTTCCAATAGTAGGTGAGTAAATAGAGACCCTTAAATCTTCCAGCCCACATATTTTGAATTAAAATACCAAAACATAGTTGACTAAAATATTAAGCACCCACAAACTGAGACTTCATAACTTGATGTTTCTTTACATATTCCTAACATTCAAGCTTATTCTCACCATATTTTAGATGAAGCACCTCTTTATTTTGTTCTCTAAGTTCCTTCTAGTGCTGTGCAACCGACTTTGCTGTGATAATTGTTCTATTTTTTGTTTTCTGTGCATTCAACAATTTTCTATTTTCGAAGGCCAAGCAACGAGTGGGAGAGAGGGTAGTGTGGTGTAGTGGGGAGGCATCCCACATGGGAGGGAGCCGAGGATTTATCATGGGTGGAAAAGGGGAGGGAGGGGGTGAAGCAGAGGTTGCGGTGTGAGGGATATGGGGTTGAGGGGGAGAGCGGGGTTAGGGAGGATGGGGAGCGGAGGGGAGGGGAGGGGGAGAGTGGGGGATGAGGGATTTGTACGAGTGGAGGACAAGGGGAGTGGGAGGAGGATAGGGTAGATGAATCAGTGAGGGAGGTAGGAGGGAGTAGAGAGTGGAGGGATGGTGAAAGGGTGCGGGGAGGAGGTGAGTCGACGGGAGGACGTTGGGAGGGGGAGAACGGAGGACGGGAAGTGGAAGGGATGGGAGATAGAATTGTGAGGGGGATGAGGGAGAGGCTAGGGGAAGGTCGTAGACAGAGGATGGGAGGGGAGGATTTTTGGAAGGAAGTGCTGCGCGAAGGTGGTAGCGTGGAAGGTGAAAGGATGAGAGACGAGCACCAAGGGCCGAGTCACTTTATCCTCAAATATGTAAAGTCCAGTCACAAATTCAAACTGATGTCTTGATGTCAAGGCTGGGTATGTTGGAGAGGTAAATCCCATCTACAGACAGAGGTGATCCCTAATAGCCCAGATCGGGTCTAGCAACAATCAGGTCACGCAGTGACGCAGGTTCCTAGTTACAAAACGACAAAAATCATAACGAATTGCATACCTCAAATCCTACATAGTGGTCGTTGAAGAAAGGATGACGATTCTCGTCCTTCGCTTGGCAGATCATGATTCTTCTGCTTGGCACATCTAAACACCTACATACATGCAAAGGATACAATGATATACAATGTAAAATCTAGAGCCTGTAACCATACATCAGTCAGAGAGGATGTAATTCATTGTATAAAAGAAATAAACACATGAATAGAACCATAATCAAAGTCGCTTATCATTAAAATAACAAAGGAAAGATACAACCCAAAGCTCTGATGCTTGAAATTCCTTCAGCGGGGCTGACAGCAGAGTACGTCTCAATGAAGCTCATTGGAAACGGGACAAAGCTCTCTCTCTCTTCGGCTTGGCTCTCAAAGGATGTCCGGATATAGTCTCCTTGCTACAAGTTCAGCTAGCTTTCTAAGGGATAAGGCAAAATTTTATAGATGGGGGAAGAGGAGTTGGGATCCTTACAATCATGGGATTGGCCCTATCTCTAAGGAAGCTTCCATGATAGGTGGAAAACCACTTCCCATACATGGAGATCCAGAGCCAAACCACCCAACTCCTTTTAGTGACTCGTTTAGGAGTTTTTTGGAATCAAACTTCTGCCATTTATTTTTAAAAAACATCCCTTATTAAGCTTGGCACAAGTGAGACACAGGGAAAGAGCACCAGTTGGCGCGCCCTCTATGGTGGATTTCCCCCATTGGCGCAAGGGCTGAACTGGCTAGTCGCACCAAGGCAAAAAGATCTATTTTTAGGGTTTTTCAGAGGAAAATTTCTTCAGAGGAATGTTTTTCCTTGTCAAAGGGTATGTCATCAAAGTGGTTTCAGGTCATGTCACTGCTCATAGGTCATGGGAAAAGCCCTCCAATGTGTGGGACGGGGGATTGCAGGGACGGTGACAAAATGTTGTGTAACAGATGCCCCCTAAAGCATGAGGCCCGAGAGAGAGGGAGGGGTGAAATGCTTTATGAGAATGTGCCCAATAGAAAACACTGCCATGAGAAGAACTGCATACAAATACAATTGATATCTCTGATACATGATATGTGGTATGGGCGCAGCCATCCATAATAGAGTATACAATTACCGGGATCCAAGGTATGGATGCAGCCATCCAATAAGGATCAACAAGTAGACTCAGGTATGGTCGCAACCATCCAATCAAATGAGTCATGTAACTAATCATGATAATCCACAAAAAAACCGCAACCTGGATTTCATCAGACAAAATCCAGGGTCCTGTGCTCCATCTCGACCCTAACAGAGTACAAGTCCCAGCATGTGAATAAGTGAGCTGAAGTCGAACATGAAAGAAAATCGTTTAATTACCAACCAATAATGAAAGCCGTTAACAGACGTGAGAGGTACCACTAATAATGAGGATGGTCCTCAAGGTACTATAGGTACAATCCACGGAATGTGATCAGTGAGCTAGTGTCGAACACCCACAGAGTCATTCGATTGAAGGCCAATGATGAAAACCTTGCATCGAATGTGAAAAACCTGCCATTGAGGCATGCAGGCTCCAAGGTACCTGAAGGGAGTCTCTAGATCAGCTTCCTAGATAATGAGCTGAAGTCAACAGGAAGTGACCTTGATCAAAGGTGGGCCATATTGTTTCCCACATCATTGAAACGAGACAGAGGAACATAATTTTTGTGAATCAGGATCAGTAGAGAATCAGAGGGAGGTTGAAAACTGTAGAAGCTAACTTCTCTTGAACATATCGGTGACACGACACTGGATTTGGCAGTATTTGACATCAAAGGATATGAGGTCATGATGATGTGGCAAAGAGAAGATGAGCGGTCAAAAAGGATTACCCAAACCCATGGAGGCAAGAAAATATCGAGATGAAATGTCCCCAACCCGACACGAATGTAGACAAGTGCCATGTTCAAGAGCGACATATTGCCGACATGGCGATGATTCTGGTTCCATTTTTCCCCCACCATTTCTGGAGAGTAGCCCAATTATTTCTGAAAACAAGCTTGAAGGGGATAGCATATGCTTGCGATATAAGTTTGTCCTTTGGACAAATCCAACCTCGTACATTTAACGAGCCCTAGGAAGGAGGAACTTGAGTATCGTCATTACGAAAGAGTCCGATGTCATTAGGTTTTAACGAGTTTGAAAAATGAAGAACTCGACGTCTTTTCATGTTTAGAGAGTTTGAAAAGACAGTGGAAAAGTAAAATCCAATAGTCCCTTTTCGTAGATAGTTCCTCAGATCTGAAAAGGTAGAAAACTGTGTCTGAGAAAACCTCCTAGTCGCGATAGGCTAGGGTATTCCTTTTTCGTAAATAATCTATCCTAGCCCAAAAAATGGGTAAATGTATATTGGGTAGATGTCGTTTCGCAGCCAATTTAACGAGATCAAAACGACAAGTGACTCGAAAATCTTTTCATTTTTAGAGATTCAGAAAAGAGTTGAAAGATGACTCCATTAGTGAATTTTTCGTGTTTTTACCGAGTCCGAAAAAGTATAAAATACAACTCGTATCGTTGTCCCAGTCGCGTGAAAACCTATTGCTGCACAAAAAGCAAGCGTAAAACCCATTTTTCGACAAAATATGACAAAATATTAGAAAAATAAGTTTCAAAACCTAATTTGAATTTGAAAAGTTATAAATATGACCAAAATAGTAAAAACATATTTAATTTTTACTTTTTACGTCTTGTGGAGAGCAACAGTTAGTTTTTTCCTTGCAAACTTGTGGTGACGATTTTGGACAATCCGGTGCATCATTCTGAATCCCGTCTTTTCCAGGTAAGAGGTGCTTCCATTAGCTATGTTTTAATCCATATTTCATAGAATTACATCTTGATTTGGGATCCCTGAGGGGAACATTTGCAAATTTAGGGCTCGCACAATTGGCGCGGGTATGAGGCACGGACCCGCGCCAATCGAGTTCTTTTTGCAAAGGGTTCACGCCAGCTGGCGCAACTGTCAGAAAAATAGTCACACCAACTGCGCAACCTCATTTTCCACTTAATTTTTACAAAAAATGAACCAATCAACTGGATTTTTGAATGCCCAAGGGATATTATGATATGCTTATGATCATTTTGATGTAGGTATAAAGCCACAATGGTGATCGAATGGAAATAGAGGGAGCATAGTGATGAGGATGAAATGGAAATGGGGAACGAGCAATGCATTAATGCTCTCCAGGATTGCGATTTAAAGAAATTCTTCTTGACACCATGTCTCAAGGCACAACCTGAATTTTTACAATACTTAATCAGTATCTGGGATGAGAATGAGGATAATTTTAGGCTTCGAGATCATGTGCTGCAACTCGAAGTGTCCGATGTTTACTTCATCAATGGATTGTCCCACAGAGGTCCAGTCTCGATCATGACAGGTACCAGGCCTTAGGCGAAAAAATGTCAATGGTTATGGAAAGAGTGTGCCTAGGGGCACAAATAGGATTAGGTAGTGGGAAAGTTGACATTCACACTGTTCCCGATCTAGCACTCAAAGTGGTGCTCCATACCATTAGGCAGGCTGCGGGGTCGCAGGTGCCGCATGAGGCTACCAAAACACAACTCCTTTTAGCATCAAAATGTATGAATCCGATGTTATTTGATTGGGCTACAGCTGTAACCATGAATATCAAACGGCAATTGACTAAGTGTAAAAAGACCAAACTGAAGCAGTTTTGGTACGGGTCTATCTTGGTATCGTTCATCCTCGAACGACTACCTATCTTCCAGGTCCAAGGGGCGATAGTCACAGATCCACCATTGAGAGAGCCACGAATGGCTCGATGGGCAGCACTGATGCCTAGAGCAGGAGGGGGCTAAAAAATTTCATGGTGGCCCGAGTTCTTTGGATGGATTCGATGATAGTTGATCATCGTAGAGGATTGGCCCTACACCGGTACTGATTTCATGGGAGAGCCAGGCCTTCCACTCCCAGAAGGAGAGGACTGGGATGAGGAGCTGGGTAAGACTCTTTTTGTTTTTATGAATTTTATAAATTTTTTTATGGTATACATGCATGTTCTAACGATGATCCTATATGTATGCAGATGTTGGCCCAGAGAGGCCCGCCGGGATGTCGCCGATCGCACGGAGGACTCCTCTCTCCTATGACCCTCAAGGTGAGGGGGGTGAGGGGAACTAGATGGTTCAGAACTTAGAGGGAATCGCCAGTGGGATTCCTAATTATGCTCGCCTAGTAGATGTCCCTATGGCCTATCAGAGGCACACTGTGGGGGTGCCTAGTTGCCTTCATCGTTTACTGAGGCGATTGGTGCGGGCAGTAACATGCTACCATGAGCACCATGCTGATTAGTCGCCTAGGATTTTTATATGCATATTTTTGAGATACATGTTGTCTATGGATATTATTAAAACAAACATGTATATTTTTGGATTTTATGTGATGCACATGAACTGTAAACATTCGACATATCTATTTCTGGATGGATATTTTTCACATATGATAATGTTTTTACAAGTTGCGTAAATGTATATCTAATACCATGTTAGCTACTGCATCTGTTAACGCATTCATTCATCTGGGTATATTTTGGTATGTAATGTAATCAAAATTCCTTTCCAGTAAACGAATACATAGATACAATCTTAAAATGGATGGGTTCGTAACTAAATAATGACCATTGAGTTGTAACACTACAAGCTGTGAGTCCAGATATACAAGTAATGCACGAATATCGAGGTTAACGGCCTCGTTCAATAATTCCAAAACGACACTATATTCCGCGACATTATTTGTAGCAGGCCCTAGACAAACACCTTCTAAATTAACTAACTCACCAACAGGATTGTATATTACCCAGGCCGCCGAGGACAGATTCCTGGTACTGCGGGAGGCACCATCCGTGAAATCGATAAAAGGAGTAATAGACATCTGCACAATCAAGAAGATCCAATTAGCAGAAAGACGCTTACAAAGCACACCACACCACACATGCACAAAAATTAAAACACTCACTTATGTACACACACCACACAAGAATAATTCAAGCGTAGTAATTATTCAGGTACAACCCATTTCTAGGCTGTGCCAAAGGAATACCTTCATAATCGATTAGCTCATAGGCCCCATTTTTCAATACACGTTTAACGATATAGGGCCCATGCCACATGGGATGGAATTTTCCTACCCTAATCTTATCGTGTGCTTGATCATACAAGAGGATGAGGTCCCCTTCGATGAAAGAAAGTGGAGAAACTGTTTGATCGAAATGAGATTTAACCCGCTTTTTATGTGCCTCGATAACCAAAGCAGCCAAGTGGCTGGTTTCATCCAGTCGTTCCAGATATAGGAGACGTTCTTCCTCCATGGAAGTGTCGAGCAGTAATTCCACAGCCAACTTCAGCGAAGGGATCTCACATTCAATAGGAGATTTGCTTCCAAACCATACACCAACTGGAAAGGTGTAAATCTGGTCGCGCTCTTTACTGACGATTGGTAGGCCTGGAGAGCTGAGAACAATTGGAGACGCCAGTTGGATTTTTGAATACCAATTATTTTTTGAAGCATCGTGAAAATTAATTTGTTCACGGCCTCAACCTGGCCATTCGCCTGAGGGTAATATGGCGTTGAGCTGTCATGACACAAGCCCAATTTTGATGTCATCTATGCCATCATGTAGTCCCAAAAATGAGTGTCATGATTGGTGACAATGGATTGAGGAACTCCGAAACACATAATAACATGGTTGAAAATGAACTGAGTGGATGTATTATTGTCGGAAACTAATGTAGGCATCGCCTCGGCCCACTTGGTGAAGTAGTTTACGACAACGATGATATAAGCATGCCCCATAGCCAAGTGAGGGTTACATGTCATACAATAAATGCCCCATTTGGTGAAAGGGCCTATGGTAATGATAGGATGTAAAGGGATGGGTGGCGCATGCATCTTGCGTTGAAAGATCTGGCACGCATGAAATTTCCTTACTGCAACAATACAGTCTTTAAATATAGAAGGCCAGAAGTAATCCACATGCAGAATCTTCTAGACGGTAGCATAACTAGACATGTGACCGCCACAAGTGCCACTGTAATAGTCATTCAGGACTTTCTCAGCCTCTTCCAAGGTCAAACATCGGTAGAGCATAGAATCGACTCCGACACGATATAAGGTATCTTCGACAATGTGATATGGTTGCGATTGATGCCGAACGCGACGTCGAGAATTCTTCATCAACTCAGATCGACATGTATATGTCTGGAGGTACACGATGATGTCACCGTACCATGGATCATGAGTGCTGATTAGAAAGAGAGTTTCATCCGGGATATGATCCTCGGATTGAGACGAAACAAAGTCAGTGGGGAGGGAGCAGATGAGATCAGCAAAAATTAGTGACTTCGACGATTTGGCAGTAGTGAAATCCAAATCGAAATACTGAAGGATCACAATCCATTTGGAGTACTTTCCCCCCAGTAATTTTCGAGACAAAACTTAAGTCATGGGGTTGCAGTTGGAAATCACGGTTACCGTGCGCAACAGGATATAATGGCGAAACCGCTGAACGACCTGGACCGCGGCAAGCGCCACCTTATTGACGTGGGCATAACACATTTCAGTGTCGAGAATATTTTGAGATAGATAGTAAACCACATGTTCATTTCCATCATCTTCATCCTGTACCAGAACCATGGCAATCGTACCAAATGCGGCAGCCAAAAAGAGGGTAAAATCACGATGGTAGTTGGGAGGATGTATTAACGGAGGGTTGATGAGCAACGTTTTAAGTTTATCGAAGGATTTCTAAGCAATCTTGTCCCAATGGAAGTGTCCTGTTTTAGAAGTCGCGTAAACCCTTTGGCTACTTCTGCATAGTTCGGGATAAAGCGACGTAAGAAATTCGCTTTCCCCCAAAGAATCTGAAGTTGATGCAATGAGGATGGGGATGGGAGATTAACAATAGCCTCGACCTTGAGGGCGTAAAGGTGAATTCCATCTTTAGAGACAATGAATCCCAAAAGACGACTAGAATCAATGCAGAAGATGCACTTGTGAGGATTGAGCCTAATGTTGTAACATCTGCAACAGAGAAAAATCTTGTGGAGGTGTTCGGGATGGTCTTTGGGCCGAGCTGAATGAGCCGGCAGGTCATCCAGATATAGCTGAAAAATGTGACATATGTCATGAAAGGTGTAGGGCATTGCACGCTAGAAGGTGGCTCCAGTTTTTTTCAAGCTGAATGGGTGCTTCTTATAGGTGAACGTGCCCCACGGACAGATGAAGGCGGTCTTATGTTGATCAGAGGGTAAAATATTAATTTTATTGTAACCAGAGAAGCCATCCATAAGGGAACAGATCTCACTTCCCGCGCAATCATCGATGATCTAATCTATAAAGGGGGTGGGATATTTTTCCTTAGGACAAGTGCGATTGATGTCTCTATAGTCAACACCGACTCGAATTGTGCCCTGCTTCTTATCTACAGGGACAATATTGGAAACCCATTCTGTGAGGGGAATTGGATATATGAAGCCTGCATTAAGAAGTTTCTCAACATTTGCTTTTATCGTAGCGGCTTTTCGAGGATGCACTGGGCGCAGACACTGGCGCATAGGCTTAGCACCAGGATAGGTGGGAATTTCATGCACGAATATACTGGGATCGATCCCAGGCATCTCTTCATAAGACCATGTGAACATATCTTGGAATTCGTGGAAAAGGCTAGTGTATACTTGAATCTCTTCAGGAGAACAAGTAACTCCCACGTGAATGTTCTCGACGACCCCCGGTTTAACAGAGATTTCGATAGGCATTTTTTGGGTGATATTACTCAGATTTCCTTCCGAAAGAAACTCATGAGTCAATATTGGCATTTGGAGAGGTGGAGAGGGAAATTGAGATGCGAAACGCTCGAGACAATAGACATGGCCCCCAGGCCATGCATGAACGAGGAATGATGATGTCCATCGCTCCACGGCAGATCTTCGAGAGACATCGTCTCCATGATAGATTCGTCAGACGGAAAGACTTCTCTCAAAGGATCGAGCGAATCTGCATCGCCGAGCCAAGGGGATTGAGAGTAAACATCTAGAGCCATGCTCAAAGGAGCATTTTTAGGAGGAGGAGGATCTGATGGAGCAACTATCTTGCAATAATTAATTTCAACTGGGGTCAAAGGCATCGATTCTCCAAAATAGGTCACCTGTTCAGGAGAAGGGATGATCCACGGGTCATCTGACCTAGAGATCATGTTGACTTGAACGGTGTTCGGTGGTGGCATGGAAAAAATACCAATGAGAATAGGATCATTGAAAAGACTGGGTCCTACACTGTCAGGGGGATTGGGAATTTTATTCATGTATGGCACGTTGTTCTCGGAGGACGAGGTAAAGAAAGACAACTGATCGATAGTGATAATATTTCCCTCATGTGGAAATTTCAAAAGACAGAAGAGGGTGGAAGAAACACATAGAATGGTGTGGGTCTAGCTGCGACCAAGTAGAATATTATAGTTGAGATTAGCATAAAAAAATTCCACTTCTTGACTATCTTACCTTGTAATGTGATCGGTAAAATCATGAAAACACCCAACGGTTTTGATTCCCTACCATCAAATGCCTCAAGGGCATTGGGAGATGAAGTAAGAGCTGGAGAGCTAATGGCCTTCCAGTAGGCAGATGACATAATGCAGGTAGAGGCACCTTCGTCCAAAACGGCTCTGTGAATGTTGAGGCCGTTGATACCGACTTATATAACAAGGGTGATATGATGTGGAAGTCGGGGGACAAAATTCTCTAGATCGAAGGTGAGAAGACTAGAATCGACAGGATCAATTCCACCGATTGCGGATAACAGATCTTTCCGTTGCGATGGGAAACTTTGAAGCACTTCCAACACAGACATTGTGGAAAGCGCCTGTGCCAAATCCTCAACAATGCTATAATGCTGAGCAGCACGGGCGTTTAGATTATAGGAAGATTTTCGAAGAACACCTTTGGAAGGTGGCCGTACAATAGGTTCAACGCTGGGATTCTCAATTTCTAAAGGACCAGAGGTAGGTGAGGGAGGTGGGCCATCAACGACTTCCTTCCTAGCTTCCTGGCATGATCTAGTATAATCCTTCGAACGAGTGGCAATCGAAACAGGGGCAACACCATTCATCATGAAAACTTGGGACCCAAACGGTGCAGATGGTAAAGGCTGCTTGACCATCTGGGTCTGTTGAGATGGAAAAGGTTCCTTAAGAACTGCCAGAGTTCCCTTAGAGCCTTTGAGAAGTTGACTAACCTCGGATCATCGGGGAAAATCTTTGGTGTAGTGATCTCCGTCACAGATCAGGCAAGGGTACTTTGGTTTTCATTGCGAACCATCATTAGCACGTGGTTTCGAGGATTCTAGTTTTGGGGCATCAGATTTGGACTTGCCTTTGCGTTTCTTCTTCCCTTTGGAGGTCTTTTCCGCAGGATTGGCCTAAATGGCATTGACCTCTGCGGTCTTACTAGAATCTGGAGTGGCGGGAAGATTAGAATTATTGGAAGAATTCAACTTCTGTTTCCCATTAGAGGACTTATGAGAAGGCCGAGAGACGAAACCAATAACACTGTCAACCGATGGGGTAGGTGGTGCTTTAGAGGTCCCTAGCCACGGGCATCAGTCAAGATATCATATAACATGCCGAACTGAGAGTACACCAAATTGGGGTACTGGGCACGAGCGATGGCTTGTTCCTCGGTTACACATGCCCCCATGGCAATGTCTTGAGCGATCTTGTTGACAAAGGAGGTAGTGAACTAGTGAGTTAGAAGCTGATCAGGAATATCAAACTTGATCAGACGACGATTACGTCACCACTCATGAATATGATCTAAAATATGAGTGGCTTTATCCTGCTTTAGAGATTTCAGGAGATGTGTCCTGGCTTCATAACAAACCGGTAACTTGAAATGTGTTAGGAATGCCATAGCTAAAGTATTAAAGTCTTGAAAAATACCGTGGGGTAGCTCTATATACCACTTAGTAGCTGCGCCGGTAAGAGTGCGCTGGAAAAGATGTAGATGGATCGAGTCATCCACCCAAGAGTTTGAAGAACACCACAAATGGTAGGTCATGACATGTGCTTGGGGGTCTTCTCCAGATTTCCCTTCAAATTTGGGACAGTCACCTGGTACCTTGGTCAAAACCATAGTCCAATACAGATTGTGAAGAATCGGATCATTGGTTAGTTTATATACATCTGGTAATTCCAACGTGGCGAGGAAAGGTAACTGAGGATTAAAAGGCATTCCAGGTCCCCGATAAGGACCTGTGCCTATAATCCAACCTGGTTGAGCATAATTCTACCCCCATTGGTTCTGTCTTGAAGGATTTTGAAGATAGGGGGTATAAGCCGTATAATTGGGTTGATACGGTTACTGATAACCAGGGTATGGGGGTTGATAACCAGGGTACTGACCTTGATTATATGTAGGCCCCGTTTGAGAAGTGTATGGATTTGACTGTTGAGTATAAGTATAGCCTGGCTGTTGAAGGTAATATCCAGAACCTTGGGGTGGGTTGTAAACCAGTCGAGACTGACCTTGAAGGTAATAGCTGCCTTAGGGTCGAGTGGGATGCTGGTAATTGGGGCCCTGCTGAGCCTAATAAGTTGGGCACACAGGTGGGTTCGGCTGTGGCATAGAATAGATCAGCTGTTGAGCAGGGTTAACTGGTTGTGCAGGTTGCCCCAGATGAACAAGTTGACCTGGCTATGCAGGCTACCCTAGTTGAACAGGTTGACCTGGTTGAACAGGTTGTCCTGGTTGAACAGGTTGACTTGGCTGATGAAGGACACCATGCTGCCCCGGCTGAGAAGGTTGGCCTGATGGCGGGAGAAGGCCAGGTTGTGCCTGATAACAAGGTTGACCTGTGACAGGACCATAAGATAGACCTGGCTATGAAACATTTGGACCAATTGGAAACTGAGGTTGCTGAGGTTGCACCAAAGGTTGAGAAGGATGGATTTGCCCCACAGGACTGTACAAAGGTCCAGGTTGATACCCCAGTTGGCCTGTGGGTCCTTGAGGTTGACCTGGTTGGACCACAGGGTGAGGCTGTAGAGGTTGAACTTGAGGGTTGTAGGACTGCCCTTACAGACCATACAACAATCCCTGCTGGCCCAAAGGTTGTCCCTATAAGGGTTGTCCTTGTGGGTTAGAAGGTTGCCCAGCCTGGGAAGATAGAAAACTGTTAATGTACTGATAAGCCTCAGGAGCAGGAAAACCAAGGGGGTTTCCCTGCTCATCATATTGATAAGGAAATACATAGATCGGGGTACCATTCGGTCCATAGTGGGAAAAGTAAGGACAGTTGAGATCTTGAGAGGACTGACCAACCTTGGAGCTCGACGGCTATAAATACAATCGATATTCCTTAGGAGAAATATTCTCTGGAATAACAGAAGCTATGTAAACGTCTTCAGGAATTGACGAGGTCCTAATTGACTAAGTAGTGATAGCGGGCGTAGACGTAGCTACGCAGACAATAGGTCTAACAGGTACTGATGTGATGAAAGGAGATGCCATGAGAGGTGTCGATGGCGAAATCCCTAACGAAGGAATAATTGACCTCGTGGATGGAGTCGATATTCCCATAGAGGCCACAGCGGCCATGACCTGACTTAAGGACTTATATCCCGCTGGAAGCGAAGGACCAGGAGAAGACATGATAGAAGACTCAGGGATGTTTTTTGGAAAAATCTGGTAATCTTCACCAGATGTAGGAATTTCCTCACTAGGAGAAGGACTGGGTGAGTCCATATCTGACCCTGTCGCAAGATCTTCTAAAAAATGACGAGGGCTAGGAGGTATAACAACAACTAAGAAAGGTGATCCCGATGTAAGAGGAGGGAAGTGTTCCCCTACTCCAAATCCAAACCAAGCATTGGAAAAGGGCTAATTGGAATCAACTGGTCCACCAAAGGGAAGCTCAGATATAATCGGTCCCCCATTGGGAAACTCGGATACAATCGGCTACTGATGTTCAATAGAGGACTGAGAGACCTCTGATGAATCGTCTGTGTAAGGACTACCAGTAGATGAAACTGAGGGTTCCGCCACTGTGACAGTAACGAAAAGAGGAAGAGATCAAAACAAATACACACGGGAAAAAACCAAGGAAAACAATCAAAAGGCAAAAAAAAAAAATTTAAATGGGTGTGTGATCGTAAATTTTAACTCATTGAAACTTGGAAAATTTTACTGTTTCATGTTTTAAGAGTCTAGAAACAAGTAAAAGATGAATCTATCTCTTTCAATTTGGAAATAAGCGTGAAAGGACAAGTGCTTGATGATATTTTCAAGTTTAATGAGTCAGAAAAGATCGAAATGACTGCTTTGGTAATCTAGGCAGATGGGTGTACCAGATATACATGAACTGCCATATACACCTTGGTTAAAAAATGAAAGAGAAATCAATCAAGGACTTGACGTACGTGCAGGTAATCTCCCTGAATGCTGTGTCTGGTGTATCACGGGTAAAAGGTAGCAGACTTGGCTTCATACGGATAAAGGATAGTAACCTAGTAGGGTCTCCCTTTATATATGCGACGGTACAGGGAGAACAAGTTCGTACTAGCACTGTCTAAAGCCAAAAGGCAAACGACAACTACTAGGTTTAACGACGCCGAAACACGCCACTAGCCTAGACCTCTAGATATTTTGTTAATGTTTCAATGTTGCCTTAGGTTAATTGAATAAATTTTATAGTTAATATTTAAATTATGTTTCAATTTTAGGCCCTATTGAATGTTGTATCTCAAAAATCCCCTAAATGCACACTACATTCCAAAATGTATCACTTTGTTCGATGAAGAGCTAACTACGAGAAGGTTGAAAGATTTTCAAATAACAACAAAATGATCACAAAACATCCACTACTGTCTCTCATGCATGTTAATGAAACTAAATTTTTTTCTCTTAGAGTTATATAACACTAATAATGCAGAAAAGCTTTCAATTTTCACTAAACTAATCAAAGAGCAAAGAGATTTGTTTTTGTATTTTTCAATGTTTTAGAGCAAATGAACCAAACGAAATGAAAAACTAATGAAGAAACCAATTCAAGAAGTGACAGTGAAAGAGATGAAATGAACAAATCCACTGAATGCAAACACACACAATCAGAACTCAAACTAATGGAGAAATCCCTCAAATCGAAGAAGAATCTAAACAAGACTCATACAAACTGTGTAACCTAGGCTCGAAATGAGACAAAGCGAAACTTGAATGAATAAGAGAGCGATCACTCAACTAACACAATGATACAATGGAATCCAGCAAAATGAATGCAAAGAAGTGAAAACGAAGTTGACTGGAAAAGCGAGAACCAAAAACTCCCACGGGAGGCTCAGCACACTATAGCCCTAGAAACCCTAGGGCTAGAATGCAAAGCTGATGGTAAAGGGAAAAAAACCAGAGGATAAGGGTCAAACACAATCAACAAGGACTTCACGCCAACATTGTTTATGATGTGTGCGCCAAAACGGTGTTTGGTGCGGGAGCTCGCGGAAGCAGCGCCCGGTTGGCATGGTAATAGGTATATAAACTGATCCAATCAAATTTAATATGGGGAGAAATGAAAAAGAGCAAACAGAGAGTAGATTAGGTCTTCTGGGGGCTGA